>OX104121.1:56995481-57440043 GCA_944474755.1 Limnoperna fortunei | reverse complement strand
ATAAGGTCAAAGGTCAAGGTCACCTGTGTTTCAGCACAGCGACATGTGAATTTTTGTACCTTTCGATTCGCTTTGTATTTTTTAGCTTGCTACATGTCGCAATGAAATTTTGCGCCAGGCATGGGAAAAAACATGGGGAATTTTAGGGTATTCCGCCAGCCTGCAAAAATAAAGGGGGGGGGGGGGGTGTTTCTAAGGGGACCCCATAAGAATGTAGTGTGCAGATTTCATCCTAGAACACAGAGAATGGTGAAACAAAATGGACGCCAAATCGTTCGGGGATTGATGTCCCTAAATTGTCGCTACAGTAGAAATCGTTCTGACGAACGATAAAAAAATGTCCAGGTCATGAAAGTTGAAGATAGGTTTTTTATGCAAAAATCGCAATTTTCAGAAAAACCATAAGTCCTAGCTTTTCGAAAATGGTGCCAATCGATTTAGAATGTCGATTTTACCCCAACCATGTATCTCGGATGTGCATAAATGTCAACAAACTCCAAAATCGGCAGAAAAAATCAAATGTCGAGACCCCATCGGGACCCCTTAGATTTCATCGCTTGAATTTTTGTGCATTGATTAATCCTTGAAATATACATCTGAATTGTGTCTTCGTGAGTTGTTCTAGCTGAAACAAACATTTTTTCTACTTGTATTTATTTTGAAAAGACAATAAAATGCGCGCGATCGAGTGTCGTTTGGTACGTACGATTGCTGTATTTCACCGAAGAAAAATCCGTTTTTCCTTTTACAATGAATTGAAAGTAACATTAAACTGTCAAAATTGCATCATTGTTGACGGCGATCATATGTATACAGTACGTATGACGCCTGTTTTCTATTTTTTTTTTTTTTTTTTTATAAGTCCACGATAATATATAGCATTGTCACGTGACATCTGACGTCTCGACCAGTCAAATCAATGTGTTCTATTTGTATTTCATAAATAAAAATCATAGAATTTTCTGTCTTTCTTATTTATTTCATTTGTAAATACACGAAAACATTACAAAATATCTTTGTATATTTTAAATGTAGAAAACACATAGAAGGTATATATACGTCAAAATTTGACTTTCTGGATATCGTCTTCCGTGGTCCAGTGGTAACAACGATGGGCTAGCAAGACTGACATCGTCGGTTCGAGCCTAGGATGTGACATGTGTTTTTTGCATGGTTTTCTGCTGCGTCTCACGTATATTTTATGCAGTTATGGTTTTTTATATAGAAAAAAGCAAAAAAAAACTGAAATTTTTTTACGCCGCGGTGTAAAAAATGTCGATGGAAGTGGTAAGCCATGATTATTTGTGGCGAAGTCACAAATGAACCTATATTATTAAGGCTTTCCACTTCCGAGTGGGAAGCCTTACTGTTATTCTTCTGTTTCTTATTATTATTATTATTATTATTATTCTTATTTTTTTCCGCCAAGTTTTCTTTTCCCATTATAAATTTTGTTTCGCGACATGTCGTAAAGACATTTTGTACTATGGATGTATAAGACATTACGCTTTCGCAGTTGACCCTGTCACACCGAACACTTGTTCTTTACGGAGTTATCTCCCCTGTTACAGAAAAGCTTGTGTGCAGATAAACTATGAAACCGTAAAAGATTTCGCAATAAAACTTGTTGCAAAATGGTCAGCTATGGATTGCGACAATTTGTTACATATCGCGCAAAGTATTTTGATGACTCCTTGTAGGAGTTATTTCCCCTTATTTATTGGAAGTAAAATTTGTACCATTGTAACTCATGAACCAGAGGTGATATAGACTAGATATTTCACAGTTGGTCATCATTGACCTTGACCTTGAAAAAGGTCACAAGGTCAAAGGTCAAGGTCATGTTCTAATTTTTGACCCTTGGTTGTGTGCAGATCTTCTCCTTTACTATAATAGATAGAGAACTGAAACCTTTACCAAAATGTGTATCATATTAAGATCTTGAATCGTCACTTTTTTTATTTGACATTTTATAGAGTTGTCTCCCCTTAGACCAATAATATGCATTGTGAGTTACATTAGATCACTATATCTCAGTAACTATAACAGATATATACATGAAACCTTATATCATTGGTCATCATTGACCTTGACCTTGAAAATGGACACAAGGTCAAAGGTCAAGGTCACGTTTGAAATTTTGACATTGTCTCGCCATCGCTATTCCCTTGAAACGGTAAAAGATAGGCAATAACTTGTAATAGGTAAAATGTCAACTTTCACCTTGACCTTGCCCAAGGTCATAAGGTCAAAGGTCAAGGTCACCTGTGTTTCAGCACAGCGACATGTGAATTTTTGTACCTTTCGATTCGCTTTGTATTTTTTAGCTTGCTACATGTCGCAATGAAATTTTGCGCCAGGCATGGGAAAAAACATGGGGAATTTTAGGGTATTCCGCCAGCCTGCAAAAATAAAGGGGGGGGGGGGGGGGTGTTTCTAAGGGGACCCCATAAGAATGTAGTGTGCAGATTTCATCCTAGAACACAGAGAATGGTGAAACAAAATGGACGCCAAATCGTTCGGGGATTGATGTCCCTAAATTGTCGCTACAGTAGAAATCGTTCTGACGAACGATAAAAAAATGTCCAGGTCATGAAAGTTGAAGATAGGTTTTTTATGCAAAAATCGCAATTTTCAGAAAAACCATAAGTCCTAGCTTTTCGAAAATGGTGCCAATCGATTTAGAATGTCGATTTTACCCCAACCATGTATCTCGGATGTGCATAAATGTCAACAAACTCCAAAATCGGCAGAAAAAATCAAATGTCGAGACCCCATCGGGACCCCTTAGATTTCATCGCTTGAATTTTTGTGCATTGATTAATCCTTGAAATATACATCTGAATTGTGTCTTCGTGAGTTGTTCTAGCTGAAACAAACATTTTTTCTACTTGTATTTATTTTGAAAAGACAATAAAATGCGCGCGATCGAGTGTCGTTTGGTACGTACGATTGCTGTATTTCACCGAAGAAAAATCCGTTTTTCCTTTTACAATGAATTGAAAGTAACATTAAACTGTCAAAATTGCATCATTGTTGACGGCGATCATATGTATACAGTACGTATGACGCCTGTTTTCTATTTTTTTTTTTTTTTTTTTATAAGTCCACGATAATATATAGCATTGTCACGTGACATCTGACGTCTCGACCAGTCAAATCAATGTGTTCTATTTGTATTTCATAAATAAAAATCATAGAATTTTCTGTCTTTCTTATTTATTTCATTTGTAAATACACGAAAACATTACAAAATATCTTTGTATATTTTAAATGTAGAAAACACATAGAAGGTATATATACGTCAAAATTTGACTTTCTGGATATCGTCTTCCGTGGTCCAGTGGTAACAACGATGGGCTAGCAAGACTGACATCGTCGGTTCGAGCCTAGGATGTGACATGTGTTTTTTGCATGGTTTTCTGCTGCGTCTCACGTATATTTTATGCAGTTATGGTTTTTTATATAGAAAAAAGCAAAAAAAAACTGAAATTTTTTTACGCCGCGGTGTAAAAAATGTCGATGGAAGTGGTAAGCCATGATTATTTGTGGCGAAGTCACAAATGAACCTATATTATTAAGGCTTTCCACTTCCGAGTGGGAAGCCTTACTGTTATTCTTCTGTTTCTTATTATTATTATTATTAAGGCTTTCCACTTTCCGAGTGGAAAGCCTTCCTGTTATTTGTCTGTTTATTATTATTATTATTCTTTTTTTTCCGCCAAGTTTTCTTTTCCCATTATAAATTTTGTTTCGCGACATGTCGTAAAGACATTTTGTACTATGGATGTATGAGACATTACGCTTTCGCAGTTAACCCTGGCTCACCGAACACTTGTTCTTTACGGAGTTATCTCCCCTGTTACAGAAAAGCTTGTGTGCAGATAAACTATGAAACCGTAAAAGATTTCCCAATAAAACTTTTTGCAAAATGGTCAGCTATTGATCGCGACAATTTGTTACATATCGCGCAAAGTATTTTGACGACTCCTTGCAGGAGTTATTTCCCCTTATTTATTGGAAGTACATTTTGTAGCATTGTAACTCATGAACCAGAGGTGATATAGACTAGATATTTCACAGTTGGTCATCATTGACCTTGACCTTGAAAAAGGTCACAAGGTCAAAGGTCAAGGTCATGTTCTAATTTTTGACCCTTGGTTGTGTGCAGATCTCCTCCTTTACTATAATAGATAGAGAACTGAAACCTTTACCAAAATGTGTATCATATTGAGATCTTGAATCGTCACTTTTTTTATTTGACATTTTTATAAGAGTTATCTCCCCTAGACCAATAAAATGTATTGTGAATTGCATTATATCACTATATCTCAGTAACTATAACAGATATATATATGAAACCTTATATCATTGGTCATCACTGACCTTGACCTTGAAAATGGACACAAGGTCAAAGGTCAAGGTCACGTTTGAAATTTTGGCATTGTCTTGTCATCGCTATTACTTTGAAACGGTAAAAGATAGGCTATAAGTTATAATGGATAAAATATTGGTCTCATAAAGGCGCAACTTTTTTCTATTTAAAGGGAAAGGATCCGGCTTCATCTTATAGGAGTTATCCCCCATTACAACCATTGATAATTAGTTTTTCATTAATTACTTATCAACTATTGATAGTAGAGGCATGGGGTCTTCACTATGGATCATTAGGACCCTTGACCTTGAAAACAAATACAAGGTCAAAGGTCAAGGTCATTTTCTAATTTTTTGTATATATTATAAGTAGTCATATCTTAATGACTTTAAGAGATATTGGCATAAAATCTTCAATGTTGATCACTGTTGACCTTCAGCATGGTCAAGGTCATGCTGTAAAAGTCAAGGTCAAAGTCCTTTATAAATGTTTTTCATGGTACTATGTATTTTGAATGGCTTATTCTTTTAATGCTATTGCCTATAAGTAATATTTACGTAGATTAAAAGATGAGTTGTCAAGGTCATTCAAGTTTTCTTACGTCCTATTTAATGACCTTTCTTATTTTTAAAGATATCTAAATAGTTTTTTAATAATTTTTGTTCTTATTAATTGCTATAGACAAATTACGTATGTTTCTTAGCTTTTTGGTTTCAAGGTCATTTATTTAAGGTCTTCTTTTGAAGTGGAAAGCCTATTAATCGTTCTTTAGAACGATTGAACCTATATTTATTATTATTCTTATTTTTTTCCGCCAAGTTTTCTTTTCCCATTATAAATTTTGTTTCGCGACATGTCGTAAAGACATTTTGTACTATGGATGTATAAGACATTACGCTTTCGCAGTTGACCCTGTCACACCGAACACTTGTTCTTTACGGAGTTATCTCCCCTGTTACAGAAAAGCTTGTGTGCAGATAAACTATGAAACCGTAAAAGATTTCGCAATAAAACTTGTTGCAAAATGGTCAGCTATGGATTGCGACAATTTGTTACATATCGCGCAAAGTATTTTGACGACTCCTTGTAGGAGTTATTTCCCCTTATTTATTGGAAGTAAAATTTGTACCATTGTAACTCATGAACCAGAGGTGATATAGACTAGATATTTCACAGTTGGTCATCATTGACCTTGACCTTGAAAAAGGTCACAAGGTCAAAGGTCAAGGTCATGTTCTAATTTTTGACCCTTGGTTGTGTGCAGATCTTCTCCTTTACTATAATAGATAGAGAACTGAAACCTTTACCAAAATGTGTATCATATTAAGATCTTGAATCGTCACTTTTTTTATTTGACATTTTATAAGAGTTGTCTCCCCTTAGACCAATAATATGCATTGTGAGTTACATTAGATCACTATATCTCAGTAACTATAACAGATATATACATGAAACCTTATATCATTGGTCATCATTGACCTTGACCTTGAAAATGGACACAAGGTCAAAGGTCAAGGTCACGTTTGAAATTTTGACATTGTCTCGCCATCGCTATTCCCTTGAAACGGTAAAAGATAGGCAATAACTTGTAATAGGTAAAATGTCAACTTTCACCTTGACCTTGCCCAAGGTCATAAGGTCAAAGGTCAAGGTCACCTGTGTTTCAGCACAGCGACATGTGAATTTTTGTACCTTTCGATTCGCTTTGTATTTTTTAGCTTGCTACATGTCGCAATGAAATTTTGCGCCAGGCATGGGAAAAAACATGGGGAATTTTAGGGTATTCCGCCAGCCTGCAAAAATAAAGGGGGGGGGGGGGTGTTTCTAAGGGGACCCCATAAGAATGTAGTGTGCAGATTTCATCCTAGAACACAGAGAATGGTGAAACAAAATGGACGCCAAATCGTTCGGGGATTGATGTCCCTAAATTGTCGCTACAGTAGAAATCGTTCTGACGAACGATAAAAAAATGTCCAGGTCATGAAAGTTGAAGATAGGTTTTTTATGCAAAAATCGCAATTTTCAGAAAAACCATAAGTCCTAGCTTTTCGAAAATGGTGCCAATCGATTTAGAATGTCGATTTTACCCCAACCATGTATCTCGGATGTGCATAAATGTCAACAAACTCCAAAATCGGCAGAAAAAATCAAATGTCGAGACCCCATCGGGACCCCTTAGATTTCATCGCTTGAATTTTTGTGCATTGATTAATCCTTGAAATATACATCTGAATTGTGTCTTCGTGAGTTGTTCTAGCTGAAACAAACATTTTTTCTACTTGTATTTATTTTGAAAAGACAATAAAATGCGCGCGATCGAGTGTCGTTTGGTACGTACGATTGCTGTATTTCACCGAAGAAAAATCCGTTTTTCCTTTTACAATGAATTGAAAGTAACATTAAACTGTCAAAATTGCATCATTGTTGACGGCGATCATATGTATACAGTACGTATGACGCCTGTTTTCTATTTTTTTTTTTTTTTTTTTATAAGTCCACGATAATATATAGCATTGTCACGTGACATCTGACGTCTCGACCAGTCAAATCAATGTGTTCTATTTGTATTTCATAAATAAAAATCATAGAATTTTCTGTCTTTCTTATTTATTTCATTTGTAAATACACGAAAACATTACAAAATATCTTTGTATATTTTAAATGTAGAAAACACATAGAAGGTATATATACGTCAAAATTTGACTTTCTGGATATCGTCTTCCGTGGTCCAGTGGTAACAACGATGGGCTAGCAAGACTGACATCGTCGGTTCGAGCCTAGGATGTGACATGTGTTTTTTGCATGGTTTTCTGCTGCGTCTCACGTATATTTTATGCAGTTATGGTTTTTTATATAGAAAAAAGCAAAAAAAAACTGAAATTTTTTTACGCCGCGGTGTAAAAAATGTCGATGGAAGTGGTAAGCCATGATTATTTGTGGCGAAGTCACAAATGAACCTATATTATTAAGGCTTTCCACTTCCGAGTGGGAAGCCTTACTGTTATTCTTCTGTTTCTTATTATTATTATTATTATTATTATTCTTATTTTTTTCCGCCAAGTTTTCTTTTCCCATTATAAATTTTGTTTCGCGACATGTCGTAAAGACATTTTGTACTATGGATGTATAAGACATTACGCTTTCGCAGTTGACCCTGTCACACCGAACACTTGTTCTTTACGGAGTTATCTCCCCTGTTACAGAAAAGCTTGTGTGCAGATAAACTATGAAACCGTAAAAGATTTCGCAATAAAACTTGTTGCAAAATGGTCAGCTATGGATTGCGACAATTTGTTACATATCGCGCAAAGTATTTTGACGACTCCTTGTAGGAGTTATTTCCCCTTATTTATTGGAAGTAAAATTTGTACCATTGTAACTCATGAACCAGAGGTGATATAGACTAGATATTTCACAGTTGGTCATCATTGACCTTGACCTTGAAAAAGGTCACAAGGTCAAAGGTCAAGGTCATGTTCTAATTTTTGACCCTTGGTTGTGTGCAGATCTTCTCCTTTACTATAATAGATAGAGAACTGAAACCTTTACCAAAATGTGTATCATATTAAGATCTTGAATCGTCACTTTTTTTATTTGACATTTTATAAGAGTTGTCTCCCCTTAGACCAATAATATGCATTGTGAGTTACATTAGATCACTATATCTCAGTAACTATAACAGATATATACATGAAACCTTATATCATTGGTCATCATTGACCTTGACCTTGAAAATGGACACAAGGTCAAAGGTCAAGGTCACGTTTGAAATTTTGACATTGTCTCGCCATCGCTATTCCCTTGAAACGGTAAAAGATAGGCAATAACTTGTAATAGGTAAAATGTCAACTTTCACCTTGACCTTGCCCAAGGTCATAAGGTCAAAGGTCAAGGTCACCTGTGTTTCAGCACAGCGACATGTGAATTTTTGTACCTTTCGATTCGCTTTGTATTTTTTAGCTTGCTACATGTCGCAATGAAATTTTGCGCCAGGCATGGGAAAAAACATGGGGAATTTTAGGGTATTCCGCCAGCCTGCAAAAATAAAGGGGGGGGGGGGGTGTTTCTAAGGGGACCCCATAAGAATGTAGTGTGCAGATTTCATCCTAGAACACAGAGAATGGTGAAACAAAATGGACGCCAAATCGTTCGGGGATTGATGTCCCTAAATTGTCGCTACAGTAGAAATCGTTCTGACGAACGATAAAAAAATGTCCAGGTCATGAAAGTTGAAGATAGGTTTTTTATGCAAAAATCGCAATTTTCAGAAAAACCATAAGTCCTAGCTTTTCGAAAATGGTGCCAATCGATTTAGAATGTCGATTTTACCCCAACCATGTATCTCGGATGTGCATAAATGTCAACAAACTCCAAAATCGGCAGAAAAAATCAAATGTCGAGACCCCATCGGGACCCCTTAGATTTCATCGCTTGAATTTTTGTGCATTGATTAATCCTTGAAATATACATCTGAATTGTGTCTTCGTGAGTTGTTCTAGCTGAAACAAACATTTTTTCTACTTGTATTTATTTTGAAAAGACAATAAAATGCGCGCGATCGAGTGTCGTTTGGTACGTACGATTGCTGTATTTCACCGAAGAAAAATCCGTTTTTCCTTTTACAATGAATTGAAAGTAACATTAAACTGTCAAAATTGCATCATTGTTGACGGCGATCATATGTATACAGTACGTATGACGCCTGTTTTCTATTTTTTTTTTTTTTTTTTTATAAGTCCACGATAATATATAGCATTGTCACGTGACATCTGACGTCTCGACCAGTCAAATCAATGTGTTCTATTTGTATTTCATAAATAAAAATCATAGAATTTTCTGTCTTTCTTATTTATTTCATTTGTAAATACACGAAAACATTACAAAATATCTTTGTATATTTTAAATGTAGAAAACACATAGAAGGTATATATACGTCAAAATTTGACTTTCTGGATATCGTCTTCCGTGGTCCAGTGGTAACAACGATGGGCTAGCAAGACTGACATCGTCGGTTCGAGCCTAGGATGTGACATGTGTTTTTTGCATGGTTTTCTGCTGCGTCTCACGTATATTTTATGCAGTTATGGTTTTTTATATAGAAAAAAGCAAAAAAAAACTGAAATTTTTTTACGCCGCGGTGTAAAAAATGTCGATGGAAGTGGTAAGCCATGATTATTTGTGGCGAAGTCACAAATGAACCTATATTATTAAGGCTTTCCACTTCCGAGTGGGAAGCCTTACTGTTATTCTTCTGTTTCTTATTATTATTATTATTATTATTATTCTTATTTTTTTCCGCCAAGTTTTCTTTTCCCATTATAAATTTTGTTTCGCGACATGTCGTAAAGACATTTTGTACTATGGATGTATAAGACATTACGCTTTCGCAGTTGACCCTGTCACACCGAACACTTGTTCTTTACGGAGTTATCTCCCCTGTTACAGAAAAGCTTGTGTGCAGATAAACTATGAAACCGTAAAAGATTTCGCAATAAAACTTGTTGCAAAATGGTCAGCTATGGATTGCGACAATTTGTTACATATCGCGCAAAGTATTTTGACGACTCCTTGTAGGAGTTATTTCCCCTTATTTATTGGAAGTAAAATTTGTACCATTGTAACTCATGAACCAGAGGTGATATAGACTAGATATTTCACAGTTGGTCATCATTGACCTTGACCTTGAAAAAGGTCACAAGGTCAAAGGTCAAGGTCATGTTCTAATTTTTGACCCTTGGTTGTGTGCAGATCTTCTCCTTTACTATAATAGATAGAGAACTGAAACCTTTACCAAAATGTGTATCATATTAAGATCTTGAATCGTCACTTTTTTTATTTGACATTTTATAAGAGTTGTCTCCCCTTAGACCAATAATATGCATTGTGAGTTACATTAGATCACTATATCTCAGTAACTATAACAGATATATACATGAAACCTTATATCATTGGTCATCATTGACCTTGACCTTGAAAATGGACACAAGGTCAAAGGTCAAGGTCACGTTTGAAATTTTGACATTGTCTCGCCATCGCTATTCCCTTGAAACGGTAAAAGATAGGCAATAACTTGTAATAGGTAAAATGTCAACTTTCACCTTGACCTTGCCCAAGGTCATAAGGTCAAAGGTCAAGGTCACCTGTGTTTCAGCACAGCGACATGTGAATTTTTGTACCTTTCGATTCGCTTTGTATTTTTTAGCTTGCTACATGTCGCAATGAAATTTTGCGCCAGGCATGGGAAAAAACATGGGGAATTTTAGGGTATTCCGCCAGCCTGCAAAAATAAAGGGGGGGGGGGGGTGTTTCTAAGGGGACCCCATAAGAATGTAGTGTGCAGATTTCATCCTAGAACACAGAGAATGGTGAAACAAAATGGACGCCAAATCGTTCGGGGATTGATGTCCCTAAATTGTCGCTACAGTAGAAATCGTTCTGACGAACGATAAAAAAATGTCCAGGTCATGAAAGTTGAAGATAGGTTTTTTATGCAAAAATCGCAATTTTCAGAAAAACCATAAGTCCTAGCTTTTCGAAAATGGTGCCAATCGATTTAGAATGTCGATTTTACCCCAACCATGTATCTCGGATGTGCATAAATGTCAACAAACTCCAAAATCGGCAGAAAAAATCAAATGTCGAGACCCCATCGGGACCCCTTAGATTTCATCGCTTGAATTTTTGTGCATTGATTAATCCTTGAAATATACATCTGAATTGTGTCTTCGTGAGTTGTTCTAGCTGAAACAAACATTTTTTCTACTTGTATTTATTTTGAAAAGACAATAAAATGCGCGCGATCGAGTGTCGTTTGGTACGTACGATTGCTGTATTTCACCGAAGAAAAATCCGTTTTTCCTTTTACAATGAATTGAAAGTAACATTAAACTGTCAAAATTGCATCATTGTTGACGGCGATCATATGTATACAGTACGTATGACGCCTGTTTTCTATTTTTTTTTTTTTTTTTTTATAAGTCCACGATAATATATAGCATTGTCACGTGACATCTGACGTCTCGACCAGTCAAATCAATGTGTTCTATTTGTATTTCATAAATAAAAATCATAGAATTTTCTGTCTTTCTTATTTATTTCATTTGTAAATACACGAAAACATTACAAAATATCTTTGTATATTTTAAATGTAGAAAACACATAGAAGGTATATATACGTCAAAATTTGACTTTCTGGATATCGTCTTCCGTGGTCCAGTGGTAACAACGATGGGCTAGCAAGACTGACATCGTCGGTTCGAGCCTAGGATGTGACATGTGTTTTTTGCATGGTTTTCTGCTGCGTCTCACGTATATTTTATGCAGTTATGGTTTTTTATATAGAAAAAAGCAAAAAAAAACTGAAATTTTTTTACGCCGCGGTGTAAAAAATGTCGATGGAAGTGGTAAGCCATGATTATTTGTGGCGAAGTCACAAATGAACCTATATTATTAAGGCTTTCCACTTCCGAGTGGGAAGCCTTACTGTTATTCTTCTGTTTCTTATTATTATTATTATTATTATTATTCTTATTTTTTTCCGCCAAGTTTTCTTTTCCCATTATAAATTTTGTTTCGCGACATGTCGTAAAGACATTTTGTACTATGGATGTATAAGACATTACGCTTTCGCAGTTGACCCTGTCACACCGAACACTTGTTCTTTACGGAGTTATCTCCCCTGTTACAGAAAAGCTTGTGTGCAGATAAACTATGAAACCGTAAAAGATTTCGCAATAAAACTTGTTGCAAAATGGTCAGCTATGGATTGCGACAATTTGTTACATATCGCGCAAAGTATTTTGACGACTCCTTGTAGGAGTTATTTCCCCTTATTTATTGGAAGTAAAATTTGTACCATTGTAACTCATGAACCAGAGGTGATATAGACTAGATATTTCACAGTTGGTCATCATTGACCTTGACCTTGAAAAAGGTCACAAGGTCAAAGGTCAAGGTCATGTTCTAATTTTTGACCCTTGGTTGTGTGCAGATCTTCTCCTTTACTATAATAGATAGAGAACTGAAACCTTTACCAAAATGTGTATCATATTAAGATCTTGAATCGTCACTTTTTTTATTTGACATTTTATAAGAGTTGTCTCCCCTTAGACCAATAATATGCATTGTGAGTTACATTAGATCACTATATCTCAGTAACTATAACAGATATATACATGAAACCTTATATCATTGGTCATCATTGACCTTGACCTTGAAAATGGACACAAGGTCAAAGGTCAAGGTCACGTTTGAAATTTTGACATTGTCTCGCCATCGCTATTCCCTTGAAACGGTAAAAGATAGGCAATAACTTGTAATAGGTAAAATGTCAACTTTCACCTTGACCTTGCCCAAGGTCATAAGGTCAAAGGTCAAGGTCACCTGTGTTTCAGCACAGCGACATGTGAATTTTTGTACCTTTCGATTCGCTTTGTATTTTTTAGCTTGCTACATGTCGCAATGAAATTTTGCGCCAGGCATGGGAAAAAACATGGGGAATTTTAGGGTATTCCGCCAGCCTGCAAAAATAAAGGGGGGGGGGGGGTGTTTCTAAGGGGACCCCATAAGAATGTAGTGTGCAGATTTCATCCTAGAACACAGAGAATGGTGAAACAAAATGGACGCCAAATCGTTCGGGGATTGATGTCCCTAAATTGTCGCTACAGTAGAAATCGTTCTGACGAACGATAAAAAAATGTCCAGGTCATGAAAGTTGAAGATAGGTTTTTTATGCAAAAATCGCAATTTTCAGAAAAACCATAAGTCCTAGCTTTTCGAAAATGGTGCCAATCGATTTAGAATGTCGATTTTACCCCAACCATGTATCTCGGATGTGCATAAATGTCAACAAACTCCAAAATCGGCAGAAAAAATCAAATGTCGAGACCCCATCGGGACCCCTTAGATTTCATCGCTTGAATTTTTGTGCATTGATTAATCCTTGAAATATACATCTGAATTGTGTCTTCGTGAGTTGTTCTAGCTGAAACAAACATTTTTTCTACTTGTATTTATTTTGAAAAGACAATAAAATGCGCGCGATCGAGTGTCGTTTGGTACGTACGATTGCTGTATTTCACCGAAGAAAAATCCGTTTTTCCTTTTACAATGAATTGAAAGTAACATTAAACTGTCAAAATTGCATCATTGTTGACGGCGATCATATGTATACAGTACGTATGACGCCTGTTTTCTATTTTTTTTTTTTTTTTTTTATAAGTCCACGATAATATATAGCATTGTCACGTGACATCTGACGTCTCGACCAGTCAAATCAATGTGTTCTATTTGTATTTCATAAATAAAAATCATAGAATTTTCTGTCTTTCTTATTTATTTCATTTGTAAATACACGAAAACATTACAAAATATCTTTGTATATTTTAAATGTAGAAAACACATAGAAGGTATATATACGTCAAAATTTGACTTTCTGGATATCGTCTTCCGTGGTCCAGTGGTAACAACGATGGGCTAGCAAGACTGACATCGTCGGTTCGAGCCTAGGATGTGACATGTGTTTTTTGCATGGTTTTCTGCTGCGTCTCACGTATATTTTATGCAGTTATGGTTTTTTATATAGAAAAAAGCAAAAAAAAACTGAAATTTTTTTACGCCGCGGTGTAAAAAATGTCGATGGAAGTGGTAAGCCATGATTATTTGTGGCGAAGTCACAAATGAACCTATATTATTAAGGCTTTCCACTTCCGAGTGGGAAGCCTTACTGTTATTCTTCTGTTTCTTATTATTATTATTATTATTATTATTCTTATTTTTTTCCGCCAAGTTTTCTTTTCCCATTATAAATTTTGTTTCGCGACATGTCGTAAAGACATTTTGTACTATGGATGTATAAGACATTACGCTTTCGCAGTTGACCCTGTCACACCGAACACTTGTTCTTTACGGAGTTATCTCCCCTGTTACAGAAAAGCTTGTGTGCAGATAAACTATGAAACCGTAAAAGATTTCGCAATAAAACTTGTTGCAAAATGGTCAGCTATGGATTGCGACAATTTGTTACATATCGCGCAAAGTATTTTGACGACTCCTTGTAGGAGTTATTTCCCCTTATTTATTGGAAGTAAAATTTGTACCATTGTAACTCATGAACCAGAGGTGATATAGACTAGATATTTCACAGTTGGTCATCATTGACCTTGACCTTGAAAAAGGTCACAAGGTCAAAGGTCAAGGTCATGTTCTAATTTTTGACCCTTGGTTGTGTGCAGATCTTCTCCTTTACTATAATAGATAGAGAACTGAAACCTTTACCAAAATGTGTATCATATTAAGATCTTGAATCGTCACTTTTTTTATTTGACATTTTATAAGAGTTGTCTCCCCTTAGACCAATAATATGCATTGTGAGTTACATTAGATCACTATATCTCAGTAACTATAACAGATATATACATGAAACCTTATATCATTGGTCATCATTGACCTTGACCTTGAAAATGGACACAAGGTCAAAGGTCAAGGTCACGTTTGAAATTTTGACATTGTCTCGCCATCGCTATTCCCTTGAAACGGTAAAAGATAGGCAATAACTTGTAATAGGTAAAATGTCAACTTTCACCTTGACCTTGCCCAAGGTCATAAGGTCAAAGGTCAAGGTCACCTGTGTTTCAGCACAGCGACATGTGAATTTTTGTACCTTTCGATTCGCTTTGTATTTTTTAGCTTGCTACATGTCGCAATGAAATTTTGCGCCAGGCATGGGAAAAAACATGGGGAATTTTAGGGTATTCCGCCAGCCTGCAAAAATAAAGGGGGGGGGGGGGTGTTTCTAAGGGGACCCCATAAGAATGTAGTGTGCAGATTTCATCCTAGAACACAGAGAATGGTGAAACAAAATGGACGCCAAATCGTTCGGGGATTGATGTCCCTAAATTGTCGCTACAGTAGAAATCGTTCTGACGAACGATAAAAAAATGTCCAGGTCATGAAAGTTGAAGATAGGTTTTTTATGCAAAAATCGCAATTTTCAGAAAAACCATAAGTCCTAGCTTTTCGAAAATGGTGCCAATCGATTTAGAATGTCGATTTTACCCCAACCATGTATCTCGGATGTGCATAAATGTCAACAAACTCCAAAATCGGCAGAAAAAATCAAATGTCGAGACCCCATCGGGACCCCTTAGATTTCATCGCTTGAATTTTTGTGCATTGATTAATCCTTGAAATATACATCTGAATTGTGTCTTCGTGAGTTGTTCTAGCTGAAACAAACATTTTTTCTACTTGTATTTATTTTGAAAAGACAATAAAATGCGCGCGATCGAGTGTCGTTTGGTACGTACGATTGCTGTATTTCACCGAAGAAAAATCCGTTTTTCCTTTTACAATGAATTGAAAGTAACATTAAACTGTCAAAATTGCATCATTGTTGACGGCGATCATATGTATACAGTACGTATGACGCCTGTTTTCTATTTTTTTTTTTTTTTTTTTATAAGTCCACGATAATATATAGCATTGTCACGTGACATCTGACGTCTCGACCAGTCAAATCAATGTGTTCTATTTGTATTTCATAAATAAAAATCATAGAATTTTCTGTCTTTCTTATTTATTTCATTTGTAAATACACGAAAACATTACAAAATATCTTTGTATATTTTAAATGTAGAAAACACATAGAAGGTATATATACGTCAAAATTTGACTTTCTGGATATCGTCTTCCGTGGTCCAGTGGTAACAACGATGGGCTAGCAAGACTGACATCGTCGGTTCGAGCCTAGGATGTGACATGTGTTTTTTGCATGGTTTTCTGCTGCGTCTCACGTATATTTTATGCAGTTATGGTTTTTTATATAGAAAAAAGCAAAAAAAAACTGAAATTTTTTTACGCCGCGGTGTAAAAAATGTCGATGGAAGTGGTAAGCCATGATTATTTGTGGCGAAGTCACAAATGAACCTATATTATTAAGGCTTTCCACTTCCGAGTGGGAAGCCTTACTGTTATTCTTCTGTTTCTTATTATTATTATTATTATTATTATTCTTATTTTTTTCCGCCAAGTTTTCTTTTCCCATTATAAATTTTGTTTCGCGACATGTCGTAAAGACATTTTGTACTATGGATGTATAAGACATTACGCTTTCGCAGTTGACCCTGTCACACCGAACACTTGTTCTTTACGGAGTTATCTCCCCTGTTACAGAAAAGCTTGTGTGCAGATAAACTATGAAACCGTAAAAGATTTCGCAATAAAACTTGTTGCAAAATGGTCAGCTATGGATTGCGACAATTTGTTACATATCGCGCAAAGTATTTTGACGACTCCTTGTAGGAGTTATTTCCCCTTATTTATTGGAAGTAAAATTTGTACCATTGTAACTCATGAACCAGAGGTGATATAGACTAGATATTTCACAGTTGGTCATCATTGACCTTGACCTTGAAAAAGGTCACAAGGTCAAAGGTCAAGGTCATGTTCTAATTTTTGACCCTTGGTTGTGTGCAGATCTTCTCCTTTACTATAATAGATAGAGAACTGAAACCTTTACCAAAATGTGTATCATATTAAGATCTTGAATCGTCACTTTTTTTATTTGACATTTTATAAGAGTTGTCTCCCCTTAGACCAATAATATGCATTGTGAGTTACATTAGATCACTATATCTCAGTAACTATAACAGATATATACATGAAACCTTATATCATTGGTCATCATTGACCTTGACCTTGAAAATGGACACAAGGTCAAAGGTCAAGGTCACGTTTGAAATTTTGACATTGTCTCGCCATCGCTATTCCCTTGAAACGGTAAAAGATAGGCAATAACTTGTAATAGGTAAAATGTCAACTTTCACCTTGACCTTGCCCAAGGTCATAAGGTCAAAGGTCAAGGTCACCTGTGTTTCAGCACAGCGACATGTGAATTTTTGTACCTTTCGATTCGCTTTGTATTTTTTAGCTTGCTACATGTCGCAATGAAATTTTGCGCCAGGCATGGGAAAAAACATGGGGAATTTTAGGGTATTCCGCCAGCCTGCAAAAATAAAGGGGGGGGGGGGGTGTTTCTAAGGGGACCCCATAAGAATGTAGTGTGCAGATTTCATCCTAGAACACAGAGAATGGTGAAACAAAATGGACGCCAAATCGTTCGGGGATTGATGTCCCTAAATTGTCGCTACAGTAGAAATCGTTCTGACGAACGATAAAAAAATGTCCAGGTCATGAAAGTTGAAGATAGGTTTTTTATGCAAAAATCGCAATTTTCAGAAAAACCATAAGTCCTAGCTTTTCGAAAATGGTGCCAATCGATTTAGAATGTCGATTTTACCCCAACCATGTATCTCGGATGTGCATAAATGTCAACAAACTCCAAAATCGGCAGAAAAAATCAAATGTCGAGACCCCATCGGGACCCCTTAGATTTCATCGCTTGAATTTTTGTGCATTGATTAATCCTTGAAATATACATCTGAATTGTGTCTTCGTGAGTTGTTCTAGCTGAAACAAACATTTTTTCTACTTGTATTTATTTTGAAAAGACAATAAAATGCGCGCGATCGAGTGTCGTTTGGTACGTACGATTGCTGTATTTCACCGAAGAAAAATCCGTTTTTCCTTTTACAATGAATTGAAAGTAACATTAAACTGTCAAAATTGCATCATTGTTGACGGCGATCATATGTATACAGTACGTATGACGCCTGTTTTCTATTTTTTTTTTTTTTTTTTTATAAGTCCACGATAATATATAGCATTGTCACGTGACATCTGACGTCTCGACCAGTCAAATCAATGTGTTCTATTTGTATTTCATAAATAAAAATCATAGAATTTTCTGTCTTTCTTATTTATTTCATTTGTAAATACACGAAAACATTACAAAATATCTTTGTATATTTTAAATGTAGAAAACACATAGAAGGTATATATACGTCAAAATTTGACTTTCTGGATATCGTCTTCCGTGGTCCAGTGGTAACAACGATGGGCTAGCAAGACTGACATCGTCGGTTCGAGCCTAGGATGTGACATGTGTTTTTTGCATGGTTTTCTGCTGCGTCTCACGTATATTTTATGCAGTTATGGTTTTTTATATAGAAAAAAGCAAAAAAAAACTGAAATTTTTTTACGCCGCGGTGTAAAAAATGTCGATGGAAGTGGTAAGCCATGATTATTTGTGGCGAAGTCACAAATGAACCTATATTATTAAGGCTTTCCACTTCCGAGTGGGAAGCCTTACTGTTATTCTTCTGTTTCTTATTATTATTATTATTATTATTATTCTTATTTTTTTCCGCCAAGTTTTCTTTTCCCATTATAAATTTTGTTTCGCGACATGTCGTAAAGACATTTTGTACTATGGATGTATAAGACATTACGCTTTCGCAGTTGACCCTGTCACACCGAACACTTGTTCTTTACGGAGTTATCTCCCCTGTTACAGAAAAGCTTGTGTGCAGATAAACTATGAAACCGTAAAAGATTTCGCAATAAAACTTGTTGCAAAATGGTCAGCTATGGATTGCGACAATTTGTTACATATCGCGCAAAGTATTTTGACGACTCCTTGTAGGAGTTATTTCCCCTTATTTATTGGAAGTAAAATTTGTACCATTGTAACTCATGAACCAGAGGTGATATAGACTAGATATTTCACAGTTGGTCATCATTGACCTTGACCTTGAAAAAGGTCACAAGGTCAAAGGTCAAGGTCATGTTCTAATTTTTGACCCTTGGTTGTGTGCAGATCTTCTCCTTTACTATAATAGATAGAGAACTGAAACCTTTACCAAAATGTGTATCATATTAAGATCTTGAATCGTCACTTTTTTTATTTGACATTTTATAAGAGTTGTCTCCCCTTAGACCAATAATATGCATTGTGAGTTACATTAGATCACTATATCTCAGTAACTATAACAGATATATACATGAAACCTTATATCATTGGTCATCATTGACCTTGACCTTGAAAATGGACACAAGGTCAAAAGGTCAAGGTCACGTTTGAAATTTTGACATTGTCTCGCCATCGCTATTCCCTTGAAACGGTAAAAGATAGGCAATAACTTGTAATAGGTAAAATGTCAACTTTCACCTTGACCTTGCCCAAGGTCATAAGGTCAAAGGTCAAGGTCACCTGTGTTTCAGCACAGCGACATGTGAATTTTTGTACCTTTCGATTCGCTTTGTATTTTTTAGCTTGCTACATGTCGCAATGAAATTTTGCGCCAGGCATGGGAAAAAACATGGGGAATTTTAGGGTATTCCGCCAGCCTGCAAAAATAAAGGGGGGGGGGGGGTGTTTCTAAGGGGACCCCATAAGAATGTAGTGTGCAGATTTCATCCTAGAACACAGAGAATGGTGAAACAAAATGGACGCCAAATCGTTCGGGGATTGATGTCCCTAAATTGTCGCTACAGTAGAAATCGTTCTGACGAACGATAAAAAAATGTCCAGGTCATGAAAGTTGAAGATAGGTTTTTTATGCAAAAATCGCAATTTTCAGAAAAACCATAAGTCCTAGCTTTTCGAAAATGGTGCCAATCGATTTAGAATGTCGATTTTACCCCAACCATGTATCTCGGATGTGCATAAATGTCAACAAACTCCAAAATCGGCAGAAAAAATCAAATGTCGAGACCCCATCGGGACCCCTTAGATTTCATCGCTTGAATTTTTGTGCATTGATTAATCCTTGAAATATACATCTGAATTGTGTCTTCGTGAGTTGTTCTAGCTGAAACAAACATTTTTTCTACTTGTATTTATTTTGAAAAGACAATAAAATGCGCGCGATCGAGTGTCGTTTGGTACGTACGATTGCTGTATTTCACCGAAGAAAAATCCGTTTTTCCTTTTACAATGAATTGAAAGTAACATTAAACTGTCAAAATTGCATCATTGTTGACGGCGATCATATGTATACAGTACGTATGACGCCTGTTTTCTATTTTTTTTTTTTTTTTTTTATAAGTCCACGATAATATATAGCATTGTCACGTGACATCTGACGTCTCGACCAGTCAAATCAATGTGTTCTATTTGTATTTCATAAATAAAAATCATAGAATTTTCTGTCTTTCTTATTTATTTCATTTGTAAATACACGAAAACATTACAAAATATCTTTGTATATTTTAAATGTAGAAAACACATAGAAGGTATATATACGTCAAAATTTGACTTTCTGGATATCGTCTTCCGTGGTCCAGTGGTAACAACGATGGGCTAGCAAGACTGACATCGTCGGTTCGAGCCTAGGATGTGACATGTGTTTTTTGCATGGTTTTCTGCTGCGTCTCACGTATATTTTATGCAGTTATGGTTTTTTATATAGAAAAAAGCAAAAAAAAACTGAAATTTTTTTACGCCGCGGTGTAAAAAATGTCGATGGAAGTGGTAAGCCATGATTATTTGTGGCGAAGTCACAAATGAACCTATATTATTAAGGCTTTCCACTTCCGAGTGGGAAGCCTTACTGTTATTCTTCTGTTTCTTATTATTATTATTATTATTATTATTCTTATTTTTTTCCGCCAAGTTTTCTTTTCCCATTATAAATTTTGTTTCGCGACATGTCGTAAAGACATTTTGTACTATGGATGTATAAGACATTACGCTTTCGCAGTTGACCCTGTCACACCGAACACTTGTTCTTTACGGAGTTATCTCCCCTGTTACAGAAAAGCTTGTGTGCAGATAAACTATGAAACCGTAAAAGATTTCGCAATAAAACTTGTTGCAAAATGGTCAGCTATGGATTGCGACAATTTGTTACATATCGCGCAAAGTATTTTGACGACTCCTTGTAGGAGTTATTTCCCCTTATTTATTGGAAGTAAAATTTGTACCATTGTAACTCATGAACCAGAGGTGATATAGACTAGATATTTCACAGTTGGTCATCATTGACCTTGACCTTGAAAAAGGTCACAAGGTCAAAGGTCAAGGTCATGTTCTAATTTTTGACCCTTGGTTGTGTGCAGATCTTCTCCTTTACTATAATAGATAGAGAACTGAAACCTTTACCAAAATGTGTATCATATTAAGATCTTGAATCGTCACTTTTTTTATTTGACATTTTATAAGAGTTGTCTCCCCTTAGACCAATAATATGCATTGTGAGTTACATTAGATCACTATATCTCAGTAACTATAACAGATATATACATGAAACCTTATATCATTGGTCATCATTGACCTTGACCTTGAAAATGGACACAAGGTCAAAGGTCAAGGTCACGTTTGAAATTTTGACATTGTCTCGCCATCGCTATTCCCTTGAAACGGTAAAAGATAGGCAATAACTTGTAATAGGTAAAATGTCAACTTTCACCTTGACCTTGCCCAAGGTCATAAGGTCAAAGGTCAAGGTCACCTGTGTTTCAGCACAGCGACATGTGAATTTTTGTACCTTTCGATTCGCTTTGTATTTTTTAGCTTGCTACATGTCGCAATGAAATTTTGCGCCAGGCATGGGAAAAAACATGGGGAATTTTAGGGTATTCCGCCAGCCTGCAAAAATAAAGGGGGGGGGGGGGTGTTTCTAAGGGGACCCCATAAGAATGTAGTGTGCAGATTTCATCCTAGAACACAGAGAATGGTGAAACAAAATGGACGCCAAATCGTTCGGGGATTGATGTCCCTAAATTGTCGCTACAGTAGAAATCGTTCTGACGAACGATAAAAAAATGTCCAGGTCATGAAAGTTGAAGATAGGTTTTTTATGCAAAAATCGCAATTTTCAGAAAAACCATAAGTCCTAGCTTTTCGAAAATGGTGCCAATCGATTTAGAATGTCGATTTTACCCCAACCATGTATCTCGGATGTGCATAAATGTCAACAAACTCCAAAATCGGCAGAAAAAATCAAATGTCGAGACCCCATCGGGACCCCTTAGATTTCATCGCTTGAATTTTTGTGCATTGATTAATCCTTGAAATATACATCTGAATTGTGTCTTCGTGAGTTGTTCTAGCTGAAACAAACATTTTTTCTACTTGTATTTATTTTGAAAAGACAATAAAATGCGCGCGATCGAGTGTCGTTTGGTACGTACGATTGCTGTATTTCACCGAAGAAAAATCCGTTTTTCCTTTTACAATGAATTGAAAGTAACATTAAACTGTCAAAATTGCATCATTGTTGACGGCGATCATATGTATACAGTACGTATGACGCCTGTTTTCTATTTTTTTTTTTTTTTTTTTATAAGTCCACGATAATATATAGCATTGTCACGTGACATCTGACGTCTCGACCAGTCAAATCAATGTGTTCTATTTGTATTTCATAAATAAAAATCATAGAATTTTCTGTCTTTCTTATTTATTTCATTTGTAAATACACGAAAACATTACAAAATATCTTTGTATATTTTAAATGTAGAAAACACATAGAAGGTATATATACGTCAAAATTTGACTTTCTGGATATCGTCTTCCGTGGTCCAGTGGTAACAACGATGGGCTAGCAAGACTGACATCGTCGGTTCGAGCCTAGGATGTGACATGTGTTTTTTGCATGGTTTTCTGCTGCGTCTCACGTATATTTTATGCAGTTATGGTTTTTTATATAGAAAAAAGCAAAAAAAAACTGAAATTTTTTTACGCCGCGGTGTAAAAAATGTCGATGGAAGTGGTAAGCCATGATTATTTGTGGCGAAGTCACAAATGAACCTATATTATTAAGGCTTTCCACTTCCGAGTGGGAAGCCTTACTGTTATTCTTCTGTTTCTTATTATTATTATTAAGGCTTTCCACTTTCCAGTGGAAAGACTTATTGCATTTTGTCTGTTTCTTATTATTATTATTATTATTATTCTTATTATTCTTCCGCCAAGTTTTGTTATCCCATTATAAATTTTGTTTCGCGACATGTCGTAAAGACATTTTGTACTATGAATGTATGAGACATTACGCATTCGCAGTTAACCCTGTCACACCGAACACTTTTTCTTTACGGAGTTATTTCCCCTGTCATAAAAATCTTGTGTGCAGATAAACTTTTAAACCGTAAAAGATTTCGCAATGAAAGTTGTTGCAAAATGCTCAGCTATTGATCGCGACAATTTGTTACATATCGCGCAAAGTATTTTGACGACTCCTTGTAGGAGTTATTTCCCCTTATTTATTGGAAGTACATTTTGTGCCATAGTAACTCATGAACCAGAGATGACAGTGACTAGATATTTCACAGTTGGTCATCATTGACCTTGACCTTGAAAAAGGTCACAAGGTCAAAGGTCAAGGTCACATTCTAAATTTTGACACTGTGGTGTGTGCGATTCTCCTCCTGAACCATAAGAGATACAGAAATAAATCTTTTACCAAAATGTGTATCATATTAAGTTCTTGAAAGGTCACTATAAATGATTTGACTTTTGAAAGAGTTATCTCCCCTGGATCAATTAAATATAGTGTATATAGCGTTATCTCAGTAACTATGACAGATATTTATATGAAACCTTATATCATTAGTCATCATTGACCTTGACCTTGAAAATGGACACAAGGTCAAAGGTCAAGGTCACGTTTGAAATTTTGACATTATCTTGTCATCGCTATTTCTTTGAAACGGTAAAAGATAGCTTATAACTTATAACGGATAAAATGTCGGCCTCATAAATGCGCAACTTTTTTCTATTTACAGGAAAAGGATTTGACTTCATCTTATAGGAGTTATCTCCGATTACAACCATTGATATTTACTTTTTCATTGATAACTTATTAACTATTGATAGTAGAGGCATGGGGACTTCACCAAAGACCATTATGACCCTTGACCTTGAAAATAGAAACAAGGTAAAAGGTCAAGGTCATCTTATAAATTTGGGTATTTATGATAAATACGCATTTCTTCATAATTATAAGACATATTGACAAAGGATCTTCACTGTTGGTCCTTTATTGACCCTCAGCATGGTCAAGGTCATATTGACAGCAGTCAAGGTCAAATAATATTTTTTGGAAATTCTGCTTTTTCGTGTATATAAAATGGTAAATACAAGTAAATGATTTGTTTTTAAAGCATTGAATATGCAAATATCAAACACTTGGTAGTCAAGGTCATTTATCACAATTAACGTCCTATTTTTTTACCTTTTTTATTTCAAAAGATATACGAATGGTTTTTCTTTCTTTTGTTTATTTTGAAAAGAAGATTCAATTTCCATATAGCCAAAGTCAATGTCAAGGTCATTTATGCAATAAGTGGAAAGCCTCTCATTTGTTCGGTAGAACCAATGAACTTATATTTATTATTATTATTCTTATTTTTTTCCGCCAAGTTTTCTTTTCCCATTATAAATTTTGTTTCGCGACATGTCGTAAAGACATTTTGTACTATGGATGTATAAGACATTACGCTTTCGCAGTTGACCCTGTCACACCGAACACTTGTTCTTTACGGAGTTATCTCCCCTGTTACAGAAAAGCTTGTGTGCAGATAAACTATGAAACCGTAAAAGATTTCGCAATAAAACTTGTTGCAAAATGGTCAGCTATGGATTGCGACAATTTGTTACATATCGCGCAAAGTAT
This sequence comes from Limnoperna fortunei, assembly GCA_944474755.1. Classification (NCBI taxonomy): domain Eukaryota; kingdom Metazoa; phylum Mollusca; class Bivalvia; order Mytilida; family Modiolidae; genus Limnoperna; species Limnoperna fortunei. The sequence continues at coordinate 57,415,152 of OX104121.1, read as the reverse complement.
TTTGACGACTCCTTGTAGGAGTTATTTCCCCTTATTTATTGGAAGTAAAATTTGTACCATTGTAACTCATGAACCAGAGGTGATATAGACTAGATATTTCACAGTTGGTCATCATTGACCTTGACCTTGAAAAAGGTCACAAGGTCAAAGGTCAAGGTCATGTTCTAATTTTTGACCCTTGGTTGTGTGCAGATCTTCTCCTTTACTATAATAGATAGAGAACTGAAACCTTTACCAAAATGTGTATCATATTAAGATCTTGAATCGTCACTTTTTTTATTTGACATTTTATAAGAGTTGTCTCCCCTTAGACCAATAATATGCATTGTGAGTTACATTAGATCACTATATCTCAGTAACTATAACAGATATATACATGAAACCTTATATCATTGGTCATCATTGACCTTGACCTTGAAAATGGACACAAGGTCAAAGGTCAAGGTCACGTTTGAAATTTTGACATTGTCTCGCCATCGCTATTCCCTTGAAACGGTAAAAGATAGGCAATAACTTGTAATAGGTAAAATGTCAACTTTCACCTTGACCTTGCCCAAGGTCATAAGGTCAAAGGTCAAGGTCACCTGTGTTTCAGCACAGCGACATGTGAATTTTTGTACCTTTCGATTCGCTTTGTATTTTTTAGCTTGCTACATGTCGCAATGAAATTTTGCGCCAGGCATGGGAAAAAACATGGGGAATTTTAGGGTATTCCGCCAGCCTGCAAAAATAAAGGGGGGGGGGGGGTGTTTCTAAGGGGACCCCATAAGAATGTAGTGTGCAGATTTCATCCTAGAACACAGAGAATGGTGAAACAAAATGGACGCCAAATCGTTCGGGGATTGATGTCCCTAAATTGTCGCTACAGTAGAAATCGTTCTGACGAACGATAAAAAAATGTCCAGGTCATGAAAGTTGAAGATAGGTTTTTTATGCAAAAATCGCAATTTTCAGAAAAACCATAAGTCCTAGCTTTTCGAAAATGGTGCCAATCGATTTAGAATGTCGATTTTACCCCAACCATGTATCTCGGATGTGCATAAATGTCAACAAACTCCAAAATCGGCAGAAAAAATCAAATGTCGAGACCCCATCGGGACCCCTTAGATTTCATCGCTTGAATTTTTGTGCATTGATTAATCCTTGAAATATACATCTGAATTGTGTCTTCGTGAGTTGTTCTAGCTGAAACAAACATTTTTTCTACTTGTATTTATTTTGAAAAGACAATAAAATGCGCGCGATCGAGTGTCGTTTGGTACGTACGATTGCTGTATTTCACCGAAGAAAAATCCGTTTTTCCTTTTACAATGAATTGAAAGTAACATTAAACTGTCAAAATTGCATCATTGTTGACGGCGATCATATGTATACAGTACGTATGACGCCTGTTTTCTATTTTTTTTTTTTTTTTTTTATAAGTCCACGATAATATATAGCATTGTCACGTGACATCTGACGTCTCGACCAGTCAAATCAATGTGTTCTATTTGTATTTCATAAATAAAAATCATAGAATTTTCTGTCTTTCTTATTTATTTCATTTGTAAATACACGAAAACATTACAAAATATCTTTGTATATTTTAAATGTAGAAAACACATAGAAGGTATATATACGTCAAAATTTGACTTTCTGGATATCGTCTTCCGTGGTCCAGTGGTAACAACGATGGGCTAGCAAGACTGACATCGTCGGTTCGAGCCTAGGATGTGACATGTGTTTTTTGCATGGTTTTCTGCTGCGTCTCACGTATATTTTATGCAGTTATGGTTTTTTATATAGAAAAAAGCAAAAAAAAACTGAAATTTTTTTACGCCGCGGTGTAAAAAATGTCGATGGAAGTGGTAAGCCATGATTATTTGTGGCGAAGTCACAAATGAACCTATATTATTAAGGCTTTCCACTTCCGAGTGGGAAGCCTTACTGTTATTCTTCTGTTTCTTATTATTATTATTATTATTATTATTCTTATTTTTTTCCGCCAAGTTTTCTTTTCCCATTATAAATTTTGTTTCGCGACATGTCGTAAAGACATTTTGTACTATGGATGTATAAGACATTACGCTTTCGCAGTTGACCCTGTCACACCGAACACTTGTTCTTTACGGAGTTATCTCCCCTGTTACAGAAAAGCTTGTGTGCAGATAAACTATGAAACCGTAAAAGATTTCGCAATAAAACTTGTTGCAAAATGGTCAGCTATGGATTGCGACAATTTGTTACATATCGCGCAAAGTATTTTGACGACTCCTTGTAGGAGTTATTTCCCCTTATTTATTGGAAGTAAAATTTGTACCATTGTAACTCATGAACCAGAGGTGATATAGACTAGATATTTCACAGTTGGTCATCATTGACCTTGACCTTGAAAAAGGTCACAAGGTCAAAGGTCAAGGTCATGTTCTAATTTTTGACCCTTGGTTGTGTGCAGATCTTCTCCTTTACTATAATAGATAGAGAACTGAAACCTTTACCAAAATGTGTATCATATTAAGATCTTGAATCGTCACTTTTTTTATTTGACATTTTATAAGAGTTGTCTCCCCTTAGACCAATAATATGCATTGTGAGTTACATTAGATCACTATATCTCAGTAACTATAACAGATATATACATGAAACCTTATATCATTGGTCATCATTGACCTTGACCTTGAAAATGGACACAAGGTCAAAGGTCAAGGTCACGTTTGAAATTTTGACATTGTCTCGCCATCGCTATTCCCTTGAAACGGTAAAAGATAGGCAATAACTTGTAATAGGTAAAATGTCAACTTTCACCTTGACCTTGCCCAAGGTCATAAGGTCAAAGGTCAAGGTCACCTGTGTTTCAGCACAGCGACATGTGAATTTTTGTACCTTTCGATTCGCTTTGTATTTTTTAGCTTGCTACATGTCGCAATGAAATTTTGCGCCAGGCATGGGAAAAAACATGGGGAATTTTAGGGTATTCCGCCAGCCTGCAAAAATAAAGGGGGGGGGGGGGTGTTTCTAAGGGGACCCCATAAGAATGTAGTGTGCAGATTTCATCCTAGAACACAGAGAATGGTGAAACAAAATGGACGCCAAATCGTTCGGGGATTGATGTCCCTAAATTGTCGCTACAGTAGAAATCGTTCTGACGAACGATAAAAAAATGTCCAGGTCATGAAAGTTGAAGATAGGTTTTTTATGCAAAAATCGCAATTTTCAGAAAAACCATAAGTCCTAGCTTTTCGAAAATGGTGCCAATCGATTTAGAATGTCGATTTTACCCCAACCATGTATCTCGGATGTGCATAAATGTCAACAAACTCCAAAATCGGCAGAAAAAATCAAATGTCGAGACCCCATCGGGACCCCTTAGATTTCATCGCTTGAATTTTTGTGCATTGATTAATCCTTGAAATATACATCTGAATTGTGTCTTCGTGAGTTGTTCTAGCTGAAACAAACATTTTTTCTACTTGTATTTATTTTGAAAAGACAATAAAATGCGCGCGATCGAGTGTCGTTTGGTACGTACGATTGCTGTATTTCACCGAAGAAAAATCCGTTTTTCCTTTTACAATGAATTGAAAGTAACATTAAACTGTCAAAATTGCATCATTGTTGACGGCGATCATATGTATACAGTACGTATGACGCCTGTTTTCTATTTTTTTTTTTTTTTTTTTATAAGTCCACGATAATATATAGCATTGTCACGTGACATCTGACGTCTCGACCAGTCAAATCAATGTGTTCTATTTGTATTTCATAAATAAAAATCATAGAATTTTCTGTCTTTCTTATTTATTTCATTTGTAAATACACGAAAACATTACAAAATATCTTTGTATATTTTAAATGTAGAAAACACATAGAAGGTATATATACGTCAAAATTTGACTTTCTGGATATCGTCTTCCGTGGTCCAGTGGTAACAACGATGGGCTAGCAAGACTGACATCGTCGGTTCGAGCCTAGGATGTGACATGTGTTTTTTGCATGGTTTTCTGCTGCGTCTCACGTATATTTTATGCAGTTATGGTTTTTTATATAGAAAAAAGCAAAAAAAAACTGAAATTTTTTTACGCCGCGGTGTAAAAAATGTCGATGGAAGTGGTAAGCCATGATTATTTGTGGCGAAGTCACAAATGAACCTATATTATTAAGGCTTTCCACTTCCGAGTGGGAAGCCTTACTGTTATTCTTCTGTTTCTTATTATTATTATTATTATTATTATTCTTATTTTTTTCCGCCAAGTTTTCTTTTCCCATTATAAATTTTGTTTCGCGACATGTCGTAAAGACATTTTGTACTATGGATGTATAAGACATTACGCTTTCGCAGTTGACCCTGTCACACCGAACACTTGTTCTTTACGGAGTTATCTCCCCTGTTACAGAAAAGCTTGTGTGCAGATAAACTATGAAACCGTAAAAGATTTCGCAATAAAACTTGTTGCAAAATGGTCAGCTATGGATTGCGACAATTTGTTACATATCGCGCAAAGTATTTTGACGACTCCTTGTAGGAGTTATTTCCCCTTATTTATTGGAAGTAAAATTTGTACCATTGTAACTCATGAACCAGAGGTGATATAGACTAGATATTTCACAGTTGGTCATCATTGACCTTGACCTTGAAAAAGGTCACAAGGTCAAAGGTCAAGGTCATGTTCTAATTTTTGACCCTTGGTTGTGTGCAGATCTTCTCCTTTACTATAATAGATAGAGAACTGAAACCTTTACCAAAATGTGTATCATATTAAGATCTTGAATCGTCACTTTTTTTATTTGACATTTTATAAGAGTTGTCTCCCCTTAGACCAATAATATGCATTGTGAGTTACATTAGATCACTATATCTCAGTAACTATAACAGATATATACATGAAACCTTATATCATTGGTCATCATTGACCTTGACCTTGAAAATGGACACAAGGTCAAAGGTCAAGGTCACGTTTGAAATTTTGACATTGTCTCGCCATCGCTATTCCCTTGAAACGGTAAAAGATAGGCAATAACTTGTAATAGGTAAAATGTCAACTTTCACCTTGACCTTGCCCAAGGTCATAAGGTCAAAGGTCAAGGTCACCTGTGTTTCAGCACAGCGACATGTGAATTTTTGTACCTTTCGATTCGCTTTGTATTTTTTAGCTTGCTACATGTCGCAATGAAATTTTGCGCCAGGCATGGGAAAAAACATGGGGAATTTTAGGGTATTCCGCCAGCCTGCAAAAATAAAGGGGGGGGGGGGGTGTTTCTAAGGGGACCCCATAAGAATGTAGTGTGCAGATTTCATCCTAGAACACAGAGAATGGTGAAACAAAATGGACGCCAAATCGTTCGGGGATTGATGTCCCTAAATTGTCGCTACAGTAGAAATCGTTCTGACGAACGATAAAAAAATGTCCAGGTCATGAAAGTTGAAGATAGGTTTTTTATGCAAAAATCGCAATTTTCAGAAAAACCATAAGTCCTAGCTTTTCGAAAATGGTGCCAATCGATTTAGAATGTCGATTTTACCCCAACCATGTATCTCGGATGTGCATAAATGTCAACAAACTCCAAAATCGGCAGAAAAAATCAAATGTCGAGACCCCATCGGGACCCCTTAGATTTCATCGCTTGAATTTTTGTGCATTGATTAATCCTTGAAATATACATCTGAATTGTGTCTTCGTGAGTTGTTCTAGCTGAAACAAACATTTTTTCTACTTGTATTTATTTTGAAAAGACAATAAAATGCGCGCGATCGAGTGTCGTTTGGTACGTACGATTGCTGTATTTCACCGAAGAAAAATCCGTTTTTCCTTTTACAATGAATTGAAAGTAACATTAAACTGTCAAAATTGCATCATTGTTGACGGCGATCATATGTATACAGTACGTATGACGCCTGTTTTCTATTTTTTTTTTTTTTTTTTTATAAGTCCACGATAATATATAGCATTGTCACGTGACATCTGACGTCTCGACCAGTCAAATCAATGTGTTCTATTTGTATTTCATAAATAAAAATCATAGAATTTTCTGTCTTTCTTATTTATTTCATTTGTAAATACACGAAAACATTACAAAATATCTTTGTATATTTTAAATGTAGAAAACACATAGAAGGTATATATACGTCAAAATTTGACTTTCTGGATATCGTCTTCCGTGGTCCAGTGGTAACAACGATGGGCTAGCAAGACTGACATCGTCGGTTCGAGCCTAGGATGTGACATGTGTTTTTTGCATGGTTTTCTGCTGCGTCTCACGTATATTTTATGCAGTTATGGTTTTTTATATAGAAAAAAGCAAAAAAAAACTGAAATTTTTTTACGCCGCGGTGTAAAAAATGTCGATGGAAGTGGTAAGCCATGATTATTTGTGGCGAAGTCACAAATGAACCTATATTATTAAGGCTTTCCACTTCCGAGTGGGAAGCCTTACTGTTATTCTTCTGTTTCTTATTATTATTATTATTATTATTATTCTTATTTTTTTCCGCCAAGTTTTCTTTTCCCATTATAAATTTTGTTTCGCGACATGTCGTAAAGACATTTTGTACTATGGATGTATAAGACATTACGCTTTCGCAGTTGACCCTGTCACACCGAACACTTGTTCTTTACGGAGTTATCTCCCCTGTTACAGAAAAGCTTGTGTGCAGATAAACTATGAAACCGTAAAAGATTTCGCAATAAAACTTGTTGCAAAATGGTCAGCTATGGATTGCGACAATTTGTTACATATCGCGCAAAGTATTTTGACGACTCCTTGTAGGAGTTATTTCCCCTTATTTATTGGAAGTAAAATTTGTACCATTGTAACTCATGAACCAGAGGTGATATAGACTAGATATTTCACAGTTGGTCATCATTGACCTTGACCTTGAAAAAGGTCACAAGGTCAAAGGTCAAGGTCATGTTCTAATTTTTGACCCTTGGTTGTGTGCAGATCTTCTCCTTTACTATAATAGATAGAGAACTGAAACCTTTACCAAAATGTGTATCATATTAAGATCTTGAATCGTCACTTTTTTTATTTGACATTTTATAAGAGTTGTCTCCCCTTAGACCAATAATATGCATTGTGAGTTACATTAGATCACTATATCTCAGTAACTATAACAGATATATACATGAAACCTTATATCATTGGTCATCATTGACCTTGACCTTGAAAATGGACACAAGGTCAAAGGTCAAGGTCACGTTTGAAATTTTGACATTGTCTCGCCATCGCTATTCCCTTGAAACGGTAAAAGATAGGCAATAACTTGTAATAGGTAAAATGTCAACTTTCACCTTGACCTTGCCCAAGGTCATAAGGTCAAAGGTCAAGGTCACCTGTGTTTCAGCACAGCGACATGTGAATTTTTGTACCTTTCGATTCGCTTTGTATTTTTTAGCTTGCTACATGTCGCAATGAAATTTTGCGCCAGGCATGGGAAAAAACATGGGGAATTTTAGGGTATTCCGCCAGCCTGCAAAAATAAAGGGGGGGGGGGGGTGTTTCTAAGGGGACCCCATAAGAATGTAGTGTGCAGATTTCATCCTAGAACACAGAGAATGGTGAAACAAAATGGACGCCAAATCGTTCGGGGATTGATGTCCCTAAATTGTCGCTACAGTAGAAATCGTTCTGACGAACGATAAAAAAATGTCCAGGTCATGAAAGTTGAAGATAGGTTTTTTATGCAAAAATCGCAATTTTCAGAAAAACCATAAGTCCTAGCTTTTCGAAAATGGTGCCAATCGATTTAGAATGTCGATTTTACCCCAACCATGTATCTCGGATGTGCATAAATGTCAACAAACTCCAAAATCGGCAGAAAAAATCAAATGTCGAGACCCCATCGGGACCCCTTAGATTTCATCGCTTGAATTTTTGTGCATTGATTAATCCTTGAAATATACATCTGAATTGTGTCTTCGTGAGTTGTTCTAGCTGAAACAAACATTTTTTCTACTTGTATTTATTTTGAAAAGACAATAAAATGCGCGCGATCGAGTGTCGTTTGGTACGTACGATTGCTGTATTTCACCGAAGAAAAATCCGTTTTTCCTTTTACAATGAATTGAAAGTAACATTAAACTGTCAAAATTGCATCATTGTTGACGGCGATCATATGTATACAGTACGTATGACGCCTGTTTTCTATTTTTTTTTTTTTTTTTTTATAAGTCCACGATAATATATAGCATTGTCACGTGACATCTGACGTCTCGACCAGTCAAATCAATGTGTTCTATTTGTATTTCATAAATAAAAATCATAGAATTTTCTGTCTTTCTTATTTATTTCATTTGTAAATACACGAAAACATTACAAAATATCTTTGTATATTTTAAATGTAGAAAACACATAGAAGGTATATATACGTCAAAATTTGACTTTCTGGATATCGTCTTCCGTGGTCCAGTGGTAACAACGATGGGCTAGCAAGACTGACATCGTCGGTTCGAGCCTAGGATGTGACATGTGTTTTTTGCATGGTTTTCTGCTGCGTCTCACGTATATTTTATGCAGTTATGGTTTTTTATATAGAAAAAAGCAAAAAAAAACTGAAATTTTTTTACGCCGCGGTGTAAAAAATGTCGATGGAAGTGGTAAGCCATGATTATTTGTGGCGAAGTCACAAATGAACCTATATTATTAAGGCTTTCCACTTCCGAGTGGGAAGCCTTACTGTTATTCTTCTGTTTCTTATTATTATTATTATTATTATTATTCTTATTTTTTTCCGCCAAGTTTTCTTTTCCCATTATAAATTTTGTTTCGCGACATGTCGTAAAGACATTTTGTACTATGGATGTATAAGACATTACGCTTTCGCAGTTGACCCTGTCACACCGAACACTTGTTCTTTACGGAGTTATCTCCCCTGTTACAGAAAAGCTTGTGTGCAGATAAACTATGAAACCGTAAAAGATTTCGCAATAAAACTTGTTGCAAAATGGTCAGCTATGGATTGCGACAATTTGTTACATATCGCGCAAAGTATTTTGACGACTCCTTGTAGGAGTTATTTCCCCTTATTTATTGGAAGTAAAATTTGTACCATTGTAACTCATGAACCAGAGGTGATATAGACTAGATATTTCACAGTTGGTCATCATTGACCTTGACCTTGAAAAAGGTCACAAGGTCAAAGGTCAAGGTCATGTTCTAATTTTTGACCCTTGGTTGTGTGCAGATCTTCTCCTTTACTATAATAGATAGAGAACTGAAACCTTTACCAAAATGTGTATCATATTAAGATCTTGAATCGTCACTTTTTTTATTTGACATTTTATAAGAGTTGTCTCCCCTTAGACCAATAATATGCATTGTGAGTTACATTAGATCACTATATCTCAGTAACTATAACAGATATATACATGAAACCTTATATCATTGGTCATCATTGACCTTGACCTTGAAAATGGACACAAGGTCAAAGGTCAAGGTCACGTTTGAAATTTTGACATTGTCTCGCCATCGCTATTCCCTTGAAACGGTAAAAGATAGGCAATAACTTGTAATAGGTAAAATGTCAACTTTCACCTTGACCTTGCCCAAGGTCATAAGGTCAAAGGTCAAGGTCACCTGTGTTTCAGCACAGCGACATGTGAATTTTTGTACCTTTCGATTCGCTTTGTATTTTTTAGCTTGCTACATGTCGCAATGAAATTTTGCGCCAGGCATGGGAAAAAACATGGGGAATTTTAGGGTATTCCGCCAGCCTGCAAAAATAAAGGGGGGGGGGGGGTGTTTCTAAGGGGACCCCATAAGAATGTAGTGTGCAGATTTCATCCTAGAACACAGAGAATGGTGAAACAAAATGGACGCCAAATCGTTCGGGGATTGATGTCCCTAAATTGTCGCTACAGTAGAAATCGTTCTGACGAACGATAAAAAAATGTCCAGGTCATGAAAGTTGAAGATAGGTTTTTTATGCAAAAATCGCAATTTTCAGAAAAACCATAAGTCCTAGCTTTTCGAAAATGGTGCCAATCGATTTAGAATGTCGATTTTACCCCAACCATGTATCTCGGATGTGCATAAATGTCAACAAACTCCAAAATCGGCAGAAAAAATCAAATGTCGAGACCCCATCGGGACCCCTTAGATTTCATCGCTTGAATTTTTGTGCATTGATTAATCCTTGAAATATACATCTGAATTGTGTCTTCGTGAGTTGTTCTAGCTGAAACAAACATTTTTTCTACTTGTATTTATTTTGAAAAGACAATAAAATGCGCGCGATCGAGTGTCGTTTGGTACGTACGATTGCTGTATTTCACCGAAGAAAAATCCGTTTTTCCTTTTACAATGAATTGAAAGTAACATTAAACTGTCAAAATTGCATCATTGTTGACGGCGATCATATGTATACAGTACGTATGACGCCTGTTTTCTATTTTTTTTTTTTTTTTTTTATAAGTCCACGATAATATATAGCATTGTCACGTGACATCTGACGTCTCGACCAGTCAAATCAATGTGTTCTATTTGTATTTCATAAATAAAAATCATAGAATTTTCTGTCTTTCTTATTTATTTCATTTGTAAATACACGAAAACATTACAAAATATCTTTGTATATTTTAAATGTAGAAAACACATAGAAGGTATATATACGTCAAAATTTGACTTTCTGGATATCGTCTTCCGTGGTCCAGTGGTAACAACGATGGGCTAGCAAGACTGACATCGTCGGTTCGAGCCTAGGATGTGACATGTGTTTTTTGCATGGTTTTCTGCTGCGTCTCACGTATATTTTATGCAGTTATGGTTTTTTATATAGAAAAAAGCAAAAAAAAACTGAAATTTTTTTACGCCGCGGTGTAAAAAATGTCGATGGAAGTGGTAAGCCATGATTATTTGTGGCGAAGTCACAAATGAACCTATATTATTAAGGCTTTCCACTTCCGAGTGGGAAGCCTTACTGTTATTCTTCTGTTTCTTATTATTATTATTATTATTATTATTCTTATTTTTTTCCGCCAAGTTTTCTTTTCCCATTATAAATTTTGTTTCGCGACATGTCGTAAAGACATTTTGTACTATGGATGTATAAGACATTACGCTTTCGCAGTTGACCCTGTCACACCGAACACTTGTTCTTTACGGAGTTATCTCCCCTGTTACAGAAAAGCTTGTGTGCAGATAAACTATGAAACCGTAAAAGATTTCGCAATAAAACTTGTTGCAAAATGGTCAGCTATGGATTGCGACAATTTGTTACATATCGCGCAAAGTATTTTGACGACTCCTTGTAGGAGTTATTTCCCCTTATTTATTGGAAGTAAAATTTGTACCATTGTAACTCATGAACCAGAGGTGATATAGACTAGATATTTCACAGTTGGTCATCATTGACCTTGACCTTGAAAAAGGTCACAAGGTCAAAGGTCAAGGTCATGTTCTAATTTTTGACCCTTGGTTGTGTGCAGATCTTCTCCTTTACTATAATAGATAGAGAACTGAAACCTTTACCAAAATGTGTATCATATTAAGATCTTGAATCGTCACTTTTTTTATTTGACATTTTATAAGAGTTGTCTCCCCTTAGACCAATAATATGCATTGTGAGTTACATTAGATCACTATATCTCAGTAACTATAACAGATATATACATGAAACCTTATATCATTGGTCATCATTGACCTTGACCTTGAAAATGGACACAAGGTCAAAGGTCAAGGTCACGTTTGAAATTTTGACATTGTCTCGCCATCGCTATTCCCTTGAAACGGTAAAAGATAGGCAATAACTTGTAATAGGTAAAATGTCAACTTTCACCTTGACCTTGCCCAAGGTCATAAGGTCAAAGGTCAAGGTCACCTGTGTTTCAGCACAGCGACATGTGAATTTTTGTACCTTTCGATTCGCTTTGTATTTTTTAGCTTGCTACATGTCGCAATGAAATTTTGCGCCAGGCATGGGAAAAAACATGGGGAATTTTAGGGTATTCCGCCAGCCTGCAAAAATAAAGGGGGGGGGGGGGTGTTTCTAAGGGGACCCCATAAGAATGTAGTGTGCAGATTTCATCCTAGAACACAGAGAATGGTGAAACAAAATGGACGCCAAATCGTTCGGGGATTGATGTCCCTAAATTGTCGCTACAGTAGAAATCGTTCTGACGAACGATAAAAAAATGTCCAGGTCATGAAAGTTGAAGATAGGTTTTTTATGCAAAAATCGCAATTTTCAGAAAAACCATAAGTCCTAGCTTTTCGAAAATGGTGCCAATCGATTTAGAATGTCGATTTTACCCCAACCATGTATCTCGGATGTGCATAAATGTCAACAAACTCCAAAATCGGCAGAAAAAATCAAATGTCGAGACCCCATCGGGACCCCTTAGATTTCATCGCTTGAATTTTTGTGCATTGATTAATCCTTGAAATATACATCTGAATTGTGTCTTCGTGAGTTGTTCTAGCTGAAACAAACATTTTTTCTACTTGTATTTATTTTGAAAAGACAATAAAATGCGCGCGATCGAGTGTCGTTTGGTACGTACGATTGCTGTATTTCACCGAAGAAAAATCCGTTTTTCCTTTTACAATGAATTGAAAGTAACATTAAACTGTCAAAATTGCATCATTGTTGACGGCGATCATATGTATACAGTACGTATGACGCCTGTTTTCTATTTTTTTTTTTTTTTTTTTATAAGTCCACGATAATATATAGCATTGTCACGTGACATCTGACGTCTCGACCAGTCAAATCAATGTGTTCTATTTGTATTTCATAAATAAAAATCATAGAATTTTCTGTCTTTCTTATTTATTTCATTTGTAAATACACGAAAACATTACAAAATATCTTTGTATATTTTAAATGTAGAAAACACATAGAAGGTATATATACGTCAAAATTTGACTTTCTGGATATCGTCTTCCGTGGTCCAGTGGTAACAACGATGGGCTAGCAAGACTGACATCGTCGGTTCGAGCCTAGGATGTGACATGTGTTTTTTGCATGGTTTTCTGCTGCGTCTCACGTATATTTTATGCAGTTATGGTTTTTTATATAGAAAAAAGCAAAAAAAAACTGAAATTTTTTTACGCCGCGGTGTAAAAAATGTCGATGGAAGTGGTAAGCCATGATTATTTGTGGCGAAGTCACAAATGAACCTATATTATTAAGGCTTTCCACTTCCGAGTGGGAAGCCTTACTGTTATTCTTCTGTTTCTTATTATTATTATTATTATTATTATTCTTATTTTTTTCCGCCAAGTTTTCTTTTCCCATTATAAATTTTGTTTCGCGACATGTCGTAAAGACATTTTGTACTATGGATGTATAAGACATTACGCTTTCGCAGTTGACCCTGTCACACCGAACACTTGTTCTTTACGGAGTTATCTCCCCTGTTACAGAAAAGCTTGTGTGCAGATAAACTATGAAACCGTAAAAGATTTCGCAATAAAACTTGTTGCAAAATGGTCAGCTATGGATTGCGACAATTTGTTACATATCGCGCAAAGTATTTTGACGACTCCTTGTAGGAGTTATTTCCCCTTATTTATTGGAAGTAAAATTTGTACCATTGTAACTCATGAACCAGAGGTGATATAGACTAGATATTTCACAGTTGGTCATCATTGACCTTGACCTTGAAAAAGGTCACAAGGTCAAAGGTCAAGGTCATGTTCTAATTTTTGACCCTTGGTTGTGTGCAGATCTTCTCCTTTACTATAATAGATAGAGAACTGAAACCTTTACCAAAATGTGTATCATATTAAGATCTTGAATCGTCACTTTTTTTATTTGACATTTTATAAGAGTTGTCTCCCCTTAGACCAATAATATGCATTGTGAGTTACATTAGATCACTATATCTCAGTAACTATAACAGATATATACATGAAACCTTATATCATTGGTCATCATTGACCTTGACCTTGAAAATGGACACAAGGTCAAAGGTCAAGGTCACGTTTGAAATTTTGACATTGTCTCGCCATCGCTATTCCCTTGAAACGGTAAAAGATAGGCAATAACTTGTAATAGGTAAAATGTCAACTTTCACCTTGACCTTGCCCAAGGTCATAAGGTCAAAGGTCAAGGTCACCTGTGTTTCAGCACAGCGACATGTGAATTTTTGTACCTTTCGATTCGCTTTGTATTTTTTAGCTTGCTACATGTCGCAATGAAATTTTGCGCCAGGCATGGGAAAAAACATGGGGAATTTTAGGGTATTCCGCCAGCCTGCAAAAATAAAGGGGGGGGGGGGGTGTTTCTAAGGGGACCCCATAAGAATGTAGTGTGCAGATTTCATCCTAGAACACAGAGAATGGTGAAACAAAATGGACGCCAAATCGTTCGGGGATTGATGTCCCTAAATTGTCGCTACAGTAGAAATCGTTCTGACGAACGATAAAAAAATGTCCAGGTCATGAAAGTTGAAGATAGGTTTTTTATGCAAAAATCGCAATTTTCAGAAAAACCATAAGTCCTAGCTTTTCGAAAATGGTGCCAATCGATTTAGAATGTCGATTTTACCCCAACCATGTATCTCGGATGTGCATAAATGTCAACAAACTCCAAAATCGGCAGAAAAAATCAAATGTCGAGACCCCATCGGGACCCCTTAGATTTCATCGCTTGAATTTTTGTGCATTGATTAATCCTTGAAATATACATCTGAATTGTGTCTTCGTGAGTTGTTCTAGCTGAAACAAACATTTTTTCTACTTGTATTTATTTTGAAAAGACAATAAAATGCGCGCGATCGAGTGTCGTTTGGTACGTACGATTGCTGTATTTCACCGAAGAAAAATCCGTTTTTCCTTTTACAATGAATTGAAAGTAACATTAAACTGTCAAAATTGCATCATTGTTGACGGCGATCATATGTATACAGTACGTATGACGCCTGTTTTCTATTTTTTTTTTTTTTTTTTTATAAGTCCACGATAATATATAGCATTGTCACGTGACATCTGACGTCTCGACCAGTCAAATCAATGTGTTCTATTTGTATTTCATAAATAAAAATCATAGAATTTTCTGTCTTTCTTATTTATTTCATTTGTAAATACACGAAAACATTACAAAATATCTTTGTATATTTTAAATGTAGAAAACACATAGAAGGTATATATACGTCAAAATTTGACTTTCTGGATATCGTCTTCCGTGGTCCAGTGGTAACAACGATGGGCTAGCAAGACTGACATCGTCGGTTCGAGCCTAGGATGTGACATGTGTTTTTTGCATGGTTTTCTGCTGCGTCTCACGTATATTTTATGCAGTTATGGTTTTTTATATAGAAAAAAGCAAAAAAAAACTGAAATTTTTTTACGCCGCGGTGTAAAAAATGTCGATGGAAGTGGTAAGCCATGATTATTTGTGGCGAAGTCACAAATGAACCTATATTATTAAGGCTTTCCACTTCCGAGTGGGAAGCCTTACTGTTATTCTTCTGTTTCTTATTATTATTATTATTATTATTATTCTTATTTTTTTCCGCCAAGTTTTCTTTTCCCATTATAAATTTTGTTTCGCGACATGTCGTAAAGACATTTTGTACTATGGATGTATAAGACATTACGCTTTCGCAGTTGACCCTGTCACACCGAACACTTGTTCTTTACGGAGTTATCTCCCCTGTTACAGAAAAGCTTGTGTGCAGATAAACTATGAAACCGTAAAAGATTTCGCAATAAAACTTGTTGCAAAATGGTCAGCTATGGATTGCGACAATTTGTTACATATCGCGCAAAGTATTTTGACGACTCCTTGTAGGAGTTATTTCCCCTTATTTATTGGAAGTAAAATTTGTACCATTGTAACTCATGAACCAGAGGTGATATAGACTAGATATTTCACAGTTGGTCATCATTGACCTTGACCTTGAAAAAGGTCACAAGGTCAAAGGTCAAGGTCATGTTCTAATTTTTGACCCTTGGTTGTGTGCAGATCTTCTCCTTTACTATAATAGATAGAGAACTGAAACCTTTACCAAAATGTGTATCATATTAAGATCTTGAATCGTCACTTTTTTTATTTGACATTTTATAAGAGTTGTCTCCCCTTAGACCAATAATATGCATTGTGAGTTACATTAGATCACTATATCTCAGTAACTATAACAGATATATACATGAAACCTTATATCATTGGTCATCATTGACCTTGACCTTGAAAATGGACACAAGGTCAAAGGTCAAGGTCACGTTTGAAATTTTGACATTGTCTCGCCATCGCTATTCCCTTGAAACGGTAAAAGATAGGCAATAACTTGTAATAGGTAAAATGTCAACTTTCACCTTGACCTTGCCCAAGGTCATAAGGTCAAAGGTCAAGGTCACCTGTGTTTCAGCACAGCGACATGTGAATTTTTGTACCTTTCGATTCGCTTTGTATTTTTTAGCTTGCTACATGTCGCAATGAAATTTTGCGCCAGGCATGGGAAAAAACATGGGGAATTTTAGGGTATTCCGCCAGCCTGCAAAAATAAAGGGGGGGGGGGGGTGTTTCTAAGGGGACCCCATAAGAATGTAGTGTGCAGATTTCATCCTAGAACACAGAGAATGGTGAAACAAAATGGACGCCAAATCGTTCGGGGATTGATGTCCCTAAATTGTCGCTACAGTAGAAATCGTTCTGACGAACGATAAAAAAATGTCCAGGTCATGAAAGTTGAAGATAGGTTTTTTATGCAAAAATCGCAATTTTCAGAAAAACCATAAGTCCTAGCTTTTCGAAAATGGTGCCAATCGATTTAGAATGTCGATTTTACCCCAACCATGTATCTCGGATGTGCATAAATGTCAACAAACTCCAAAATCGGCAGAAAAAATCAAATGTCGAGACCCCATCGGGACCCCTTAGATTTCATCGCTTGAATTTTTGTGCATTGATTAATCCTTGAAATATACATCTGAATTGTGTCTTCGTGAGTTGTTCTAGCTGAAACAAACATTTTTTCTACTTGTATTTATTTTGAAAAGACAATAAAATGCGCGCGATCGAGTGTCGTTTGGTACGTACGATTGCTGTATTTCACCGAAGAAAAATCCGTTTTTCCTTTTACAATGAATTGAAAGTAACATTAAACTGTCAAAATTGCATCATTGTTGACGGCGATCATATGTATACAGTACGTATGACGCCTGTTTTCTATTTTTTTTTTTTTTTTTTTATAAGTCCACGATAATATATAGCATTGTCACGTGACATCTGACGTCTCGACCAGTCAAATCAATGTGTTCTATTTGTATTTCATAAATAAAAATCATAGAATTTTCTGTCTTTCTTATTTATTTCATTTGTAAATACACGAAAACATTACAAAATATCTTTGTATATTTTAAATGTAGAAAACACATAGAAGGTATATATACGTCAAAATTTGACTTTCTGGATATCGTCTTCCGTGGTCCAGTGGTAACAACGATGGGCTAGCAAGACTGACATCGTCGGTTCGAGCCTAGGATGTGACATGTGTTTTTTGCATGGTTTTCTGCTGCGTCTCACGTATATTTTATGCAGTTATGGTTTTTTATATAGAAAAAAGCAAAAAAAAACTGAAATTTTTTTACGCCGCGGTGTAAAAAATGTCGATGGAAGTGGTAAGCCATGATTATTTGTGGCGAAGTCACAAATGAACCTATATTATTAAGGCTTCCCACTTCCGAGTGGGAAGCCTTACTGTTATTCTTCTGTTTCTTATTATTATTATTATTATTATTATTCTTATTTTTTTCCGCCAAGTTTTCTTTTCCCATTATAAATTTTGTTTCGCGACATGTCGTAAAGACATTTTGTACTATGGATGTATAAGACATTACGCTTTCGCAGTTGACCCTGTCACACCGAACACTTGTTCTTTACGGAGTTATCTCCCCTGTTACAGAAAAGCTTGTGTGCAGATAAACTATGAAACCGTAAAAGATTTCGCAATAAAACTTGTTGCAAAATGGTCAGCTATGGATTGCGACAATTTGTTACATATCGCGCAAAGTATTTTGACGACTCCTTGTAGGAGTTATTTCCCCTTATTTATTGGAAGTAAAATTTGTACCATTGTAACTCATGAACCAGAGGTGATATAGACTAGATATTTCACAGTTGGTCATCATTGACCTTGACCTTGAAAAAGGTCACAAGGTCAAAGGTCAAGGTCATGTTCTAATTTTTGACCCTTGGTTGTGTGCAGATCTTCTCCTTTACTATAATAGATAGAGAACTGAAACCTTTACCAAAATGTGTATCATATTAAGATCTTGAATCGTCACTTTTTTTATTTGACATTTTATAAGAGTTGTCTCCCCTTAGACCAATAATATGCATTGTGAGTTACATTAGATCACTATATCTCAGTAACTATAACAGATATATACATGAAACCTTATATCATTGGTCATCATTGACCTTGACCTTGAAAATGGACACAAGGTCAAAGGTCAAGGTCACGTTTGAAATTTTGACATTGTCTCGCCATCGCTATTCCCTTGAAACGGTAAAAGATAGGCAATAACTTGTAATAGGTAAAATGTCAACTTTCACCTTGACCTTGCCCAAGGTCATAAGGTCAAAGGTCAAGGTCACCTGTGTTTCAGCACAGCGACATGTGAATTTTTGTACCTTTCGATTCGCTTTGTATTTTTTAGCTTGCTACATGTCGCAATGAAATTTTGCGCCAGGCATGGGAAAAAACATGGGGAATTTTAGGGTATTCCGCCAGCCTGCAAAAATAAAGGGGGGGGGGGGGTGTTTCTAAGGGGACCCCATAAGAATGTAGTGTGCAGATTTCATCCTAGAACACAGAGAATGGTGAAACAAAATGGACGCCAAATCGTTCGGGGATTGATGTCCCTAAATTGTCGCTACAGTAGAAATCGTTCTGACGAACGATAAAAAAATGTCCAGGTCATGAAAGTTGAAGATAGGTTTTTTATGCAAAAATCGCAATTTTCAGAAAAACCATAAGTCCTAGCTTTTCGAAAATGGTGCCAATCGATTTAGAATGTCGATTTTACCCCAACCATGTATCTCGGATGTGCATAAATGTCAACAAACTCCAAAATCGGCAGAAAAAATCAAATGTCGAGACCCCATCGGGACCCCTTAGATTTCATCGCTTGAATTTTTGTGCATTGATTAATCCTTGAAATATACATCTGAATTGTGTCTTCGTGAGTTGTTCTAGCTGAAACAAACATTTTTTCTACTTGTATTTATTTTGAAAAGACAATAAAATGCGCGCGATCGAGTGTCGTTTGGTACGTACGATTGCTGTATTTCACCGAAGAAAAATCCGTTTTTCCTTTTACAATGAATTGAAAGTAACATTAAACTGTCAAAATTGCATCATTGTTGACGGCGATCATATGTATACAGTACGTATGACGCCTGTTTTCTATTTTTTTTTTTTTTTTTTTATAAGTCCACGATAATATATAGCATTGTCACGTGACATCTGACGTCTCGACCAGTCAAATCAATGTGTTCTATTTGTATTTCATAAATAAAAATCATAGAATTTTCTGTCTTTCTTATTTATTTCATTTGTAAATACACGAAAACATTACAAAATATCTTTGTATATTTTAAATGTAGAAAACACATAGAAGGTATATATACGTCAAAATTTGACTTTCTGGATATCGTCTTCCGTGGTCCAGTGGTAACAACGATGGGCTAGCAAGACTGACATCGTCGGTTCGAGCCTAGGATGTGACATGTGTTTTTTGCATGGTTTTCTGCTGCGTCTCACGTATATTTTATGCAGTTATGGTTTTTTATATAGAAAAAAGCAAAAAAAAACTGAAATTTTTTTACGCCGCGGTGTAAAAAATGTCGATGGAAGTGGTAAGCCATGATTATTTGTGGCGAAGTCACAAATGAACCTATATTATTAAGGCTTTCCACTCCGAGTGGGAAGCCTTACTGTTATTCTTCTGTTTCTTATTTTTTTCCGCCAAGTTTTCTTTTCCCATTATAAATTTTGTTTCGCGACATGTCGTAAAGACATTTTGTACTATGGATGTATAAGACATTACGCTTTCGCAGTTGACCCTGTCACACCGAACACTTGTTCTTTACGGAGTTATCTCCCCTGTTACAGAAAAGCTTGTGTGCAGATAAACTATGAAACCGTAAAAGATTTCGCAATAAAACTTGTTGCAAAATGGTCAGCTATGGATTGCGACAATTTGTTACATATCGCGCAAAGTATTTTGACGACTCCTTGTAGGAGTTATTTCCCCTTATTTATTGGAAGTAAAATTTGTACCATTGTAACTCATGAACCAGAGGTGATATAGACTAGATATTTCACAGTTGGTCATCATTGACCTTGACCTTGAAAAAGGTCACAAGGTCAAAGGTCAAGGTCATGTTCTAATTTTTGACCCTTGGTTGTGTGCAGATCTTCTCCTTTACTATAATAGATAGAGAACTGAAACCTTTACCAAAATGTGTATCATATTAAGATCTTGAATCGTCACTTTTTTTATTTGACATTTTATAAGAGTTGTCTCCCCTTAGACCAATAATATGCATTGTGAGTTACATTAGATCACTATATCTCAGTAACTATAACAGATATATACATGAAACCTTATATCATTGGTCATCATTGACCTTGACCTTGAAAATGGACACAAGGTCAAAGGTCAAGGTCACGTTTGAAATTTTGACATTGTCTCGCCATCGCTATTCCCTTGAAACGGTAAAAGATAGGCAATAACTTGTAATAGGTAAAATGTCAACTTTCACCTTGACCTTGCCCAAGGTCATAAGGTCAAAGGTCAAGGTCACCTGTGTTTCAGCACAGCGACATGTGAATTTTTGTACCTTTCGATTCGCTTTGTATTTTTTAGCTTGCTACATGTCGCAATGAAATTTTGCGCCAGGCATGGGAAAAAACATGGGGAATTTTAGGGTATTCCGCCAGCCTGCAAAAATAAAGGGGGGGGGGGGGTGTTTCTAAGGGGACCCCATAAGAATGTAGTGTGCAGATTTCATCCTAGAACACAGAGAATGGTGAAACAAAATGGACGCCAAATCGTTCGGGGATTGATGTCCCTAAATTGTCGCTACAGTAGAAATCGTTCTGACGAACGATAAAAAAATGTCCAGGTCATGAAAGTTGAAGATAGGTTTTTTATGCAAAAATCGCAATTTTCAGAAAAACCATAAGTCCTAGCTTTTCGAAAATGGTGCCAATCGATTTAGAATGTCGATTTTACCCCAACCATGTATCTCGGATGTGCATAAATGTCAACAAACTCCAAAATCGGCAGAAAAAATCAAATGTCGAGACCCCATCGGGACCCCTTAGATTTCATCGCTTGAATTTTTGTGCATTGATTAATCCTTGAAATATACATCTGAATTGTGTCTTCGTGAGTTGTTCTAGCTGAAACAAACATTTTTTCTACTTGTATTTATTTTGAAAAGACAATAAAATGCGCGCGATCGAGTGTCGTTTGGTACGTACGATTGCTGTATTTCACCGAAGAAAAATCCGTTTTTCCTTTTACAATGAATTGAAAGTAACATTAAACTGTCAAAATTGCATCATTGTTGACGGCGATCATATGTATACAGTACGTATGACGCCTGTTTTCTATTTTTTTTTTTTTTTTTTTATAAGTCCACGATAATATATAGCATTGTCACGTGACATCTGACGTCTCGACCAGTCAAATCAATGTGTTCTATTTGTATTTCATAAATAAAAATCATAGAATTTTCTGTCTTTCTTATTTATTTCATTTGTAAATACACGAAAACATTACAAAATATCTTTGTATATTTTAAATGTAGAAAACACATAGAAGGTATATATACGTCAAAATTTGACTTTCTGGATATCGTCTTCCGTGGTCCAGTGGTAACAACGATGGGCTAGCAAGACTGACATCGTCGGTTCGAGCCTAGGATGTGACATGTGTTTTTTGCATGGTTTTCTGCTGCGTCTCACGTATATTTTATGCAGTTATGGTTTTTTATATAGAAAAAAGCAAAAAAAAACTGAAATTTTTTTACGCCGCGGTGTAAAAAATGTCGATGGAAGTGGTAAGCCATGATTATTTGTGGCGAAGTCACAAATGAACCTATATTATTAAGGCTTTCCACTTCCGAGTGGGAAGCCTTACTGTTATTCTTCTGTTTCTTATTATTATTATTATTATTATTATTCTTATTTTTTTCCGCCAAGTTTTCTTTTCCCATTATAAATTTTGTTTCGCGACATGTCGTAAAGACATTTTGTACTATGGATGTATAAGACATTACGCTTTCGCAGTTGACCCTGTCACACCGAACACTTGTTCTTTACGGAGTTATCTCCCCTGTTACAGAAAAGCTTGTGTGCAGATAAACTATGAAACCGTAAAAGATTTCGCAATAAAACTTGTTGCAAAATGGTCAGCTATGGATTGCGACAATTTGTTACATATCGCGCAAAGTATTTTGACGACTCCTTGTAGGAGTTATTTCCCCTTATTTATTGGAAGTAAAATTTGTACCATTGTAACTCATGAACCAGAGGTGATATAGACTAGATATTTCACAGTTGGTCATCATTGACCTTGACCTTGAAAAAGGTCACAAGGTCAAAGGTCAAGGTCATGTTCTAATTTTTGACCCTTGGTTGTGTGCAGATCTTCTCCTTTACTATAATAGATAGAGAACTGAAACCTTTACCAAAATGTGTATCATATTAAGATCTTGAATCGTCACTTTTTTTATTTGACATTTTATAAGAGTTGTCTCCCCTTAGACCAATAATATGCATTGTGAGTTACATTAGATCACTATATCTCAGTAACTATAACAGATATATACATGAAACCTTATATCATTGGTCATCATTGACCTTGACCTTGAAAATGGACACAAGGTCAAAGGTCAAGGTCACGTTTGAAATTTTGACATTGTCTCGCCATCGCTATTCCCTTGAAACGGTAAAAGATAGGCAATAACTTGTAATAGGTAAAATGTCAACTTTCACCTTGACCTTGCCCAAGGTCATAAGGTCAAAGGTCAAGGTCACCTGTGTTTCAGCACAGCGACATGTGAATTTTTGTACCTTTCGATTCGCTTTGTATTTTTTAGCTTGCTACATGTCGCAATGAAATTTTGCGCCAGGCATGGGAAAAAACATGGGGAATTTTAGGGTATTCCGCCAGCCTGCAAAAATAAAGGGGGGGGGGGGGTGTTTCTAAGGGGACCCCATAAGAATGTAGTGTGCAGATTTCATCCTAGAACACAGAGAATGGTGAAACAAAATGGACGCCAAATCGTTCGGGGATTGATGTCCCTAAATTGTCGCTACAGTAGAAATCGTTCTGACGAACGATAAAAAAATGTCCAGGTCATGAAAGTTGAAGATAGGTTTTTTATGCAAAAATCGCAATTTTCAGAAAAACCATAAGTCCTAGCTTTTCGAAAATGGTGCCAATCGATTTAGAATGTCGATTTTACCCCAACCATGTATCTCGGATGTGCATAAATGTCAACAAACTCCAAAATCGGCAGAAAAAATCAAATGTCGAGACCCCATCGGGACCCCTTAGATTTCATCGCTTGAATTTTTGTGCATTGATTAATCCTTGAAATATACATCTGAATTGTGTCTTCGTGAGTTGTTCTAGCTGAAACAAACATTTTTTCTACTTGTATTTATTTTGAAAAGACAATAAAATGCGCGCGATCGAGTGTCGTTTGGTACGTACGATTGCTGTATTTCACCGAAGAAAAATCCGTTTTTCCTTTTACAATGAATTGAAAGTAACATTAAACTGTCAAAATTGCATCATTGTTGACGGCGATCATATGTATACAGTACGTATGACGCCTGTTTTCTATTTTTTTTTTTTTTTTTTTATAAGTCCACGATAATATATAGCATTGTCACGTGACATCTGACGTCTCGACCAGTCAAATCAATGTGTTCTATTTGTATTTCATAAATAAAAATCATAGAATTTTCTGTCTTTCTTATTTATTTCATTTGTAAATACACGAAAACATTACAAAATATCTTTGTATATTTTAAATGTAGAAAACACATAGAAGGTATATATACGTCAAAATTTGACTTTCTGGATATCGTCTTCCGTGGTCCAGTGGTAACAACGATGGGCTAGCAAGACTGACATCGTCGGTTCGAGCCTAGGATGTGACATGTGTTTTTTGCATGGTTTTCTGCTGCGTCTCACGTATATTTTATGCAGTTATGGTTTTTTATATAGAAAAAAGCAAAAAAAAACTGAAATTTTTTTACGCCGCGGTGTAAAAAATGTCGATGGAAGTGGTAAGCCATGATTATTTGTGGCGAAGTCACAAATGAACCTATATTATTAAGGCTTTCCACTTCCGAGTGGGAAGCCTTACTGTTATTCTTCTGTTTCTTATTATTATTATTATTATTATTATTCTTATTTTTTTCCGCCAAGTTTTCTTTTCCCATTATAAATTTTGTTTCGCGACATGTCGTAAAGACATTTTGTACTATGGATGTATAAGACATTACGCTTTCGCAGTTGACCCTGTCACACCGAACACTTGTTCTTTACGGAGTTATCTCCCCTGTTACAGAAAAGCTTGTGTGCAGATAAACTATGAAACCGTAAAAGATTTCGCAATAAAACTTGTTGCAAAATGGTCAGCTATGGATTGCGACAATTTGTTACATATCGCGCAAAGTATTTTGACGACTCCTTGTAGGAGTTATTTCCCCTTATTTATTGGAAGTAAAATTTGTACCATTGTAACTCATGAACCAGAGGTGATATAGACTAGATATTTCACAGTTGGTCATCATTGACCTTGACCTTGAAAAAGGTCACAAGGTCAAAGGTCAAGGTCATGTTCTAATTTTTGACCCTTGGTTGTGTGCAGATCTTCTCCTTTACTATAATAGATAGAGAACTGAAACCTTTACCAAAATGTGTATCATATTAAGATCTTGAATCGTCACTTTTTTTATTTGACATTTTATAAGAGTTGTCTCCCCTTAGACCAATAATATGCATTGTGAGTTACATTAGATCACTATATCTCAGTAACTATAACAGATATATACATGAAACCTTATATCATTGGTCATCATTGACCTTGACCTTGAAAATGGACACAAGGTCAAAGGTCAAGGTCACGTTTGAAATTTTGACATTGTCTCGCCATCGCTATTCCCTTGAAACGGTAAAAGATAGGCAATAACTTGTAATAGGTAAAATGTCAACTTTCACCTTGACCTTGCCCAAGGTCATAAGGTCAAAGGTCAAGGTCACCTGTGTTTCAGCACAGCGACATGTGAATTTTTGTACCTTTCGATTCGCTTTGTATTTTTTAGCTTGCTACATGTCGCAATGAAATTTTGCGCCAGGCATGGGAAAAAACATGGGGAATTTTAGGGTATTCCGCCAGCCTGCAAAAATAAAGGGGGGGGGGGGGTGTTTCTAAGGGGACCCCATAAGAATGTAGTGTGCAGATTTCATCCTAGAACACAGAGAATGGTGAAACAAAATGGACGCCAAATCGTTCGGGGATTGATGTCCCTAAATTGTCGCTACAGTAGAAATCGTTCTGACGAACGATAAAAAAATGTCCAGGTCATGAAAGTTGAAGATAGGTTTTTTATGCAAAAATCGCAATTTTCAGAAAAACCATAAGTCCTAGCTTTTCGAAAATGGTGCCAATCGATTTAGAATGTCGATTTTACCCCAACCATGTATCTCGGATGTGCATAAATGTCAACAAACTCCAAAATCGGCAGAAAAAATCAAATGTCGAGACCCCATCGGGACCCCTTAGATTTCATCGCTTGAATTTTTGTGCATTGATTAATCCTTGAAATATACATCTGAATTGTGTCTTCGTGAGTTGTTCTAGCTGAAACAAACATTTTTTCTACTTGTATTTATTTTGAAAAGACAATAAAATGCGCGCGATCGAGTGTCGTTTGGTACGTACGATTGCTGTATTTCACCGAAGAAAAATCCGTTTTTCCTTTTACAATGAATTGAAAGTAACATTAAACTGTCAAAATTGCATCATTGTTGACGGCGATCATATGTATACAGTACGTATGACGCCTGTTTTCTATTTTTTTTTTTTTTTTTTTATAAGTCCACGATAATATATAGCATTGTCACGTGACATCTGACGTCTCGACCAGTCAAATCAATGTGTTCTATTTGTATTTCATAAATAAAAATCATAGAATTTTCTGTCTTTCTTATTTATTTCATTTGTAAATACACGAAAACATTACAAAATATCTTTGTATATTTTAAATGTAGAAAACACATAGAAGGTATATATACGTCAAAATTTGACTTTCTGGATATCGTCTTCCGTGGTCCAGTGGTAACAACGATGGGCTAGCAAGACTGACATCGTCGGTTCGAGCCTAGGATGTGACATGTGTTTTTTGCATGGTTTTCTGCTGCGTCTCACGTATATTTTATGCAGTTATGGTTTTTTATATAGAAAAAAGCAAAAAAAAACTGAAATTTTTTTACGCCGCGGTGTAAAAAATGTCGATGGAAGTGGTAAGCCATGATTATTTGTGGCGAAGTCACAAATGAACCTATATTATTAAGGCTTTCCACTTCCGAGTGGGAAGCCTTACTGTTATTCTTCTGTTTCTTATTATTATTATTATTATTATTATTCTTATTTTTTTCCGCCAAGTTTTCTTTTCCCATTATAAATTTTGTTTCGCGACATGTCGTAAAGACATTTTGTACTATGGATGTATAAGACATTACGCTTTCGCAGTTGACCCTGTCACACCGAACACTTGTTCTTTACGGAGTTATCTCCCCTGTTACAGAAAAGCTTGTGTGCAGATAAACTATGAAACCGTAAAAGATTTCGCAATAAAACTTGTTGCAAAATGGTCAGCTATGGATTGCGACAATTTGTTACATATCGCGCAAAGTATTTTGACGACTCCTTGTAGGAGTTATTTCCCCTTATTTATTGGAAGTAAAATTTGTACCATTGTAACTCATGAACCAGAGGTGATATAGACTAGATATTTCACAGTTGGTCATCATTGACCTTGACCTTGAAAAAGGTCACAAGGTCAAAGGTCAAGGTCATGTTCTAATTTTTGACCCTTGGTTGTGTGCAGATCTTCTCCTTTACTATAATAGATAGAGAACTGAAACCTTTACCAAAATGTGTATCATATTAAGATCTTGAATCGTCACTTTTTTTATTTGACATTTTATAAGAGTTGTCTCCCCTTAGACCAATAATATGCATTGTGAGTTACATTAGATCACTATATCTCAGTAACTATAACAGATATATACATGAAACCTTATATCATTGGTCATCATTGACCTTGACCTTGAAAATGGACACAAGGTCAAAGGTCAAGGTCACGTTTGAAATTTTGACATTGTCTCGCCATCGCTATTCCCTTGAAACGGTAAAAGATAGGCAATAACTTGTAATAGGTAAAATGTCAACTTTCACCTTGACCTTGCCCAAGGTCATAAGGTCAAAGGTCAAGGTCACCTGTGTTTCAGCACAGCGACATGTGAATTTTTGTACCTTTCGATTCGCTTTGTATTTTTTAGCTTGCTACATGTCGCAATGAAATTTTGCGCCAGGCATGGGAAAAAACATGGGGAATTTTAGGGTATTCCGCCAGCCTGCAAAAATAAAGGGGGGGGGGGGGTGTTTCTAAGGGGACCCCATAAGAATGTAGTGTGCAGATTTCATCCTAGAACACAGAGAATGGTGAAACAAAATGGACGCCAAATCGTTCGGGGATTGATGTCCCTAAATTGTCGCTACAGTAGAAATCGTTCTGACGAACGATAAAAAAATGTCCAGGTCATGAAAGTTGAAGATAGGTTTTTTATGCAAAAATCGCAATTTTCAGAAAAACCATAAGTCCTAGCTTTTCGAAAATGGTGCCAATCGATTTAGAATGTCGATTTTACCCCAACCATGTATCTCGGATGTGCATAAATGTCAACAAACTCCAAAATCGGCAGAAAAAATCAAATGTCGAGACCCCATCGGGACCCCTTAGATTTCATCGCTTGAATTTTTGTGCATTGATTAATCCTTGAAATATACATCTGAATTGTGTCTTCGTGAGTTGTTCTAGCTGAAACAAACATTTTTTCTACTTGTATTTATTTTGAAAAGACAATAAAATGCGCGCGATCGAGTGTCGTTTGGTACGTACGATTGCTGTATTTCACCGAAGAAAAATCCGTTTTTCCTTTTACAATGAATTGAAAGTAACATTAAACTGTCAAAATTGCATCATTGTTGACGGCGATCATATGTATACAGTACGTATGACGCCTGTTTTCTATTTTTTTTTTTTTTTTTTTATAAGTCCACGATAATATATAGCATTGTCACGTGACATCTGACGTCTCGACCAGTCAAATCAATGTGTTCTATTTGTATTTCATAAATAAAAATCATAGAATTTTCTGTCTTTCTTATTTATTTCATTTGTAAATACACGAAAACATTACAAAATATCTTTGTATATTTTAAATGTAGAAAACACATAGAAGGTATATATACGTCAAAATTTGACTTTCTGGATATCGTCTTCCGTGGTCCAGTGGTAACAACGATGGGCTAGCAAGACTGACATCGTCGGTTCGAGCCTAGGATGTGACATGTGTTTTTTGCATGGTTTTCTGCTGCGTCTCACGTATATTTTATGCAGTTATGGTTTTTTATATAGAAAAAAGCAAAAAAAAACTGAAATTTTTTTACGCCGCGGTGTAAAAAATGTCGATGGAAGTGGTAAGCCATGATTATTTGTGGCGAAGTCACAAATGAACCTATATTATTAAGGCTTTCCACTTCCGAGTGGGAAGCCTTACTGTTATTCTTCTGTTTCTTATTATTATTATTATTATTATTATTCTTATTTTTTTCCGCCAAGTTTTCTTTTCCCATTATAAATTTTGTTTCGCGACATGTCGTAAAGACATTTTGTACTATGGATGTATAAGACATTACGCTTTCGCAGTTGACCCTGTCACACCGAACACTTGTTCTTTACGGAGTTATCTCCCCTGTTACAGAAAAGCTTGTGTGCAGATAAACTATGAAACCGTAAAAGATTTCGCAATAAAACTTGTTGCAAAATGGTCAGCTATGGATTGCGACAATTTGTTACATATCGCGCAAAGTATTTTGACGACTCCTTGTAGGAGTTATTTCCCCTTATTTATTGGAAGTAAAATTTGTACCATTGTAACTCATGAACCAGAGGTGATATAGACTAGATATTTCACAGTTGGTCATCATTGACCTTGACCTTGAAAAAGGTCACAAGGTCAAAGGTCAAGGTCATGTTCTAATTTTTGACCCTTGGTTGTGTGCAGATCTTCTCCTTTACTATAATAGATAGAGAACTGAAACCTTTACCAAAATGTGTATCATATTAAGATCTTGAATCGTCACTTTTTTTATTTGACATTTTATAAGAGTTGTCTCCCCTTAGACCAATAATATGCATTGTGAGTTACATTAGATCACTATATCTCAGTAACTATAACAGATATATACATGAAACCTTATATCATTGGTCATCATTGACCTTGACCTTGAAAATGGACACAAGGTCAAAGGTCAAGGTCACGTTTGAAATTTTGACATTGTCTCGCCATCGCTATTCCCTTGAAACGGTAAAAGATAGGCAATAACTTGTAATAGGTAAAATGTCAACTTTCACCTTGACCTTGCCCAAGGTCATAAGGTCAAAGGTCAAGGTCACCTGTGTTTCAGCACAGCGACATGTGAATTTTTGTACCTTTCGATTCGCTTTGTATTTTTTAGCTTGCTACATGTCGCAATGAAATTTTGCGCCAGGCATGGGAAAAAACATGGGGAATTTTAGGGTATTCCGCCAGCCTGCAAAAATAAAGGGGGGGGGGGGGTGTTTCTAAGGGGACCCCATAAGAATGTAGTGTGCAGATTTCATCCTAGAACACAGAGAATGGTGAAACAAAATGGACGCCAAATCGTTCGGGGATTGATGTCCCTAAATTGTCGCTACAGTAGAAATCGTTCTGACGAACGATAAAAAAATGTCCAGGTCATGAAAGTTGAAGATAGGTTTTTTATGCAAAAATCGCAATTTTCAGAAAAACCATAAGTCCTAGCTTTTCGAAAATGGTGCCAATCGATTTAGAATGTCGATTTTACCCCAACCATGTATCTCGGATGTGCATAAATGTCAACAAACTCCAAAATCGGCAGAAAAAATCAAATGTCGAGACCCCATCGGGACCCCTTAGATTTCATCGCTTGAATTTTTGTGCATTGATTAATCCTTGAAATATACATCTGAATTGTGTCTTCGTGAGTTGTTCTAGCTGAAACAAACATTTTTTCTACTTGTATTTATTTTGAAAAGACAATAAAATGCGCGCGATCGAGTGTCGTTTGGTACGTACGATTGCTGTATTTCACCGAAGAAAAATCCGTTTTTCCTTTTACAATGAATTGAAAGTAACATTAAACTGTCAAAATTGCATCATTGTTGACGGCGATCATATGTATACAGTACGTATGACGCCTGTTTTCTATTTTTTTTTTTTTTTTTTTATAAGTCCACGATAATATATAGCATTGTCACGTGACATCTGACGTCTCGACCAGTCAAATCAATGTGTTCTATTTGTATTTCATAAATAAAAATCATAGAATTTTCTGTCTTTCTTATTTATTTCATTTGTAAATACACGAAAACATTACAAAATATCTTTGTATATTTTAAATGTAGAAAACACATAGAAGGTATATATACGTCAAAATTTGACTTTCTGGATATCGTCTTCCGTGGTCCAGTGGTAACAACGATGGGCTAGCAAGACTGACATCGTCGGTTCGAGCCTAGGATGTGACATGTGTTTTTTGCATGGTTTTCTGCTGCGTCTCACGTATATTTTATGCAGTTATGGTTTTTTATATAGAAAAAAGCAAAAAAAAACTGAAATTTTTTTACGCCGCGGTGTAAAAAATGTCGATGGAAGTGGTAAGCCATGATTATTTGTGGCGAAGTCACAAATGAACCTATATTATTAAGGCTTTCCACTTCCGAGTGGGAAGCCTTACTGTTATTCTTCTGTTTCTTATTATTATTATTATTATTATTATTCTTATTTTTTTCCGCCAAGTTTTCTTTTCCCATTATAAATTTTGTTTCGCGACATGTCGTAAAGACATTTTGTACTATGGATGTATAAGACATTACGCTTTCGCAGTTGACCCTGTCACACCGAACACTTGTTCTTTACGGAGTTATCTCCCCTGTTACAGAAAAGCTTGTGTGCAGATAAACTATGAAACCGTAAAAGATTTCGCAATAAAACTTGTTGCAAAATGGTCAGCTATGGATTGCGACAATTTGTTACATATCGCGCAAAGTATTTTGACGACTCCTTGTAGGAGTTATTTCCCCTTATTTATTGGAAGTAAAATTTGTACCATTGTAACTCATGAACCAGAGGTGATATAGACTAGATATTTCACAGTTGGTCATCATTGACCTTGACCTTGAAAAAGGTCACAAGGTCAAAGGTCAAGGTCATGTTCTAATTTTTGACCCTTGGTTGTGTGCAGATCTTCTCCTTTACTATAATAGATAGAGAACTGAAACCTTTACCAAAATGTGTATCATATTAAGATCTTGAATCGTCACTTTTTTTATTTGACATTTTATAAGAGTTGTCTCCCCTTAGACCAATAATATGCATTGTGAGTTACATTAGATCACTATATCTCAGTAACTATAACAGATATATACATGAAACCTTATATCATTGGTCATCATTGACCTTGACCTTGAAAATGGACACAAGGTCAAAGGTCAAGGTCACGTTTGAAATTTTGACATTGTCTCGCCATCGCTATTCCCTTGAAACGGTAAAAGATAGGCAATAACTTGTAATAGGTAAAATGTCAACTTTCACCTTGACCTTGCCCAAGGTCATAAGGTCAAAGGTCAAGGTCACCTGTGTTTCAGCACAGCGACATGTGAATTTTTGTACCTTTCGATTCGCTTTGTATTTTTTAGCTTGCTACATGTCGCAATGAAATTTTGCGCCAGGCATGGGAAAAAACATGGGGAATTTTAGGGTATTCCGCCAGCCTGCAAAAATAAAGGGGGGGGGGGGGTGTTTCTAAGGGGACCCCATAAGAATGTAGTGTGCAGATTTCATCCTAGAACACAGAGAATGGTGAAACAAAATGGACGCCAAATCGTTCGGGGATTGATGTCCCTAAATTGTCGCTACAGTAGAAATCGTTCTGACGAACGATAAAAAAATGTCCAGGTCATGAAAGTTGAAGATAGGTTTTTTATGCAAAAATCGCAATTTTCAGAAAAACCATAAGTCCTAGCTTTTCGAAAATGGTGCCAATCGATTTAGAATGTCGATTTTACCCCAACCATGTATCTCGGATGTGCATAAATGTCAACAAACTCCAAAATCGGCAGAAAAAATCAAATGTCGAGACCCCATCGGGACCCCTTAGATTTCATCGCTTGAATTTTTGTGCATTGATTAATCCTTGAAATATACATCTGAATTGTGTCTTCGTGAGTTGTTCTAGCTGAAACAAACATTTTTTCTACTTGTATTTATTTTGAAAAGACAATAAAATGCGCGCGATCGAGTGTCGTTTGGTACGTACGATTGCTGTATTTCACCGAAGAAAAATCCGTTTTTCCTTTTACAATGAATTGAAAGTAACATTAAACTGTCAAAATTGCATCATTGTTGACGGCGATCATATGTATACAGTACGTATGACGCCTGTTTTCTATTTTTTTTTTTTTTTTTTTATAAGTCCACGATAATATATAGCATTGTCACGTGACATCTGACGTCTCGACCAGTCAAATCAATGTGTTCTATTTGTATTTCATAAATAAAAATCATAGAATTTTCTGTCTTTCTTATTTATTTCATTTGTAAATACACGAAAACATTACAAAATATCTTTGTATATTTTAAATGTAGAAAACACATAGAAGGTATATATACGTCAAAATTTGACTTTCTGGATATCGTCTTCCGTGGTCCAGTGGTAACAACGATGGGCTAGCAAGACTGACATCGTCGGTTCGAGCCTAGGATGTGACATGTGTTTTTTGCATGGTTTTCTGCTGCGTCTCACGTATATTTTATGCAGTTATGGTTTTTTATATAGAAAAAAGCAAAAAAAAACTGAAATTTTTTTACGCCGCGGTGTAAAAAATGTCGATGGAAGTGGTAAGCCATGATTATTTGTGGCGAAGTCACAAATGAACCTATATTATTAAGGCTTTCCACTTCCGAGTGGGAAGCCTTACTGTTATTCTTCTGTTTCTTATTATTATTATTATTATTATTATTCTTATTTTTTTCCGCCAAGTTTTCTTTTCCCATTATAAATTTTGTTTCGCGACATGTCGTAAAGACATTTTGTACTATGGATGTATAAGACATTACGCTTTCGCAGTTGACCCTGTCACACCGAACACTTGTTCTTTACGGAGTTATCTCCCCTGTTACAGAAAAGCTTGTGTGCAGATAAACTATGAAACCGTAAAAGATTTCGCAATAAAACTTGTTGCAAAATGGTCAGCTATGGATTGCGACAATTTGTTACATATCGCGCAAAGTATTTTGACGACTCCTTGTAGGAGTTATTTCCCCTTATTTATTGGAAGTAAAATTTGTACCATTGTAACTCATGAACCAGAGGTGATATAGACTAGATATTTCACAGTTGGTCATCATTGACCTTGACCTTGAAAAAGGTCACAAGGTCAAAGGTCAAGGTCATGTTCTAATTTTTGACCCTTGGTTGTGTGCAGATCTTCTCCTTTACTATAATAGATAGAGAACTGAAACCTTTACCAAAATGTGTATCATATTAAGATCTTGAATCGTCACTTTTTTTATTTGACATTTTATAAGAGTTGTCTCCCCTTAGACCAATAATATGCATTGTGAGTTACATTAGATCACTATATCTCAGTAACTATAACAGATATATACATGAAACCTTATATCATTGGTCATCATTGACCTTGACCTTGAAAATGGACACAAGGTCAAAGGTCAAGGTCACGTTTGAAATTTTGACATTGTCTCGCCATCGCTATTCCCTTGAAACGGTAAAAGATAGGCAATAACTTGTAATAGGTAAAATGTCAACTTTCACCTTGACCTTGCCCAAGGTCATAAGGTCAAAGGTCAAGGTCACCTGTGTTTCAGCACAGCGACATGTGAATTTTTGTACCTTTCGATTCGCTTTGTATTTTTTAGCTTGCTACATGTCGCAATGAAATTTTGCGCCAGGCATGGGAAAAAACATGGGGAATTTTAGGGTATTCCGCCAGCCTGCAAAAATAAAGGGGGGGGGGGGGTGTTTCTAAGGGGACCCCATAAGAATGTAGTGTGCAGATTTCATCCTAGAACACAGAGAATGGTGAAACAAAATGGACGCCAAATCGTTCGGGGATTGATGTCCCTAAATTGTCGCTACAGTAGAAATCGTTCTGACGAACGATAAAAAAATGTCCAGGTCATGAAAGTTGAAGATAGGTTTTTTATGCAAAAATCGCAATTTTCAGAAAAACCATAAGTCCTAGCTTTTCGAAAATGGTGCCAATCGATTTAGAATGTCGATTTTACCCCAACCATGTATCTCGGATGTGCATAAATGTCAACAAACTCCAAAATCGGCAGAAAAAATCAAATGTCGAGACCCCATCGGGACCCCTTAGATTTCATCGCTTGAATTTTTGTGCATTGATTAATCCTTGAAATATACATCTGAATTGTGTCTTCGTGAGTTGTTCTAGCTGAAACAAACATTTTTTCTACTTGTATTTATTTTGAAAAGACAATAAAATGCGCGCGATCGAGTGTCGTTTGGTACGTACGATTGCTGTATTTCACCGAAGAAAAATCCGTTTTTCCTTTTACAATGAATTGAAAGTAACATTAAACTGTCAAAATTGCATCATTGTTGACGGCGATCATATGTATACAGTACGTATGACGCCTGTTTTCTATTTTTTTTTTTTTTTTTTTATAAGTCCACGATAATATATAGCATTGTCACGTGACATCTGACGTCTCGACCAGTCAAATCAATGTGTTCTATTTGTATTTCATAAATAAAAATCATAGAATTTTCTGTCTTTCTTATTTATTTCATTTGTAAATACACGAAAACATTACAAAATATCTTTGTATATTTTAAATGTAGAAAACACATAGAAGGTATATATACGTCAAAATTTGACTTTCTGGATATCGTCTTCCGTGGTCCAGTGGTAACAACGATGGGCTAGCAAGACTGACATCGTCGGTTCGAGCCTAGGATGTGACATGTGTTTTTTGCATGGTTTTCTGCTGCGTCTCACGTATATTTTATGCAGTTATGGTTTTTTATATAGAAAAAAGCAAAAAAAAACTGAAATTTTTTTACGCCGCGGTGTAAAAAATGTCGATGGAAGTGGTAAGCCATGATTATTTGTGGCGAAGTCACAAATGAACCTATATTATTAAGGCTTTCCACTTCCGAGTGGGAAGCCTTACTGTTATTCTTCTGTTTCTTATTATTATTATTATTATTATTATTCTTATTTTTTTCCGCCAAGTTTTCTTTTCCCATTATAAATTTTGTTTCGCGACATGTCGTAAAGACATTTTGTACTATGGATGTATAAGACATTACGCTTTCGCAGTTGACCCTGTCACACCGAACACTTGTTCTTTACGGAGTTATCTCCCCTGTTACAGAAAAGCTTGTGTGCAGATAAACTATGAAACCGTAAAAGATTTCGCAATAAAACTTGTTGCAAAATGGTCAGCTATGGATTGCGACAATTTGTTACATATCGCGCAAAGTATTTTGACGACTCCTTGTAGGAGTTATTTCCCCTTATTTATTGGAAGTAAAATTTGTACCATTGTAACTCATGAACCAGAGGTGATATAGACTAGATATTTCACAGTTGGTCATCATTGACCTTGACCTTGAAAAAGGTCACAAGGTCAAAGGTCAAGGTCATGTTCTAATTTTTGACCCTTGGTTGTGTGCAGATCTTCTCCTTTACTATAATAGATAGAGAACTGAAACCTTTACCAAAATGTGTATCATATTAAGATCTTGAATCGTCACTTTTTTTATTTGACATTTTATAAGAGTTGTCTCCCCTTAGACCAATAATATGCATTGTGAGTTACATTAGATCACTATATCTCAGTAACTATAACAGATATATACATGAAACCTTATATCATTGGTCATCATTGACCTTGACCTTGAAAATGGACACAAGGTCAAAGGTCAAGGTCACGT
Organism: Limnoperna fortunei; assembly: GCA_944474755.1. NCBI lineage: Eukaryota > Metazoa > Mollusca > Bivalvia > Mytilida > Modiolidae > Limnoperna > Limnoperna fortunei. The sequence continues at coordinate 57,378,857 of OX104121.1, read as the reverse complement.
TTGAAATTTTGACATTGTCTCGCCATCGCTATTCCCTTGAAACGGTAAAAGATAGGCAATAACTTGTAATAGGTAAAATGTCAACTTTCACCTTGACCTTGCCCAAGGTCATAAGGTCAAAGGTCAAGGTCACCTGTGTTTCAGCACAGCGACATGTGAATTTTTGTACCTTTCGATTCGCTTTGTATTTTTTAGCTTGCTACATGTCGCAATGAAATTTTGCGCCAGGCATGGGAAAAAACATGGGGAATTTTAGGGTATTCCGCCAGCCTGCAAAAATAAAGGGGGGGGGGGGGTGTTTCTAAGGGGACCCCATAAGAATGTAGTGTGCAGATTTCATCCTAGAACACAGAGAATGGTGAAACAAAATGGACGCCAAATCGTTCGGGGATTGATGTCCCTAAATTGTCGCTACAGTAGAAATCGTTCTGACGAACGATAAAAAAATGTCCAGGTCATGAAAGTTGAAGATAGGTTTTTTATGCAAAAATCGCAATTTTCAGAAAAACCATAAGTCCTAGCTTTTCGAAAATGGTGCCAATCGATTTAGAATGTCGATTTTACCCCAACCATGTATCTCGGATGTGCATAAATGTCAACAAACTCCAAAATCGGCAGAAAAAATCAAATGTCGAGACCCCATCGGGACCCCTTAGATTTCATCGCTTGAATTTTTGTGCATTGATTAATCCTTGAAATATACATCTGAATTGTGTCTTCGTGAGTTGTTCTAGCTGAAACAAACATTTTTTCTACTTGTATTTATTTTGAAAAGACAATAAAATGCGCGCGATCGAGTGTCGTTTGGTACGTACGATTGCTGTATTTCACCGAAGAAAAATCCGTTTTTCCTTTTACAATGAATTGAAAGTAACATTAAACTGTCAAAATTGCATCATTGTTGACGGCGATCATATGTATACAGTACGTATGACGCCTGTTTTCTATTTTTTTTTTTTTTTTTTTATAAGTCCACGATAATATATAGCATTGTCACGTGACATCTGACGTCTCGACCAGTCAAATCAATGTGTTCTATTTGTATTTCATAAATAAAAATCATAGAATTTTCTGTCTTTCTTATTTATTTCATTTGTAAATACACGAAAACATTACAAAATATCTTTGTATATTTTAAATGTAGAAAACACATAGAAGGTATATATACGTCAAAATTTGACTTTCTGGATATCGTCTTCCGTGGTCCAGTGGTAACAACGATGGGCTAGCAAGACTGACATCGTCGGTTCGAGCCTAGGATGTGACATGTGTTTTTTGCATGGTTTTCTGCTGCGTCTCACGTATATTTTATGCAGTTATGGTTTTTTATATAGAAAAAAGCAAAAAAAAACTGAAATTTTTTTACGCCGCGGTGTAAAAAATGTCGATGGAAGTGGTAAGCCATGATTATTTGTGGCGAAGTCACAAATGAACCTATATTATTAAGGCTTTCCACTTCCGAGTGGGAAGCCTTACTGTTATTCTTCTGTTTCTTATTATTATTATTATTATTATTATTCTTATTTTTTTCCGCCAAGTTTTCTTTTCCCATTATAAATTTTGTTTCGCGACATGTCGTAAAGACATTTTGTACTATGGATGTATAAGACATTACGCTTTCGCAGTTGACCCTGTCACACCGAACACTTGTTCTTTACGGAGTTATCTCCCCTGTTACAGAAAAGCTTGTGTGCAGATAAACTATGAAACCGTAAAAGATTTCGCAATAAAACTTGTTGCAAAATGGTCAGCTATGGATTGCGACAATTTGTTACATATCGCGCAAAGTATTTTGACGACTCCTTGTAGGAGTTATTTCCCCTTATTTATTGGAAGTAAAATTTGTACCATTGTAACTCATGAACCAGAGGTGATATAGACTAGATATTTCACAGTTGGTCATCATTGACCTTGACCTTGAAAAAGGTCACAAGGTCAAAGGTCAAGGTCATGTTCTAATTTTTGACCCTTGGTTGTGTGCAGATCTTCTCCTTTACTATAATAGATAGAGAACTGAAACCTTTACCAAAATGTGTATCATATTAAGATCTTGAATCGTCACTTTTTTTATTTGACATTTTATAAGAGTTGTCTCCCCTTAGACCAATAATATGCATTGTGAGTTACATTAGATCACTATATCTCAGTAACTATAACAGATATATACATGAAACCTTATATCATTGGTCATCATTGACCTTGACCTTGAAAATGGACACAAGGTCAAAGGTCAAGGTCACGTTTGAAATTTTGACATTGTCTCGCCATCGCTATTCCCTTGAAACGGTAAAAGATAGGCAATAACTTGTAATAGGTAAAATGTCAACTTTCACCTTGACCTTGCCCAAGGTCATAAGGTCAAAGGTCAAGGTCACCTGTGTTTCAGCACAGCGACATGTGAATTTTTGTACCTTTCGATTCGCTTTGTATTTTTTAGCTTGCTACATGTCGCAATGAAATTTTGCGCCAGGCATGGGAAAAAACATGGGGAATTTTAGGGTATTCCGCCAGCCTGCAAAAATAAAGGGGGGGGGGGGGTGTTTCTAAGGGGACCCCATAAGAATGTAGTGTGCAGATTTCATCCTAGAACACAGAGAATGGTGAAACAAAATGGACGCCAAATCGTTCGGGGATTGATGTCCCTAAATTGTCGCTACAGTAGAAATCGTTCTGACGAACGATAAAAAAATGTCCAGGTCATGAAAGTTGAAGATAGGTTTTTTATGCAAAAATCGCAATTTTCAGAAAAACCATAAGTCCTAGCTTTTCGAAAATGGTGCCAATCGATTTAGAATGTCGATTTTACCCCAACCATGTATCTCGGATGTGCATAAATGTCAACAAACTCCAAAATCGGCAGAAAAAATCAAATGTCGAGACCCCATCGGGACCCCTTAGATTTCATCGCTTGAATTTTTGTGCATTGATTAATCCTTGAAATATACATCTGAATTGTGTCTTCGTGAGTTGTTCTAGCTGAAACAAACATTTTTTCTACTTGTATTTATTTTGAAAAGACAATAAAATGCGCGCGATCGAGTGTCGTTTGGTACGTACGATTGCTGTATTTCACCGAAGAAAAATCCGTTTTTCCTTTTACAATGAATTGAAAGTAACATTAAACTGTCAAAATTGCATCATTGTTGACGGCGATCATATGTATACAGTACGTATGACGCCTGTTTTCTATTTTTTTTTTTTTTTTTTTATAAGTCCACGATAATATATAGCATTGTCACGTGACATCTGACGTCTCGACCAGTCAAATCAATGTGTTCTATTTGTATTTCATAAATAAAAATCATAGAATTTTCTGTCTTTCTTATTTATTTCATTTGTAAATACACGAAAACATTACAAAATATCTTTGTATATTTTAAATGTAGAAAACACATAGAAGGTATATATACGTCAAAATTTGACTTTCTGGATATCGTCTTCCGTGGTCCAGTGGTAACAACGATGGGCTAGCAAGACTGAGACATCGTCGGTTCGAGCCTAGGATGTGACATGTGTTTTTTGCATGGTTTTCTGCTGCGTCTCACGTATATTTTATGCAGTTATGGTTTTTTATATAGAAAAAAGCAAAAAAAAACTGAAATTTTTTTACGCCGCGGTGTAAAAAATGTCGATGGAAGTGGTAAGCCATGATTATTTGTGGCGAAGTCACAAATGAACCTATATTATTAAGGCTTTCCACTTCCGAGTGGGAAGCCTTACTGTTATTCTTCTGTTTCTTATTATTATTATTATTAAGGCTTTCCACTTTCCGAGTGGAAAGCCTTCCTGTTATTTGTCTGTTTATTATTATTATTATTCTTTTTTTTCCGCCAAGTTTTCTTTTCCCATTATAAATTTTGTTTCGCGACATGTCGTAAAGACATTTTGTACTATGGATGTATGAGACATTACGCTTTCGCAGTTAACCCTGGCTCACCGAACACTTGTTCTTTACGGAGTTATCTCCCCTGTTACAGAAAAGCTTGTGTGCAGATAAACTATGAAACCGTAAAAGATTTCCCAATAAAACTTTTTGCAAAATGGTCAGCTATTGATCGCGACAATTTGTTACATATCGCGCAAAGTATTTTGACGACTCCTTGCAGGAGTTATTTCCCCTTATTTATTGGAAGTACATTTTGTAGCATTGTAACTCATGAACCAGAGGTGATATAGACTAGATATTTCACAGTTGGTCATCATTGACCTTGACCTTGAAAAAGGTCACAAGGTCAAAGGTCAAGGTCATGTTCTAATTTTTGACCCTTGGTTGTGTGCAGATCTCCTCCTTTACTATAATAGATAGAGAACTGAAACCTTTACCAAAATGTGTATCATATTGAGATCTTGAATCGTCACTTTTTTTATTTGACATTTTTATAAGAGTTATCTCCCCTAGACCAATAAAATGTATTGTGAATTGCATTATATCACTATATCTCAGTAACTATAACAGATATATATATGAAACCTTATATCATTGGTCATCACTGACCTTGACCTTGAAAATGGACACAAGGTCAAAGGTCAAGGTCACGTTTGAAATTTTGGCATTGTCTTGTCATCGCTATTACTTTGAAACGGTAAAAGATAGGCTATAAGTTATAATGGATAAAATATTGGTCTCATAAAGGCGCAACTTTTTTCTATTTAAAGGGAAAGGATCCGGCTTCATCTTATAGGAGTTATCCCCCATTACAACCATTGATAATTAGTTTTTCATTAATTACTTATCAACTATTGATAGTAGAGGCATGGGGTCTTCACTATGGATCATTAGGACCCTTGACCTTGAAAACAAATACAAGGTCAAAGGTCAAGGTCATTTTCTAATTTTTTGTATATATTATAAGTAGTCATATCTTAATGACTTTAAGAGATATTGGCATAAAATCTTCAATGTTGATCACTGTTGACCTTCAGCATGGTCAAGGTCATGCTGTAAAAGTCAAGGTCAAAGTCCTTTATAAATGTTTTTCATGGTACTATGTATTTTGAATGGCTTATTCTTTTAATGCTATTGCCTATAAGTAATATTTACGTAGATTAAAAGATGAGTTGTCAAGGTCATTCAAGTTTTCTTACGTCCTATTTAATGACCTTTCTTATTTTTAAAGATATCTAAATAGTTTTTTAATAATTTTTGTTCTTATTAATTGCTATAGACAAATTACGTATGTTTCTTAGCTTTTTGGTTTCAAGGTCATTTATTTAAGGTCTTCTTTTGAAGTGGAAAGCCTATTAATCGTTCTTTAGAACGATTGAACCTATATTTATTATTATTCTTATTTTTTTCCGCCAAGTTTTCTTTTCCCATTATAAATTTTGTTTCGCGACATGTCGTAAAGACATTTTGTACTATGGATGTATAAGACATTACGCTTTCGCAGTTGACCCTGTCACACCGAACACTTGTTCTTTACGGAGTTATCTCCCCTGTTACAGAAAAGCTTGTGTGCAGATAAACTATGAAACCGTAAAAGATTTCGCAATAAAACTTGTTGCAAAATGGTCAGCTATGGATTGCGACAATTTGTTACATATCGCGCAAAGTATTTTGACGACTCCTTGTAGGAGTTATTTCCCCTTATTTATTGGAAGTAAAATTTGTACCATTGTAACTCATGAACCAGAGGTGATATAGACTAGATATTTCACAGTTGGTCATCATTGACCTTGACCTTGAAAAAGGTCACAAGGTCAAAGGTCAAGGTCATGTTCTAATTTTTGACCCTTGGTTGTGTGCAGATCTTCTCCTTTACTATAATAGATAGAGAACTGAAACCTTTACCAAAATGTGTATCATATTAAGATCTTGAATCGTCACTTTTTTTATTTGACATTTTATAAGAGTTGTCTCCCCTTAGACCAATAATATGCATTGTGAGTTACATTAGATCACTATATCTCAGTAACTATAACAGATATATACATGAAACCTTATATCATTGGTCATCATTGACCTTGACCTTGAAAATGGACACAAGGTCAAAGGTCAAGGTCACGTTTGAAATTTTGACATTGTCTCGCCATCGCTATTCCCTTGAAACGGTAAAAGATAGGCAATAACTTGTAATAGGTAAAATGTCAACTTTCACCTTGACCTTGCCCAAGGTCATAAGGTCAAAGGTCAAGGTCACCTGTGTTTCAGCACAGCGACATGTGAATTTTTGTACCTTTCGATTCGCTTTGTATTTTTTAGCTTGCTACATGTCGCAATGAAATTTTGCGCCAGGCATGGGAAAAAACATGGGGAATTTTAGGGTATTCCGCCAGCCTGCAAAAATAAAGGGGGGGGGGGGGTGTTTCTAAGGGGACCCCATAAGAATGTAGTGTGCAGATTTCATCCTAGAACACAGAGAATGGTGAAACAAAATGGACGCCAAATCGTTCGGGGATTGATGTCCCTAAATTGTCGCTACAGTAGAAATCGTTCTGACGAACGATAAAAAAATGTCCAGGTCATGAAAGTTGAAGATAGGTTTTTTATGCAAAAATCGCAATTTTCAGAAAAACCATAAGTCCTAGCTTTTCGAAAATGGTGCCAATCGATTTAGAATGTCGATTTTACCCCAACCATGTATCTCGGATGTGCATAAATGTCAACAAACTCCAAAATCGGCAGAAAAAATCAAATGTCGAGACCCCATCGGGACCCCTTAGATTTCATCGCTTGAATTTTTGTGCATTGATTAATCCTTGAAATATACATCTGAATTGTGTCTTCGTGAGTTGTTCTAGCTGAAACAAACATTTTTTCTACTTGTATTTATTTTGAAAAGACAATAAAATGCGCGCGATCGAGTGTCGTTTGGTACGTACGATTGCTGTATTTCACCGAAGAAAAATCCGTTTTTCCTTTTACAATGAATTGAAAGTAACATTAAACTGTCAAAATTGCATCATTGTTGACGGCGATCATATGTATACAGTACGTATGACGCCTGTTTTCTATTTTTTTTTTTTTTTTTTTATAAGTCCACGATAATATATAGCATTGTCACGTGACATCTGACGTCTCGACCAGTCAAATCAATGTGTTCTATTTGTATTTCATAAATAAAAATCATAGAATTTTCTGTCTTTCTTATTTATTTCATTTGTAAATACACGAAAACATTACAAAATATCTTTGTATATTTTAAATGTAGAAAACACATAGAAGGTATATATACGTCAAAATTTGACTTTCTGGATATCGTCTTCCGTGGTCCAGTGGTAACAACGATGGGCTAGCAAGACTGACATCGTCGGTTCGAGCCTAGGATGTGACATGTGTTTTTTGCATGGTTTTCTGCTGCGTCTCACGTATATTTTATGCAGTTATGGTTTTTTATATAGAAAAAAGCAAAAAAAAACTGAAATTTTTTTACGCCGCGGTGTAAAAAATGTCGATGGAAGTGGTAAGCCATGATTATTTGTGGCGAAGTCACAAATGAACCTATATTATTAAGGCTTTCCACTTCCGAGTGGGAAGCCTTACTGTTATTCTTCTGTTTCTTATTATTATTATTATTATTATTATTCTTATTTTTTTCCGCCAAGTTTTCTTTTCCCATTATAAATTTTGTTTCGCGACATGTCGTAAAGACATTTTGTACTATGGATGTATAAGACATTACGCTTTCGCAGTTGACCCTGTCACACCGAACACTTGTTCTTTACGGAGTTATCTCCCCTGTTACAGAAAAGCTTGTGTGCAGATAAACTATGAAACCGTAAAAGATTTCGCAATAAAACTTGTTGCAAAATGGTCAGCTATGGATTGCGACAATTTGTTACATATCGCGCAAAGTATTTTGACGACTCCTTGTAGGAGTTATTTCCCCTTATTTATTGGAAGTAAAATTTGTACCATTGTAACTCATGAACCAGAGGTGATATAGACTAGATATTTCACAGTTGGTCATCATTGACCTTGACCTTGAAAAAGGTCACAAGGTCAAAGGTCAAGGTCATGTTCTAATTTTTGACCCTTGGTTGTGTGCAGATCTTCTCCTTTACTATAATAGATAGAGAACTGAAACCTTTACCAAAATGTGTATCATATTAAGATCTTGAATCGTCACTTTTTTTATTTGACATTTTATAAGAGTTGTCTCCCCTTAGACCAATAATATGCATTGTGAGTTACATTAGATCACTATATCTCAGTAACTATAACAGATATATACATGAAACCTTATATCATTGGTCATCATTGACCTTGACCTTGAAAATGGACACAAGGTCAAAGGTCAAGGTCACGTTTGAAATTTTGACATTGTCTCGCCATCGCTATTCCCTTGAAACGGTAAAAGATAGGCAATAACTTGTAATAGGTAAAATGTCAACTTTCACCTTGACCTTGCCCAAGGTCATAAGGTCAAAGGTCAAGGTCACCTGTGTTTCAGCACAGCGACATGTGAATTTTTGTACCTTTCGATTCGCTTTGTATTTTTTAGCTTGCTACATGTCGCAATGAAATTTTGCGCCAGGCATGGGAAAAAACATGGGGAATTTTAGGGTATTCCGCCAGCCTGCAAAAATAAAGGGGGGGGGGGGGTGTTTCTAAGGGGACCCCATAAGAATGTAGTGTGCAGATTTCATCCTAGAACACAGAGAATGGTGAAACAAAATGGACGCCAAATCGTTCGGGGATTGATGTCCCTAAATTGTCGCTACAGTAGAAATCGTTCTGACGAACGATAAAAAAATGTCCAGGTCATGAAAGTTGAAGATAGGTTTTTTATGCAAAAATCGCAATTTTCAGAAAAACCATAAGTCCTAGCTTTTCGAAAATGGTGCCAATCGATTTAGAATGTCGATTTTACCCCAACCATGTATCTCGGATGTGCATAAATGTCAACAAACTCCAAAATCGGCAGAAAAAATCAAATGTCGAGACCCCATCGGGACCCCTTAGATTTCATCGCTTGAATTTTTGTGCATTGATTAATCCTTGAAATATACATCTGAATTGTGTCTTCGTGAGTTGTTCTAGCTGAAACAAACATTTTTTCTACTTGTATTTATTTTGAAAAGACAATAAAATGCGCGCGATCGAGTGTCGTTTGGTACGTACGATTGCTGTATTTCACCGAAGAAAAATCCGTTTTTCCTTTTACAATGAATTGAAAGTAACATTAAACTGTCAAAATTGCATCATTGTTGACGGCGATCATATGTATACAGTACGTATGACGCCTGTTTTCTATTTTTTTTTTTTTTTTTTTATAAGTCCACGATAATATATAGCATTGTCACGTGACATCTGACGTCTCGACCAGTCAAATCAATGTGTTCTATTTGTATTTCATAAATAAAAATCATAGAATTTTCTGTCTTTCTTATTTATTTCATTTGTAAATACACGAAAACATTACAAAATATCTTTGTATATTTTAAATGTAGAAAACACATAGAAGGTATATATACGTCAAAATTTGACTTTCTGGATATCGTCTTCCGTGGTCCAGTGGTAACAACGATGGGCTAGCAAGACTGACATCGTCGGTTCGAGCCTAGGATGTGACATGTGTTTTTTGCATGGTTTTCTGCTGCGTCTCACGTATATTTTATGCAGTTATGGTTTTTTATATAGAAAAAAGCAAAAAAAAACTGAAATTTTTTTACGCCGCGGTGTAAAAAATGTCGATGGAAGTGGTAAGCCATGATTATTTGTGGCGAAGTCACAAATGAACCTATATTATTAAGGCTTTCCACTTCCGAGTGGGAAGCCTTACTGTTATTCTTCTGTTTCTTATTATTATTATTATTATTATTATTCTTATTTTTTTCCGCCAAGTTTTCTTTTCCCATTATAAATTTTGTTTCGCGACATGTCGTAAAGACATTTTGTACTATGGATGTATAAGACATTACGCTTTCGCAGTTGACCCTGTCACACCGAACACTTGTTCTTTACGGAGTTATCTCCCCTGTTACAGAAAAGCTTGTGTGCAGATAAACTATGAAACCGTAAAAGATTTCGCAATAAAACTTGTTGCAAAATGGTCAGCTATGGATTGCGACAATTTGTTACATATCGCGCAAAGTATTTTGACGACTCCTTGTAGGAGTTATTTCCCCTTATTTATTGGAAGTAAAATTTGTACCATTGTAACTCATGAACCAGAGGTGATATAGACTAGATATTTCACAGTTGGTCATCATTGACCTTGACCTTGAAAAAGGTCACAAGGTCAAAGGTCAAGGTCATGTTCTAATTTTTGACCCTTGGTTGTGTGCAGATCTTCTCCTTTACTATAATAGATAGAGAACTGAAACCTTTACCAAAATGTGTATCATATTAAGATCTTGAATCGTCACTTTTTTTATTTGACATTTTATAAGAGTTGTCTCCCCTTAGACCAATAATATGCATTGTGAGTTACATTAGATCACTATATCTCAGTAACTATAACAGATATATACATGAAACCTTATATCATTGGTCATCATTGACCTTGACCTTGAAAATGGACACAAGGTCAAAGGTCAAGGTCACGTTTGAAATTTTGACATTGTCTCGCCATCGCTATTCCCTTGAAACGGTAAAAGATAGGCAATAACTTGTAATAGGTAAAATGTCAACTTTCACCTTGACCTTGCCCAAGGTCATAAGGTCAAAGGTCAAGGTCACCTGTGTTTCAGCACAGCGACATGTGAATTTTTGTACCTTTCGATTCGCTTTGTATTTTTTAGCTTGCTACATGTCGCAATGAAATTTTGCGCCAGGCATGGGAAAAAACATGGGGAATTTTAGGGTATTCCGCCAGCCTGCAAAAATAAAGGGGGGGGGGGGGTGTTTCTAAGGGGACCCCATAAGAATGTAGTGTGCAGATTTCATCCTAGAACACAGAGAATGGTGAAACAAAATGGACGCCAAATCGTTCGGGGATTGATGTCCCTAAATTGTCGCTACAGTAGAAATCGTTCTGACGAACGATAAAAAAATGTCCAGGTCATGAAAGTTGAAGATAGGTTTTTTATGCAAAAATCGCAATTTTCAGAAAAACCATAAGTCCTAGCTTTTCGAAAATGGTGCCAATCGATTTAGAATGTCGATTTTACCCCAACCATGTATCTCGGATGTGCATAAATGTCAACAAACTCCAAAATCGGCAGAAAAAATCAAATGTCGAGACCCCATCGGGACCCCTTAGATTTCATCGCTTGAATTTTTGTGCATTGATTAATCCTTGAAATATACATCTGAATTGTGTCTTCGTGAGTTGTTCTAGCTGAAACAAACATTTTTTCTACTTGTATTTATTTTGAAAAGACAATAAAATGCGCGCGATCGAGTGTCGTTTGGTACGTACGATTGCTGTATTTCACCGAAGAAAAATCCGTTTTTCCTTTTACAATGAATTGAAAGTAACATTAAACTGTCAAAATTGCATCATTGTTGACGGCGATCATATGTATACAGTACGTATGACGCCTGTTTTCTATTTTTTTTTTTTTTTTTTTATAAGTCCACGATAATATATAGCATTGTCACGTGACATCTGACGTCTCGACCAGTCAAATCAATGTGTTCTATTTGTATTTCATAAATAAAAATCATAGAATTTTCTGTCTTTCTTATTTATTTCATTTGTAAATACACGAAAACATTACAAAATATCTTTGTATATTTTAAATGTAGAAAACACATAGAAGGTATATATACGTCAAAATTTGACTTTCTGGATATCGTCTTCCGTGGTCCAGTGGTAACAACGATGGGCTAGCAAGACTGACATCGTCGGTTCGAGCCTAGGATGTGACATGTGTTTTTTGCATGGTTTTCTGCTGCGTCTCACGTATATTTTATGCAGTTATGGTTTTTTATATAGAAAAAAGCAAAAAAAAACTGAAATTTTTTTACGCCGCGGTGTAAAAAATGTCGATGGAAGTGGTAAGCCATGATTATTTGTGGCGAAGTCACAAATGAACCTATATTATTAAGGCTTTCCACTTCCGAGTGGGAAGCCTTACTGTTATTCTTCTGTTTCTTATTATTATTATTATTATTATTATTCTTATTTTTTTCCGCCAAGTTTTCTTTTCCCATTATAAATTTTGTTTCGCGACATGTCGTAAAGACATTTTGTACTATGGATGTATAAGACATTACGCTTTCGCAGTTGACCCTGTCACACCGAACACTTGTTCTTTACGGAGTTATCTCCCCTGTTACAGAAAAGCTTGTGTGCAGATAAACTATGAAACCGTAAAAGATTTCGCAATAAAACTTGTTGCAAAATGGTCAGCTATGGATTGCGACAATTTGTTACATATCGCGCAAAGTATTTTGACGACTCCTTGTAGGAGTTATTTCCCCTTATTTATTGGAAGTAAAATTTGTACCATTGTAACTCATGAACCAGAGGTGATATAGACTAGATATTTCACAGTTGGTCATCATTGACCTTGACCTTGAAAAAGGTCACAAGGTCAAAGGTCAAGGTCATGTTCTAATTTTTGACCCTTGGTTGTGTGCAGATCTTCTCCTTTACTATAATAGATAGAGAACTGAAACCTTTACCAAAATGTGTATCATATTAAGATCTTGAATCGTCACTTTTTTTATTTGACATTTTATAAGAGTTGTCTCCCCTTAGACCAATAATATGCATTGTGAGTTACATTAGATCACTATATCTCAGTAACTATAACAGATATATACATGAAACCTTATATCATTGGTCATCATTGACCTTGACCTTGAAAATGGACACAAGGTCAAAGGTCAAGGTCACGTTTGAAATTTTGACATTGTCTCGCCATCGCTATTCCCTTGAAACGGTAAAAGATAGGCAATAACTTGTAATAGGTAAAATGTCAACTTTCACCTTGACCTTGCCCAAGGTCATAAGGTCAAAGGTCAAGGTCACCTGTGTTTCAGCACAGCGACATGTGAATTTTTGTACCTTTCGATTCGCTTTGTATTTTTTAGCTTGCTACATGTCGCAATGAAATTTTGCGCCAGGCATGGGAAAAAACATGGGGAATTTTAGGGTATTCCGCCAGCCTGCAAAAATAAAGGGGGGGGGGGGGTGTTTCTAAGGGGACCCCATAAGAATGTAGTGTGCAGATTTCATCCTAGAACACAGAGAATGGTGAAACAAAATGGACGCCAAATCGTTCGGGGATTGATGTCCCTAAATTGTCGCTACAGTAGAAATCGTTCTGACGAACGATAAAAAAATGTCCAGGTCATGAAAGTTGAAGATAGGTTTTTTATGCAAAAATCGCAATTTTCAGAAAAACCATAAGTCCTAGCTTTTCGAAAATGGTGCCAATCGATTTAGAATGTCGATTTTACCCCAACCATGTATCTCGGATGTGCATAAATGTCAACAAACTCCAAAATCGGCAGAAAAAATCAAATGTCGAGACCCCATCGGGACCCCTTAGATTTCATCGCTTGAATTTTTGTGCATTGATTAATCCTTGAAATATACATCTGAATTGTGTCTTCGTGAGTTGTTCTAGCTGAAACAAACATTTTTTCTACTTGTATTTATTTTGAAAAGACAATAAAATGCGCGCGATCGAGTGTCGTTTGGTACGTACGATTGCTGTATTTCACCGAAGAAAAATCCGTTTTTCCTTTTACAATGAATTGAAAGTAACATTAAACTGTCAAAATTGCATCATTGTTGACGGCGATCATATGTATACAGTACGTATGACGCCTGTTTTCTATTTTTTTTTTTTTTTTTTTATAAGTCCACGATAATATATAGCATTGTCACGTGACATCTGACGTCTCGACCAGTCAAATCAATGTGTTCTATTTGTATTTCATAAATAAAAATCATAGAATTTTCTGTCTTTCTTATTTATTTCATTTGTAAATACACGAAAACATTACAAAATATCTTTGTATATTTTAAATGTAGAAAACACATAGAAGGTATATATACGTCAAAATTTGACTTTCTGGATATCGTCTTCCGTGGTCCAGTGGTAACAACGATGGGCTAGCAAGACTGACATCGTCGGTTCGAGCCTAGGATGTGACATGTGTTTTTTGCATGGTTTTCTGCTGCGTCTCACGTATATTTTATGCAGTTATGGTTTTTTATATAGAAAAAAGCAAAAAAAAACTGAAATTTTTTTACGCCGCGGTGTAAAAAATGTCGATGGAAGTGGTAAGCCATGATTATTTGTGGCGAAGTCACAAATGAACCTATATTATTAAGGCTTTCCACTTCCGAGTGGGAAGCCTTACTGTTATTCTTCTGTTTCTTATTATTATTATTATTATTATTATTCTTATTTTTTTCCGCCAAGTTTTCTTTTCCCATTATAAATTTTGTTTCGCGACATGTCGTAAAGACATTTTGTACTATGGATGTATAAGACATTACGCTTTCGCAGTTGACCCTGTCACACCGAACACTTGTTCTTTACGGAGTTATCTCCCCTGTTACAGAAAAGCTTGTGTGCAGATAAACTATGAAACCGTAAAAGATTTCGCAATAAAACTTGTTGCAAAATGGTCAGCTATGGATTGCGACAATTTGTTACATATCGCGCAAAGTATTTTGACGACTCCTTGTAGGAGTTATTTCCCCTTATTTATTGGAAGTAAAATTTGTACCATTGTAACTCATGAACCAGAGGTGATATAGACTAGATATTTCACAGTTGGTCATCATTGACCTTGACCTTGAAAAAGGTCACAAGGTCAAAGGTCAAGGTCATGTTCTAATTTTTGACCCTTGGTTGTGTGCAGATCTTCTCCTTACTATAATAGATAGAGAACTGAAACCTTTACCAAAATGTGTATCATATTAAGATCTTGAATCGTCACTTTTTTTATTTGACATTTTATAAGAGTTGTCTCCCCTTAGACCAATAATATGCATTGTGAGTTACATTAGATCACTATATCTCAGTAACTATAACAGATATATACATGAAACCTTATATCATTGGTCATCATTGACCTTGACCTTGAAAATGGACACAAGGTCAAAGGTCAAGGTCACGTTTGAAATTTTGACATTGTCTCGCCATCGCTATTCCCTTGAAACGGTAAAAGATAGGCAATAACTTGTAATAGGTAAAATGTCAACTTTCACCTTGACCTTGCCCAAGGTCATAAGGTCAAAGGTCAAGGTCACCTGTGTTTCAGCACAGCGACATGTGAATTTTTGTACCTTTCGATTCGCTTTGTATTTTTTAGCTTGCTACATGTCGCAATGAAATTTTGCGCCAGGCATGGGAAAAAACATGGGGAATTTTAGGGTATTCCGCCAGCCTGCAAAAATAAAGGGGGGGGGGGGGTGTTTCTAAGGGGACCCCATAAGAATGTAGTGTGCAGATTTCATCCTAGAACACAGAGAATGGTGAAACAAAATGGACGCCAAATCGTTCGGGGATTGATGTCCCTAAATTGTCGCTACAGTAGAAATCGTTCTGACGAACGATAAAAAAATGTCCAGGTCATGAAAGTTGAAGATAGGTTTTTTATGCAAAAATCGCAATTTTCAGAAAAACCATAAGTCCTAGCTTTTCGAAAATGGTGCCAATCGATTTAGAATGTCGATTTTACCCCAACCATGTATCTCGGATGTGCATAAATGTCAACAAACTCCAAAATCGGCAGAAAAAATCAAATGTCGAGACCCCATCGGGACCCCTTAGATTTCATCGCTTGAATTTTTGTGCATTGATTAATCCTTGAAATATACATCTGAATTGTGTCTTCGTGAGTTGTTCTAGCTGAAACAAACATTTTTTCTACTTGTATTTATTTTGAAAAGACAATAAAATGCGCGCGATCGAGTGTCGTTTGGTACGTACGATTGCTGTATTTCACCGAAGAAAAATCCGTTTTTCCTTTTACAATGAATTGAAAGTAACATTAAACTGTCAAAATTGCATCATTGTTGACGGCGATCATATGTATACAGTACGTATGACGCCTGTTTTCTATTTTTTTTTTTTTTTTTTTATAAGTCCACGATAATATATAGCATTGTCACGTGACATCTGACGTCTCGACCAGTCAAATCAATGTGTTCTATTTGTATTTCATAAATAAAAATCATAGAATTTTCTGTCTTTCTTATTTATTTCATTTGTAAATACACGAAAACATTACAAAATATCTTTGTATATTTTAAATGTAGAAAACACATAGAAGGTATATATACGTCAAAATTTGACTTTCTGGATATCGTCTTCCGTGGTCCAGTGGTAACAACGATGGGCTAGCAAGACTGACATCGTCGGTTCGAGCCTAGGATGTGACATGTGTTTTTTGCATGGTTTTCTGCTGCGTCTCACGTATATTTTATGCAGTTATGGTTTTTTATATAGAAAAAAGCAAAAAAAAACTGAAATTTTTTTACGCCGCGGTGTAAAAAATGTCGATGGAAGTGGTAAGCCATGATTATTTGTGGCGAAGTCACAAATGAACCTATATTATTAAGGCTTTCCACTTCCGAGTGGGAAGCCTTACTGTTATTCTTCTGTTTCTTATTATTATTATTATTATTATTATTCTTATTTTTTTCCGCCAAGTTTTCTTTTCCCATTATAAATTTTGTTTCGCGACATGTCGTAAAGACATTTTGTACTATGGATGTATAAGACATTACGCTTTCGCAGTTGACCCTGTCACACCGAACACTTGTTCTTTACGGAGTTATCTCCCCTGTTACAGAAAAGCTTGTGTGCAGATAAACTATGAAACCGTAAAAGATTTCGCAATAAAACTTGTTGCAAAATGGTCAGCTATGGATTGCGACAATTTGTTACATATCGCGCAAAGTATTTTGACGACTCCTTGTAGGAGTTATTTCCCCTTATTTATTGGAAGTAAAATTTGTACCATTGTAACTCATGAACCAGAGGTGATATAGACTAGATATTTCACAGTTGGTCATCATTGACCTTGACCTTGAAAAAGGTCACAAGGTCAAAGGTCAAGGTCATGTTCTAATTTTTGACCCTTGGTTGTGTGCAGATCTTCTCCTTTACTATAATAGATAGAGAACTGAAACCTTTACCAAAATGTGTATCATATTAAGATCTTGAATCGTCACTTTTTTTATTTGACATTTTATAAGAGTTGTCTCCCCTTAGACCAATAATATGCATTGTGAGTTACATTAGATCACTATATCTCAGTAACTATAACAGATATATACATGAAACCTTATATCATTGGTCATCATTGACCTTGACCTTGAAAATGGACACAAGGTCAAAGGTCAAGGTCACGTTTGAAATTTTGACATTGTCTCGCCATCGCTATTCCCTTGAAACGGTAAAAGATAGGCAATAACTTGTAATAGGTAAAATGTCAACTTTCACCTTGACCTTGCCCAAGGTCATAAGGTCAAAGGTCAAGGTCACCTGTGTTTCAGCACAGCGACATGTGAATTTTTGTACCTTTCGATTCGCTTTGTATTTTTTAGCTTGCTACATGTCGCAATGAAATTTTGCGCCAGGCATGGGAAAAAACATGGGGAATTTTAGGGTATTCCGCCAGCCTGCAAAAATAAAGGGGGGGGGGGGGTGTTTCTAAGGGGACCCCATAAGAATGTAGTGTGCAGATTTCATCCTAGAACACAGAGAATGGTGAAACAAAATGGACGCCAAATCGTTCGGGGATTGATGTCCCTAAATTGTCGCTACAGTAGAAATCGTTCTGACGAACGATAAAAAAATGTCCAGGTCATGAAAGTTGAAGATAGGTTTTTTATGCAAAAATCGCAATTTTCAGAAAAACCATAAGTCCTAGCTTTTCGAAAATGGTGCCAATCGATTTAGAATGTCGATTTTACCCCAACCATGTATCTCGGATGTGCATAAATGTCAACAAACTCCAAAATCGGCAGAAAAAATCAAATGTCGAGACCCCATCGGGACCCCTTAGATTTCATCGCTTGAATTTTTGTGCATTGATTAATCCTTGAAATATACATCTGAATTGTGTCTTCGTGAGTTGTTCTAGCTGAAACAAACATTTTTTCTACTTGTATTTATTTTGAAAAGACAATAAAATGCGCGCGATCGAGTGTCGTTTGGTACGTACGATTGCTGTATTTCACCGAAGAAAAATCCGTTTTTCCTTTTACAATGAATTGAAAGTAACATTAAACTGTCAAAATTGCATCATTGTTGACGGCGATCATATGTATACAGTACGTATGACGCCTGTTTTCTATTTTTTTTTTTTTTTTTTTATAAGTCCACGATAATATATAGCATTGTCACGTGACATCTGACGTCTCGACCAGTCAAATCAATGTGTTCTATTTGTATTTCATAAATAAAAATCATAGAATTTTCTGTCTTTCTTATTTATTTCATTTGTAAATACACGAAAACATTACAAAATATCTTTGTATATTTTAAATGTAGAAAACACATAGAAGGTATATATACGTCAAAATTTGACTTTCTGGATATCGTCTTCCGTGGTCCAGTGGTAACAACGATGGGCTAGCAAGACTGACATCGTCGGTTCGAGCCTAGGATGTGACATGTGTTTTTTGCATGGTTTTCTGCTGCGTCTCACGTATATTTTATGCAGTTATGGTTTTTTATATAGAAAAAAGCAAAAAAAAACTGAAATTTTTTTACGCCGCGGTGTAAAAAATGTCGATGGAAGTGGTAAGCCATGATTATTTGTGGCGAAGTCACAAATGAACCTATATTATTAAGGCTTTCCACTTCCGAGTGGGAAGCCTTACTGTTATTCTTCTGTTTCTTATTATTATTATTATTATTATTATTCTTATTTTTTTCCGCCAAGTTTTCTTTTCCCATTATAAATTTTGTTTCGCGACATGTCGTAAAGACATTTTGTACTATGGATGTATAAGACATTACGCTTTCGCAGTTGACCCTGTCACACCGAACACTTGTTCTTTACGGAGTTATCTCCCCTGTTACAGAAAAGCTTGTGTGCAGATAAACTATGAAACCGTAAAAGATTTCGCAATAAAACTTGTTGCAAAATGGTCAGCTATGGATTGCGACAATTTGTTACATATCGCGCAAAGTATTTTGACGACTCCTTGTAGGAGTTATTTCCCCTTATTTATTGGAAGTAAAATTTGTACCATTGTAACTCATGAACCAGAGGTGATATAGACTAGATATTTCACAGTTGGTCATCATTGACCTTGACCTTGAAAAAGGTCACAAGGTCAAAGGTCAAGGTCATGTTCTAATTTTTGACCCTTGGTTGTGTGCAGATCTTCTCCTTTACTATAATAGATAGAGAACTGAAACCTTTACCAAAATGTGTATCATATTAAGATCTTGAATCGTCACTTTTTTTATTTGACATTTTATAAGAGTTGTCTCCCCTTAGACCAATAATATGCATTGTGAGTTACATTAGATCACTATATCTCAGTAACTATAACAGATATATACATGAAACCTTATATCATTGGTCATCATTGACCTTGACCTTGAAAATGGACACAAGGTCAAAGGTCAAGGTCACGTTTGAAATTTTGACATTGTCTCGCCATCGCTATTCCCTTGAAACGGTAAAAGATAGGCAATAACTTGTAATAGGTAAAATGTCAACTTTCACCTTGACCTTGCCCAAGGTCATAAGGTCAAAGGTCAAGGTCACCTGTGTTTCAGCACAGCGACATGTGAATTTTTGTACCTTTCGATTCGCTTTGTATTTTTTAGCTTGCTACATGTCGCAATGAAATTTTGCGCCAGGCATGGGAAAAAACATGGGGAATTTTAGGGTATTCCGCCAGCCTGCAAAAATAAAGGGGGGGGGGGGGGTGTTTCTAAGGGGACCCCATAAGAATGTAGTGTGCAGATTTCATCCTAGAACACAGATAATGGTGAAACAAAATGGACGCCAAATCGTTCGGGGATTGATGTCCCTAAATTGTCGCTACAGTAGAAATCGTTCTGACGAACGATAAAAAAATGTCCAGGTCATGAAAGTTGAAGATAGGTTTTTTATGCAAAAATCGCAATTTTCAGAAAAACCATAAGTCCTAGCTTTTCGAAAATGGTGCCAATCGATTTAGAATGTCGATTTTACCCCAACCATGTATCTCGGATGTGCATAAATGTCAACAAACTCCAAAATCGGCAGAAAAAATCAAATGTCGAGACCCCATCGGGACCCCTTAGATTTCATCGCTTGAATTTTTGTGCATTGATTAATCCTTGAAATATACATCTGAATTGTGTCTTCGTGAGTTGTTCTAGCTGAAACAAACATTTTTTCTACTTGTATTTATTTTGAAAAGACAATAAAATGCGCGCGATCGAGTGTCGTTTGGTACGTACGATTGCTGTATTTCACCGAAGAAAAATCCGTTTTTCCTTTTACAATGAATTGAAAGTAACATTAAACTGTCAAAATTGCATCATTGTTGACGGCGATCATATGTATACAGTACGTATGACGCCTGTTTTCTATTTTTTTTTTTTTTTTTATATAAGTCCACGATAATATGTAGCATTGTCACGTGACATCAGACGTCTCGACCAGTCAAATCAATGTGTTCTATTTGTATTTCATAAATAAAAATCATAGAATTTTCTGTCTTTCTTATTTATTTCATTTGTAAATACACGAAAACATTACAAAATATCTTTGTATATTTTAAATGTAGAAAACACATAGAAGGTATATATACGTCAAAATTTGACTTTCTGGATATCGTCTTCCGTGGTCCAGTGGTAACAACGATGGGCTAGCAAGACTGACATCGTCGGTTCGAGCCTAGGATGTGACATGTGTTTTTTGCATGGTTTTCTGCTGCGTCTCACGTATATTTTATGCAGTTATGGTTTTTTATATAGAAAAAAGCAAAAAAAAACTGAAATTTTTTTACGCCGCGGTGTAAAAAATGTCGATGGAAGTGGTAAGCCATGATTATTTGTGGCGAAGTCACAAATGAACCTATATTATTAAGGCTTTCCACTTCCGAGTGGGAAGCCTTACTGTTATTCTTCTGTTTCTTATTATTATTTAAGGCTTTCCACTTTCCGAGTGGAAAGCCTTCCTGTTATTTGTCTGTTTATTATTATTATTATTCTTTTTTTTCCGCCAAGTTTTCTTTTCCCATTATAAATTTTGTTTCGCGACATGTCGTAAAGACATTTTGTACTAATGATGTATGAGACATTACGCTTTCGCAGTTAACCCTGGCTCACCGAACACTTGTTCTTTACGGAGTTATCTCCCCTGTTACAGAAAAGCTTGTGTGCAGATAAACTATGAAACCGTAAAAGATTACGCAATAAAACTTTTTGCAAAATGGTCAGCTATTGATCGCGACAATTTGTTACATATCGCGCAAAGTATTTTGACGACTCCTTGCAGGAGTTATTTCCCCTTATTTATTGGAAGTACATTTTGTAGCATTGTAACTCATGAACCAGAGGTGATAGAGACTAAATATTTCACAGTTGGTCATCATTGACCTTGACCTTGAAAAAGGTCACAAGGTCAAAGGTCAAGGTCATGTTCTAATTTTTGACCCTTTGTTGTGTGCAGATCTCCTCCTTTACTATAATAGATAGAGAACTGAAACCTTTACCAAAATGTGTATCATATTAAGATCTTGAATCGTCACTTTTTTTATTTGACATTTTTATAAGAGTTATCTCCCCTAGACCAATAAAATATATTGTGAATTACATTATATCACCATATCTCAGTTACTATAACAGATATTTATATGAAACCTTATATCATTGGTCATCATTGACCTTGACCTTGAAAATGGACACAAGGTCAAAGGTCAAGGTCACGTTTGAAATTTTGACATTGTCTTGTCATCGCTATTGCATTGAAACGGTAAAAGATAAGCTATAAGTTATAATGGATAAAATGTTGGTCTCATTAAGGCGCAACTTTTTTACATTTGGAGGGAAAGGATCCGACTTCATCTTATAGGAGTTATCCCCCATTACTACCACTGATAATTAGGTTTTCATTAATTACTTATCAACTATTGATAGTAGAGGCATTGGGTCTTCACTATAGACCAGTATGACCCTTGACCTTGAAAATAGAAACAAGGTCAAAGGTCAAGGTCATCTTATAAATTTTGGTATTTATGATAAATAGTCATTTCTTCATAATTATACGACATATTGACATAGGATCTGCACTGTTTGTCCTTTATTGACCCTCAGTATGGTCAAGGTCATATTGACAGAAGTCAAGGTCAAAACATATTTTTCGGAAATTCTGCTTTTTCGTGTAAATTAAATGGTAAATCTTAATAAATGCTTTGTTTTAAAAGCATTAAGTATGAAAATATCAAAAACTTGCTGATCAAGAACATTTATGTCAATTAACGTCCTATTTTTTTACCTTTTTTATTTCGAAAGATAGCCGAATGGTTTTTCTTTCGTGTGTTTATTTTGAAAAGTAAAGTCAATTTCCATAAACCAAAGTCAATGTCAAGGTCATTTTTGCGATAAGTGGAAAGCCTCTCATTTGTTCGGTAGAACCAATGAACTTATATTATTATTATTATTATTCTTATTTTTTTCCGCCAAGTTTTCTTTTCCCATTATAAATTTTGTTTCGCGACATGTCGTAAAGACATTTTGTACTATGGATGTATAAGACATTACGCTTTCGCAGTTGACCCTGTCACACCGAACACTTGTTCTTTACGGAGTTATCTCCCCTGTTACAGAAAAGCTTGTGTGCAGATAAACTATGAAACCGTAAAAGATTTCGCAATAAAACTTGTTGCAAAATGGTCAGCTATGGATTGCGACAATTTGTTACATATCGCGCAAAGTATTTTGATGACTCCTTGTAGGAGTTATTTCCCCTTATTTATTGGAAGTAAAATTTGTACCATTGTAACTCATGAACCAGAGGTGATATAGACTAGATATTTCACAGTTGGTCATCATTGACCTTGACCTTGAAAAAGGTCACAAGGTCAAAGGTCAAGGTCATGTTCTAATTTTTGACCCTTGGTTGTGTGCAGATCTTCTCCTTTACTATAATAGATAGAGAACTGAAACCTTTACCAAAATGTGTATCATATTAAGATCTTGAATCGTCACTTTTTTTATTTGACATTTTATAAGAGTTGTCTCCCCTTAGACCAATAATATGCATTGTGAGTTACATTAGATCACTATATCTCAGTAACTATAACAGATATATACATGAAACCTTATATCATTGGTCATCATTGACCTTGACCTTGAAAATGGACACAAGGTCAAAGGTCAAGGTCACGTTTGAAATTTTGACATTGTCTCGCCATCGCTATTCCCTTGAAACGGTAAAAGATAGGCAATAACTTGTAATAGGTAAAATGTCAACTTTCACCTTGACCTTGCCCAAGGTCATAAGGTCAAAGGTCAAGGTCACCTGTGTTTCAGCACAGCGACATGTGAATTTTTGTACCTTTCGATTCGCTTTGTATTTTTTAGCTTGCTACATGTCGCAATGAAATTTTGCGCCAGGCATGGGAAAAAACATGGGGAATTTTAGGGTATTCCGCCAGCCTGCAAAAATAAAGGGGGGGGGGGTGTTTCTAAGGGGACCCCATAAGAATGTAGTGTGCAGATTTCATCCTAGACCACAGATAATGGTGAAACAAAATGGACGCCAAATCGTTCGGGGATTGATGTCCCTAAATTGTCGCTACCGTAGAAATCGTTCTGACGAACGATAAAAAAATGTCCAGGTCATGAAAGTTGAAGATAGGTTTTTTATGCAAAAATCGCAATTTTCAGAAAAACCATAAGTCCTAGCTTTTCGAAAATGGTGCCAATCGATTTAGAATGTCGATTTTACCCCAACCATGTATCTCGGATGTGCATAAATGTCAACAAACTCGAAAATCGGCAGAAAAAATCAAATGTCGAGACCCCATCGGGACCCCTTAGATTTCATCGCTTGAATTTTTGTGCATTGATTAATCCTTGAAATATACATCTGAATTGTGTCTTCGTGAGTTGTTCTAGCTGAAACAAACATTTTTTCTACTTGCATTTATTTTGAAATGACAATAAAATGCGCGCGATCGAGTGTCGTTTGGTACGTACGATTGCTGTATTTCACCGAAGAAAAATCCGTTTTTCCTTTTACAATGAATTGAAAGTAACATTAAACTGTCAAAATTGCATCATTGTTGACGGCGATCATATGTATACAGTACGTATGACGCCTGTTTTCTATTTTTTTTTTTTTTTTTTATATAAGTCCACGATAATATGTAGCATTGTCACGTGACATCAGACGTCTCGACCAGTCAAATCAATGTGTTCTATTTGTATTTCATAAATAAAAATCATAGAATTTTCTGTCTTTCTTATTTATTTCATTGGTAAATACACGAAAACATTACAAAATGTCTTTGTATTTTAAATGTAAAAAACACATTGAAGGTATATATACGTCAAAATTTGACTTTCTGCATATCGTCTTCCGTGGTCCAGTGGTATCAACGAGGGCTGGCAAGACTGACATCGTCGGTTCGAGCCTAGGATGTGACATATGATTTTTGCATGCTTTTCTGCTACGTTTCACGTATATTTTATGCAGTTATGGTTTTTTATATAGAAAAAACCAAAAAAAAACTGAAATTTTTTTACGCCGCGGTGTAAAAAATGTCGATGGAAGTGGTAAGCCATGATTATTTGTGGCGAAGTCACAAATGAACCTATATTATTAAGGCTTTCCACTTCCGAGTGGGAAGCCTTACTGTTATTAGTCTGTTTCTTATTATTATTATTATTATTATTATTCTTATTTTTTTTCCGCCAACTTTTTTTCCTTATTATAAATTTTGTTTCGCGACATGTCGTAAAGACATTTTGTACTATGAATGTATGAGACATTACGCTTTCGCAGTTGACCCTGTCACACTGAACACTTTTTCTTTACGGAGTTATTTCCCCTGTCATAAAAAAGCTTGTGTGCAGATTAACTTTGAAACTGTAAAAGATATCGCAATAAAAGTTGTTCCAAAATGTTCAGCGAAGGATTGCGACACTTTATAACATATCGCATTAAAGAAATTTTCACCTTCTTATAGGAGTTATTTCCCCTTATTTATTGCAAGTACATTTTTGACCAGAGTAACTCATGAACCAGAGGTGATAAAGACTAGATATTTCACAGTTGGTCATCATTGACCTTGACCTTGAAAAAGGTCACAAGGTCAAAGGTCAAGGTCATGTTCTAATTTTTGACCCTTTGTTGTGTGCAGATCTCCTCCTTTACTATTATAGATAGAGAACTGAAACCTTTACCAAAATGTGTATCATATTAAGATCTTGAATCGTCACTTTTTTTATTTGACATTTTATAAGAGTTGTCTCCCCTTAGACCAATAATATGCATTGTGAGTTACATTAGATCACTATATCTCAGTAACTATAACAGATATATACATGAAACCTTATATCATTTGTCATCATTGACCTTGACCTTGAAAATGGACACAAGGTCAAAGGTCAAGGTCACGTTTGAAATTTTGACATTGTCTCGCCATCGCTATTCCCTTGAAACGGTAAAAGATAGGCAATAACTTGTAATAGGTAAAATGTCAACTTTCACCTTGACCTTGCCCAAGGTCACAAGGTCAAAGGTCAAGGTCACCTGGGTTTCAGTACAGCGACATGTGAATTTTTGTACCTTTGGATTCGCTTTGTTTTTTTAGCTTTCTACATGTCGCAATACAATTTGGTGCCAGGCATGGGCAAAAACATGGGGAATTTTAGGGTATTCCGCCAGCCTGCAAAAATAAGGGGGGGGGGTGTTTCTAAGGGGACCCCATAAGAATGTAGTGTGCAGATTTCATCCTAGACCACAGATAATGGTGAAACAAAATGGACGCCAAATCGTTCGGGGATTGATGTCCCTAAATTGTCGCTACCGTAGAAATCGTTCTGACGAACGATAAAAAAATGTCCAGGTCATGAAAGTTGAAGATAGGTTTTTTATGCAAAAATCGCAATTTTCAGAAAAACCATAAGTCCTAGCTTTTCGAAAATGGTGCCAATCGATTTAGAATGTCGATTTTACCCCAACCATGTATCTCGGATGTGCATAAATGTCAACAAACTCGAAAATCGGCAGAAAAAATCAAATGTCGAGACCCCATCGGGACCCCTTAGATTTCATCGCTTGAATTTTTGTGCATTGATTAATCCTTGAAATATACATCTGAATTGTGTCTTCGTGAGTTGTTCTAGCTGAAACAAACATTTTTTCTACTTGCATTTATTTTGAAATGACAATAAAATGCGCGCGATCGAGTGTCGTTTGGTACGTACGATTGCTGTATTTCACCGAAGAAAAATCCGTTTTTCCTTTTACAATGAATTGAAAGTAACATTAAACTGTCAAAATTGCATCATTGTTGACGGCGATCATATGTATACAGTACGTATGACGCCTGTTTTCTATTTTTTTTTTTTTTTTTTATATAAGTCCACGATAATATGTAGCATTGTCACGTGACATCAGACGTCTCGACCAGTCAAATCAATGTGTTCTATTTGTATTTCATAAATAAAAATCATAGAATTTTCTGTCTTTCTTATTTATTTCATTGGTAAATACACGAAAACATTACAAAATGTCTTTGTATTTTAAATGTAAAAAACACATTGAAGGTATATATACGTCAAAATTTGACTTTCTGCATATCGTCTTCCGTGGTCCAGTGGTATCAACGAGGGCTGGCAAGACTGACATCGTCGGTTCGAGCCTAGGATGTGACATATGATTTTTGCATGCTTTTCTGCTACGTTTCACGTATATTTTATGCAGTTATGGTTTTTTATATAGAAAAAACCAAAAAAAAACTGAAATTTTTTTACGCCGCGGTGTAAAAAATGTCGATGGAAGTGGTAAGCCATGATTATTTGTGGCGAAGTCACAAATGAACCTATATTATTAAGGCTTTCCACTTCCGAGTGGGAAGCCTTACTGTTATTAGTCTGTTTCTTATTATTATTATTATTATTATTATTCTTATTTTTTTTCCGCCAACTTTTTTTCCTTATTATAAATTTTGTTTCGCGACATGTCGTAAAGACATTTTGTACTATGAATGTATGAGACATTACGCTTTCGCAGTTGACCCTGTCACACTGAACACTTTTTCTTTACGGAGTTATTTCCCCTGTCATAAAAAAGCTTGTGTGCAGATTAACTTTGAAACTGTAAAAGATATCGCAATAAAAGTTGTTCCAAAATGTTCAGCGAAGGATTGCGACACTTTATAACATATCGCATTAAAGAAATTTTCACCTTCTTATAGGAGTTATTTCCCCTTATTTATTGCAAGTACATTTTTGACCAGAGTAACTCATGAACCAGAGGTGATAAAGACTAGATATTTCACAGTTGGTCATCATTGACCTTGACCTTGAAAAAGGTCACAAGGTCAAAGGTCAAGGTCATGTTCTAATTTTTGACCCTTTGTTGTGTGCAGATCTCCTCCTTTACTATTATAGATAGAGAACTGAAACCTTTACCAAAATGTGTATCATATTAAGATCTTGAATCGTCACTTTTTTTATTTGACATTTTATAAGAGTTGTCTCCCCTTAGACCAATAATATGCATTGTGAGTTACATTAGATCACTATATCTCAGTAACTATAACAGATATATACATGAAACCTTATATCATTTGTCATCATTGACCTTGACCTTGAAAATGGACACAAGGTCAAAGGTCAAGGTCACGTTTGAAATTTTGACATTGTCTCGCCATCGCTATTCCCTTGAAACGGTAAAAGATAGGCAATAACTTGTAATAGGTAAAATGTCAACTTTCACCTTGACCTTGCCCAAGGTCACAAGGTCAAAGGTCAAGGTCACCTGGGTTTCAGTACAGCGACATGTGAATTTTTGTACCTTTGGATTCGCTTTGTTTTTTTAGCTTTCTACATGTCGCAATACAATTTGGTGCCAGGCATGGGCAAAAACATGGGGAATTTTAGGGTATTCCGCCAGCCTGCAAAAATAAGGGGGGGGGGGTGTTTCTAAGGGGACCCCATAAGAATGTAGTGTGCAGATTTCATCCTAGACCACAGATAATGGTGAAACAAAATGGACGCCAAATCGTTCGGGGATTGATGTCCCTAAATTGTCGCTACCGTAGAAATCGTTCTGACGAACGATAAAAAAATGTCCAGGTCATGAAAGTTGAAGATAGGTTTTTTATGCAAAAATCGCAATTTTCAGAAAAACCATAAGTCCTAGCTTTTCGAAAATGGTGCCAATCGATTTAGAATGTCGATTTTACCCCAACCATGTATCTCGGATGTGCATAAATGTCAACAAACTCGAAAATCGGCAGAAAAAATCAAATGTCGAGACCCCATCGGGACCCCTTAGATTTCATCGCTTGAATTTTTGTGCATTGATTAATCCTTGAAATATACATCTGAATTGTGTCTTCGTGAGTTGTTCTAGCTGAAACAAACATTTTTTCTACTTGCATTTATTTTGAAATGACAATAAAATGCGCGCGATCGAGTGTCGTTTGGTACGTACGATTGCTGTATTTCACCGAAGAAAAATCCGTTTTTCCTTTTACAATGAATTGAAAGTAACATTAAACTGTCAAAATTGCATCTTGTTGACGGCGATCATATGTATACAGTACGTATGACGCCTGTTTTCTATTTTTTTTTTTTTTTTTTATATAAGTCCACGATAATATGTAGCATTGTCACGTGACATCAGACGTCTCGACCAGTCAAATCAATGTGTTCTATTTGTATTTCATAAATAAAAATCATAGAATTTTCTGTCTTTCTTATTTATTTCATTGGTAAATACACGAAAACATTACAAAATGTCTTTGTATTTTAAATGTAAAAAACACATTGAAGGTATATATACGTCAAAATTTGACTTTCTGCATATCGTCTTCCGTGGTCCAGTGGTATCAACGAGGGCTGGCAAGACTGACATCGTCGGTTCGAGCCTAGGATGTGACATATGATTTTTGCATGCTTTTCTGCTACGTTTCACGTATATTTTATGCAGTTATGGTTTTTTATATAGAAAAAACCAAAAAAAAACTGAAATTTTTTTACGCCGCGGTGTAAAAAATGTCGATGGAAGTGGTAAGCCATGATTATTTGTGGCGAAGTCACAAATGAACCTATATTATTAAGGCTTTCCACTTCCGAGTGGGAAGCCTTACTGTTATTAGTCTGTTTCTTATTATTATTATTAAGGCTTTCCACTTTCCAGTGGAAAGACTTACTGTTATTAGTCTGTTTCTTATTAAGGCTTTCCACTTTCCAGTGGAAAGACTTACTGTTATTAGTCTGTTTCTTATTATTCTTATTTTTTTTCCGCCAAGTTTTGTTATCCCATTATAAATTTTGTTTCGCGACATGTCGTACAGATATTTTGTACTATGGATGTATGAGACATTACGCTTGCGCAGTTAACCCTGTGACACCGAACACTTTTTCTTTACGGAGTTATTTCCCCTGTCATAAAAAGCTTGTGTGCAGATAAACTATGAAACCGTAAAAGATTTCGCAATGAAAGTTGTTCCAAAATGTTCAGCTAAGGATTGCGACACTTTATAACATATCGCATTAAAGAATTTTTCACCTTCTTATAGGAGTTATTTCCCCTTATTTATTGGAAGTAAAATTTGTACCATTGTAACTCATGAACCAGAGGTGATATAGACTAGATATTTCACAGTTGGTCATCATTGACCTTGACCTTGAAAAAGGTCACAAGGTCAAAGGTCAAGGTCATGTTCTAATTTTTGACCCTTGGTTGTGTGCAGATCTCCTCCTTTACTATAATAGATAGAGAACTGAAACCTTTACCAAAATGTGTATCATATTGAGATCTTGAATCGTCACTTTTTTTATTTGACATTTTTATAAGAGTTATCTCCCTTAGACCAATAAAATGTATTGTGAATTGCATTATATCACTATATCTCAGTAACTATAACAGATATATATATGAAACCTTATATCATTGGTCATCATTGACCTTGACCTTGAAAATGGACACAAGGTCAAAGGTCAAGGTCACGTTTGAAATTTTGGCATTGTCTTGTCATCGCTATTACTTTGAAACGGTAAAAGATAGGCTATAAGTTATTATGGATAAAATGTTGGTCTCATAAAGGCGCAACTTTTTTCTATTTAAAGGGAAAGGATCCGGCTTCATCTTATAGGAGTTATCCCCCATTACAACCATTGATAATTAGTTTTTCATTAATTATTTATCAACTATTGATAGTAGAGGCATGGGGTCTTCACTATGGATCATAAGGACCCTTGACCTTGAAAACAAATACAAGGTCAAAGGTCAAGGTCATTTTCTAATTTTTTGTATATATTATAAGTAGTCATATCTTAATGACTTTAAGAGATATTGGCATAAAATCTTCAATGTTGATCACTGTTGACCTTCAGCATGGTCAAGGTCATGCTGTAAAAGTCAAGGTCAAAGTCCTTTATAAATGTTTTTCATGGTACTATGTATTTTGAATGGCTTCTTCTTTTAATGCTATTGCCTATAAGTAATATTTACGTAGATTAAAAGATCAGTTGTCAAGGTCATTCAAGTTTTCTTACGTCCTATTTAATGACCTTTCTTATTTTTAAAGATATCTAAATAGTTTTTTAATAATTTTTGTTCTTATTAATTGCTATAAACAAATTACGTATGTTTCTTTGCTTTTTGGTTTCAAGGTCATTTATTTAAGGTCTTCTTTTGAAGTGGAAAGCCTATTAATCGTTCTTTAGAACGATTGAACCTATATTTATTCTTATTTTTTTTCCGCCAACTGTTTTTTCCCATTATAAATTTTGTTTCGCGACATGTCGTAAAGACATTTTGTACTATGAATGTATGAGACATTACGCTTTCGCAGTTAACCCTGTCACACCGAACACTTTTACTTTACGGAGTTATCTCCCCTGTCACAAAAAAGCTTGTGTACAGATAAACTTTGAAACCGTAAAAGATTTTGCAATGAAAGTTTTTGCAAAATGGTCAGCTATTGATCGCGACAATTTGTTACATATCGCGCAAAGTATTTTGACGACTCCTTGCAGGAGTTATTTCCCCTTATTTATTGGAAGTACATTTTGTACCAATGTAACTCATGAACCAGAGGTGATAGAGACTAGATATTTCACAGTTGGTCATCATTGACCTTGACCTTGAAAAAAATCACAAGGTCAAAGGTCAAGGTCACATTCTAAATTTTGACCTCGTGTTGTGTACAGATCTCCTCCTTAACCATAACAGATACGAAAATAAAGGTCTCTTGACAAAAGCTAGATCTTATTAAGATCTTGAATCGTCACTTTTTTAAATTGAGCTTTTGAAAGAGTTATCTCCCCTGGAACAAAACAATATTATGTCAATTGCGATATCTCAGTAACTATAACAGATATTTACTTGTAACTTGACCATTGGTCATCATTGACCTTGACCTTGAAAATGGACACAAGGTCAAAGGTCAAGGTCACGTTCTAAATTTTTACATTATCTTGACATCGCTATATCTTTGAAACGGTAAAAGATAGGCAATAACTTATAATGGGTAAAATGTTGGTCTAATAAAGGCGCAACTTTGTCACATTTGAAGGGAAAGGATTTGACTTCATTTTATAGGAGTTATCTTCCATTAAGACAACTGATTATTAGTTTTTCGTATATAACTTATTAATTATTTATAGTAGAGGCATTTTTTAAATAATTGCGAGTAAATTAAGACATGTCGCGACATGTTTTATCAACAGTTTATAGAAGTTGTCTCTCTTAGAATGCCAATCTCTAGCAAATAATACAGAACAATAAACAAATACTTATCATAAATTTACTTTAAAACCATAAAAAGAGAGATAACTCAAATTTATTTGTTAAACTATTTCTGACTTTAACAAAATTAAAAGTTACTTCCCTTGTTTTTCAGTTAAATGAACAAATTTACAAATGCACCTGCGAGACTTTTCTATATTTGTATTACAAATAATAAATTTACTATAAAAACACATCTAAAACAATATGTTTGATGAAATTTGGTGGTTAATTATGTTTTTAAATTAAACAATGAAAATAATATTGAGTATTTTACCTTTAGTGCTATATTAACTGGAATTGAATATATAAATGGAGATATATGTTTTCCTAGCAATGCGTTCCACAACATGCAGAGAATATTAAACTTTTAGTATTCAGATGTTAATGCAGAGGTAAATAATACAAAACAATAATAAAAACTATTTAATGCAAAGTCATAACCTGTCAACTTGTAATGTTTTAATTTCCTCCCGGTAAAAATAAAAGCTTTTTGACCAATCGCACATCATGCACCTTCTAAATCTTTGAAACGGGTAAAAGATAGGCAATAACTTATAATGGGTAAAATGTTGGCCTAATAAAGGCGCAACTTTGTCACATTTGAAGGGAAAGGATTTTACTTCGTTTTATAGGAGTTATCTCCCATTAGAAACATTGATTATTAGTTTTCCATTCATAACTCATTAACTATTGACAGCAGAGGCATGGGGTCTTCACCAAAGACCCTTATGACCTCGACCTTCAAAATGGACACAAGGTCAAAGATCAAGGTAACGTTCTAAACTTTCACATTGTCTTGTTATTGCTATATCTTTGAAACAGTAAAAGATAGGCAATAACTTATAATGGGTAAAATATTGGCCTAATAAAGGCGCAACTTTGTTACATTTGAAGGGAAAGGATTTGACTTCATTTTATAGGAGTTATCTCCCATTCGAAACATTGATTATTAATTTTTCATTCATAACTCATTAACTATTGATAGTAGAGGTATGGGGTCTTCACCAAAAACCCTTATGACCTTGACATTGCAGACACATACAAGGTCAAAGGTCAAGGTCATCTGATTTTTGGAATTTATTATAAGTAGCCATATCTCATTAACTACAAGAGATATTGACATAAGATCTTCACTGTTGATTATTTTTGACCTTCATCATGGTCAAGGTCACCTTGTTAAGGGTCAAGGTCAATACATTAAAGGTCAATACATTTTTTTTTTAATTTTTCATTTTCCGTGTATATGAAGTGGTTTATCCTAATAAATGCTTAGTTATTGATGTACAATATATGCAGAGATCAAAAGGTCAGTGGTCAATGTCATTAAAGTCTCTGAACGTCATATTTTATGACCTTTTTTATTTCAAAACTTATTTGAATGTTTTTTCTTTCATTTGTTCATAGTGTGAAATAGATTCCATTTACATATAAAGAAGGTCAGGTCAAGGTCATTATGCCCTACAATTTGACCTTTCCTATTTTAAATAATATATAAACAGTTTTGCTTTCAAATTTGTTAATTTTTAAAGACAAATTACAAATAATGTTTAGAAGCAGAATTCAATGTCATTAAATACAGATAGGTTCTTTCTGGCTGCGTAGAGTGGAAAGCCTATTAATCGTTCGGTAGAACGATTGAACCTATATTTATTATTATTATTCTTATTTTTTTCCGCCAAGTTTTCTTTTCCCATTATAAATTTTGTTTCGCGACATGTCGTAAAGACATTTTGTACTATGGATGTATAAGACATTACGCTTTCGCAGTTGACCCTGTAACACCGAACACTTGTTCTTTACGGAGTTATCTCCCCTGTTACAGAAAAGCTTGTGTGCAGATTAACTATGAAACCGTAAAAGTTTTCGCAATAAAAGTTGTTGCAAAATGGTCAGCTATGAATTGCGACAATTTGTTACATATCGCGCAAAGTATTTTGACGACTCCTTGTAGGAGTTATTTCCCCTTATTTATTGGAAGTACAAATTGTACCATTGTAACTCATGAACCAGAGGTGATATAGACTAGATATTTCACAGTTGGTCGTCATTGACCTTGACCTTGAAAAAGGTCACAAGGTCAAAGGTCAAGGTCATATTCTAATTTTTGACCCTTGGTTGTGTGCAGATCTCCTCCTTTACTATAATAGATAGAGAACTGAAACCTTTACCAAAATGTGTATCATATTGAGATCTTGAATCGTCACTTTTTTATTTGACATTTTTATAAGAGTTATCTCCCCTAGACCAATAAAATGTATTGTGAATTGTATTATATCACTATATCTCAGTAACTATAACAGATATATATATATGAAACCTTATATCATTGGTCATCATTGACCTTGACCTTGAAAATGGACACAAGGTCAAAGGTCAAGGTCACGTTTGAAATTTTGACATTGTCTTTTCATCGCTATTACTTTGAAACGGTAAAAGATAGACTATAAGTTATAATGGATAAAATGTTGGTCTCATAAAGGCGCAACTTTTTCCTATTTGGAGGGAAAGGATCAGGCTTCATCTTATAGTAGTTATCCCCCATTACAACCATTGATAATTATTTTTTCATTAATTACTGATCAACTATTGATAGTAAAGGCATGGGGTCTCCACTCTGAATCATTAGGACCCTTGACCTTGAAAACAATACAAGGTCAAAGGTCAAGGTCATTTTCTAATTTTTTGTATATATTATAAGTAGTCATATCTCAATGACTATAAGAGATATTGGCATAGAATCTTCAATGTTGATCACTGTTGACCTTCAGCATGGTCAAGGTCATGCTGTAAAAGTCAAGGTCAAAGTCATTTTAAAATCTTTTTCATGGTACTATGTATTTTGAATGGCTTCTTCTTTTAATGCTATTGTCTATAAGTAATATTTACGTAGATTAAAAGATCAGTTGTCAATGTCATTCAAGTTTTCTTACGTCCTATTTAATGACCTTTCTTATTTTTAAAGATATCTAAATAGTTTTTTAATAATTTTTGTTCTTATTTATTGCTATAGACAAATTACGTATGTTTCTTAGCTTTTTGGTTTCAAGGTAATTTATTTAAGGTCTTCTTTTGAAGTGGAAAGCCTATTAATAGTTCTTTAGAACGATTGAACCTATATTTATTCTTATTTTTTTTCCGCCAAGTTTTGTTATCCCATTATAAATTTTGTTTCGCGACATGTCGTAAAGACATTTTGTACTATGAATGTATGAGACATTACGCATTCGCAGTTAACCCTGGCAGACCGAACACTTTTTCTTTACGGAGTTATTTCCCCTGTCATAAAAAAGCTTGTGTGCAGATAAACTTTGAAACCGCAAAAGATGTCGCAATGAAAGTTGTTCCAAAATGTTCAGCGAAGGATTGCGACACTTTATAACATATCGCATTAAAGAAATTTTCACCTTCTTAAAGGAGTTATTTCCCCTTATTTATTGAAAGCACATTTTGTACCATCGTAACTCATGAACCAGAGGTGATAAAGACTAGATATTTCACAGTTGGTCATCATTGACCTTGACCTTGAAAAAGGTCACAAGGTCAAAGGTAAAGGTCATGTTCTAATTTTTGACCCTTTGTTGTGTGCAGATCTCCTCCTTTACTATAATAGATAGAGAACTGAACCCTTTACCAAAATGTGTATCATATTAAGATCTTGAATCGTCACTTTTTTTATTTGACATTTTATAAGAGTTGTCTCCCCTTAGACCAATAAAATGCATTGTGAGTTACATTAGATCACTATATCTCAGTAACTATAACAGATATATACATGAAACCTTATATCATTGGTCATCATTGACCTTGACCTTGAAAAAGGTCACAAGGTCAAATGTCAAGGTCACGTTCTCAATTTTGACATTGTCTCGCCATCGCTATTCCCTTGAAACGGTAAAAGATAGGCAACAACTTGTAATAGGTAAAATGTCAACTTTCACCTTGACCTTGCCCATGGTCACAAGGTCAAAGGTCAAGGTCACCTGTGTTTCAGTACAGCGACATGTGAATTTTTGTACCTTTGGATTCGCTTTGTTTTTTTAGCTTGCTACATGTCGCAATAAAATTTGGTGCCAGGCATGGGCAAAAACATGGGGAATTTGAGGGTATTCCGCCAGCTTGCAAAAATAAAAAGGGGGGGGGGGTGTTTCTAAGGGACCCCATAAGAATGTAGTGTGCAGATTTCATCCTAGACCACAGAGAATGGTGAAACAAAATGGACGCCAAATAGTTCGGGGATCGATGTCCTTGACTTGTCGCTACAGTAGAAATCATTCTGACGAACGATAAAAAAATTTCCAGGTCATGAAAGTTGAAGATAGGTTTTTCATGCAAAAATCGCGATTTTCAGAAAAACCATAAATCCTAGCCTTTCGAAAATGGCGCCAATCGATTTAGAATGTCGATTTTACCCCAACCAAGTATCTCGGATGTGCATAAATGTCAACAAAATCGAAAATCGGCAGAAAAAATCAAATGTCGAGGCCCCATCGGTACCCCCTAAATTTCAGCGGTTGAATGTTTGTGCATTGATAAATCCTTAAAATATACATCTGAATTATGTCTTCATGAGTTGTTCTAGCTGAAACAAACATTTTTTCTACTTGAGCATTTATTTTGAAATGCCATCGAGTGTCGTCCGGTATGCACGACTGCTGTATTTTACCGAACAAAGAAACGGTTTCGCTATTACAATGAATTGAAAGTAACATTCCTTTGAATTAAACTGTCAAAATAGCATCACTGTTGACCTCCTGAAAAGTCATCTTTTCAACAAAAAAAAAAAAAAAAAAAAAAAAAAAAAAACAACTTCGTGATAATATATAAAATTGTCACGTGACTTTAGTCGTTTCCACCAGTCAAATCAATGCGTTTTATTTGTATTTTATAAATAAAAATCAAAGAATTTTCTGTCTTTCTTATTTATTTCATTGGTAAATACACGAAAACATTACAAAATGTCTTTGTATTTTAAATGTAGAAAACACATTGAAGGTATATATACGTCAAAATTTGACTTTCTGCATATCGTCTTCCGTGGTCCAGTGGTATCAACGAGGGCTGGCAAGACTGACATCGTCGGTTCGAGCCTAGGATGTGACATATGATTTTTGCATGGTTTTCTGCTACGTTTCACGTATATTTTATGCAGTTATGGTTTTTTATATAGAAAAAACAAAAAAAAACTGAATTTTTTTTACGCCGCGGTGTAAAAAATGTCGATGGAAGTGGTAAGCCATGATTATTTGTGGCGAAGTCACAAATGAACCTATATTATTAAGGCTTTCCACTTCCGAGTGGGAAGCCTTTCTATTATTCTTCTGTTTCTTATTAAGGCTTTCCACTTTCCAGTGGAAAGACTTATTGTTATTAGTCTGTTTCTTATTATTATTATTATTATTATTATTATTATTCTTATTGTTTTTCCGCCAACTTTTTTTTCCCATTATAAATTTTGTTTCGCGACATGTCGTAAAGACATTTTGTACTATGGATGTATAAGACATTACGCTTTCGCAGTTGACCCTGTCACACCGAACACTTGTTCTTTACGGAGTTATCTCCCCTGTTACAGAAAAGCTTGTGTGCAGATAAACTATGAAACCGTAGAAGATTTCGCAATAAAACTTTTTGCAAAATGGTCAGCTATGGATTGCGACAATTTGTTACATATCGCGCAAAGTATTTTGACGACTCCTTGTAGGAGTTATTTCCCCTTATTTATTGGAAGTAAAATTTGTACCATTGTAACTCATGAACCAGAGGTGATATAGACTAGATATTTCACAGTTGGTCATCATTGACCTTGACCTTGAAAAAGGTCACAAGGTCAAAGGTCAAGGTCATGTTCTAATTTTTGACCCTTGGTTGTGTGCAGATCTCCTCCTTTACTATAATAGATAGAGAACTGAAACCTTTACCAAAATGTGTATCATATTGAGATCTTGAATCGTCACTTTTTTTATTTGACATTTTTATAAGAGTTATCTCCCCTAGACCAATAAAATGTATTGTGAATTGCATTATATCACTATATCTCAGTAACTATAACAGATATATAATGAAACCTTATATCATTGGTCATCATTGACCTTGACCTTGAAAATGGACACAAGTTCAAAGGTCAAGGTCACGTTTGAAATTTTGGCATTGTCTTGTCATCGCTATTACTTTGAAACGGTAAAAGATAGGCTATAAGTTATAATGGATAAAATGTTGGTCTCATAAAGGCGCAACTTTTTTCTATTTAGAGGGAAAGGATCCGGCTTCATCTTATAGGAGTTATCCCCCATTACAACCATTGATAATTAGTTTTTCATTAATTACTTATCAACTATTGATAATAGAGGCATGGGGTCTTCACTATGGATCATTAGGACCCTTGACCTTGAAAACAAATACAAGGTCAAAGGTCAAGGTCATTTTCTAATTTTTTGTATATATTATAAGTAGTCATATCTTAATGACTTTAAGAGATATTGGCATAAAATCTTCAATGTTGATCACTGTTGACCTTCAGCATGGTCAAGGTCATGCTGTAAAAGTCAAGGTCAAAGTCCTTTATAAATGTTTTTCATGGTACTATGTATTTTGAATGGCTTCTTCTTTTAATGCTATTGCCTATAAGTAATATTTACGTAG
Source organism: Limnoperna fortunei (assembly GCA_944474755.1). Taxonomy (NCBI): domain Eukaryota; kingdom Metazoa; phylum Mollusca; class Bivalvia; order Mytilida; family Modiolidae; genus Limnoperna; species Limnoperna fortunei. Next base: position 57,340,420 of record OX104121.1, on the reverse strand, counting down.
ATTAAAAGATCAGTTGTCAAGGTCATTCAAGTTTTCTTACGTCCTATTTAATGACCTTCCTTATTTCTAAAGATATCTAAATAGTTTTTTAATAATTTTTGTTCTTTTTAATTGCTATAGACAAATTACGTATGTTTCTTAGCTTTTTGGTTTCAAGGTCATTTATTTAAGGTCTTCTTTTGAAGTGGAAAGCCTATTAATCGTTCTTTAGAACGATTGAACCTATATTTATTATTATTCTTATTGTTTTTCCGCCAACTGTTTTTTCCCATTATAAATTTTGTTTCGCGACATGTCGTAAAGACATTTTGTACTATGGATGTATTAGACATTACGCTTTCGCAGTTGACCCTGGCACACCGAACACTTGTTCTTTACGGAGTTACCTCCCCTGTTACAGAAAAGCTTGTGTGCAGATAAACTATGAAACCGTAAAAGATTTCGCAATAAAAGTTGTTGCAAAATGGTCAGCTATGAATTGCGACAATTTGTTACATATCGCGCAAAGTATTTTGACGACTCCTTGTAGGAGTTATTTCCCCTTATTTATTGGAAGTACAATTTGTACCATTGTAACTCATAAACCAGAGGTGATATAGACTAGATATTTCACAGTTGGTCATCATTGACCTTGACCTTGAAAAAGGTCACAAGGTCAAAGGTCAAGGTCATGTTCTAATTTTTGACACTTGGTTGTGTGCAGATCTCCTCCTTTACTATAATAGATAGAGAACTGAAACCTTTACCTAAATGTGTATCATATTGAGATCTTGAATCGTCACTTTTTTAATTTGACATTTTTATAAGAGTTATCTCCCCTAGACCAATAAAATGTATTGTGAATTGCATTATATCACTATATCTCAGTAACTATAACAGATATATATATGAAACCTTATATCATTGGTCATCATTGACCTTGACCTTGAAAATGGACACAAGGTCAAAGGTCAAGGTCACGTTTGAAATTTTGGCATTGTCTTGTCATCGCTATTACTTTGAAACGGTAAAAGATAGGCAATAAGTTATAATGGATAAAATGTTGGTCTCATTAAGGCGCAACTTTTTTCTATTTAAAGGGAAAGGATCCGGCTTCATCTTATAGGAGTTATCCCCCATTACAACCATTGATAATTAGTTTTTCATTAATTACTTATCAACTATTGATAGTAGAGGCATGGGGTCTTCACTATGGATCATTAGGACCCTTGACCTTGAAAACAAATACAAGGTCAAAGGTCAAGGTCATTTTCTAATTTTTTGTATATATTATAAGTAGTCATATCTTAATGACTTTAAGAGATATTGGCATAAAATCTTCAATGTTGAACACTGTTGACCTTCAGCATGGTCAAGGTCATGCTGTAAAAGTCAAGGTCAAAGTCCTTTATAAATGTTTTTCATGGTACTATGTATTTTGAATGGCTTATTCTTTTAATGCTATTGCCTATAAGTAATATTTACGTAGATTAAAAGATCAGTTGTCAAGGTCATTCAAGTTTTCTTACGTCCTATTTAATGACCTTTCTTATTTTTAAAGATATCTAAATAGTTTTTTTTATAATTTTTGTTCTTATTAATTGCTATAGACAAATTACGTATGTTTCTTAGCTTTTTGGTTTCAAGGTCATTTATTTAAGGTCTTCTTTTGAAGTGGAAAGCCTATTAATCGTTCTTTAGAACGATTGAACCTATATTTGTTATAGTATTTTTTGTATAAGTAATTGAGTGTGTTTTTTTATATATGATTCATAGACATTTTGATAAGTACTTTAAGTACAAGTTACTGTAATTTCATGGATAAATATATTGGAATCTTTTATTTTTAATTTTTCATGAACTAAATTGTCTTCATTTTACTTGTTGATTTTGTATTTTTTCAGAGATTTATATAGTTCTACATATTCTTTGTATTAAATAAAGTAAAACCTTTGGAGTTTGTTTTGATTTCTACCCTGAACGAACCCGGCTACAAAAACAATGATACATAATCATTAATATTGGTAAGAATCATTTTGGGCAATTCCATGCTTTGCTAGAAAGTTAACATAAGTCATCCAAGAAAGTTAATTTAAGTCAAAACCAATAAATACTATACTGATTATGAAAAGTTAGCACCCATGAATTCGATTTTTTCACAGTGATGTGGTCCACTGGGTTAAGGCCCTCCTCACCAGTGACCATCCACTCACCAAAGGCCACTTTACATAATATCTTTTATGCTTCTTAACAATATCCAACTCACCAGAGTGCACCATTTTTATAAAGTCTTGTAAAAAAAGTTCTGTTATCATGTGGAAACACTGAAGTTACTTCCTTTACAAGCTGGTAATTTTGTAAATAGTTACCATAGTTACCATATAATTTTGTTACTTTTTTTCCAACATTTATGTTTCAAAGTTCCTACAATTATTGCTGTTATATTGGTTCTTAGTCTATATATTTGCAACAAAACTTAATGATAGTTTAACCCTAAAATAACAGATAATATACTATAGGATTAAACACTGGGTTTTAGGAAATTATCAATGTGTAAACTCAGCGACTCACTCACAAACTAAATAAAGTCAGAAGGACTTTATGTCAAGTTTGTGAGGGAGTCGAAGCAGTTTACACATTGATAATTTCCTAAAACCCAGTGTTTAATCCATATAATTCTGTAAAATAATAGATGTGATTTTTAAAACAGCAAAAACAGTTACAGAAACCCATCTAGACCTCAAAACGTACCTAGGCCGGAAAGCGTAGGGATATGTAAAACATAGTACCAAAGGAATCGCGGTTCTGTAGATATTGATAGGGAAAAAAAACAAAATGAAACACTAAATTGTATTTATATTATATTTTATTTGAAATCTCAATCGATTTTAATTGGAAATCATTGGGGCAGAGAAAACATTGTCCCCTCTCCCTGATGATACGCTAGGAGGACGCCATCTTGTTTACATTGGATACTGAAAGTAGTCCCCTCAGAGGAAATATCGATATATAAATTATCTGAGAAGACACCATTTAAGTGTTTTTATCCAATCAAAGCACTTAATATAAATAAATTACAGCATGAATAGAATTATAGTTGTATAAATCTTTGCTAATTATATATTGATTGTAAAGTGAAGCAGCAAAACACTGTCATAACAAAATAAGCTCTATATTACAAAATGAATTTTAATCAATCTCCTCTTAAAACAACATTGCAAAAATAATCTCTGGGCAAAATCATACAACAATTTGAGCAAGCTTTCTTAAATGTCTTATCCAGCCATTCATGTTATGAGTAACATCATAAATTTTAATTGCATTACAAAAAAGTTTTCAGTTAATAAATCATCTAAGTGAAACCTGCAGAAAGTACAAAAGTCAGCAAATTATATAACCATACAACGCAGTCCCTTTGTTACATTTCTTTTCAGTGCACGACACAATTGGAACAAACTACAAACTTTCTGTACATCACTTTAATATAAAAATTCACCCAATCTGTTGAAAATCTTAAACATTTATAAAACTTCATTTGTATTTAACTCATATAATATTACATCATACGTTTTTTTACAGTGTGACTTTTTACCTAAATTTACCCAAATACACCCAAACTATACCCACAAACACATTAGTCTAATCAATATTTTATTGAATAAATGTACAAGTACGTCACACAATTTTACAATTTAAGTAAGTGGAACATTTAAACAAAAGGATTCGGAAAAAGCAACATGCTTATTAAAATCCGTTTCCTGATAAATATAAATTGCATATATTGTCTGGAATAAAACACACAAACACATTAATATGACATTTTTGGCAGTATTATCCCGTTTAAACGTTTTTATACTCTATTTAATGAAAACATTTTTGCATTAAACTTAGTTTCTCATATAAATTCATTGAGTAGACCAAATGGGACAAAATAATTTTTTTTAGTAGACAAAATGGGAATAGGACCAAGTGGGAATGAACAAAATGCATTATACAAACTGTACCCACAGTAGTACACACGTAAACTTCAGTTAATTATTGGAATATTTATTAGACACTGCAAATTTAAACCCCAAAAGAATTAGAGATCGAACATAATTATGTTATCCATTAATGTTTTGATTGAAGTCATATCATAAAAGGGCAATATAAATGTTTCCAAAATGTGCTTCTTTGTTACGATATTGTGTGTCATAGCATATATGTGGACTTTTGTTGTAACATTTTCCAACATAGAGCACATATAACTTTCCAACAGGATAAAACTGCCAAACAAGGTCATTTTAACCAGTGCTTGAGCACAGTTTGGGTAATATATTTTTCCGATGATAATGGGCTTTATATCTTCATGATAAGTTTACTTAAATAACTTTTACCAACAAAAATAGAGATTGTAAAACATTTAAACAGAATAAAACTTCCAAAAATGTTATTTTTACTTGTGTTTTGATATAGTTTGGGTAAGTTTGAGTAAAAAGTCACACCCGTTTTTTTAATATAACAAACTTCATCTTTAAATTGTGTGCAATAAGCAGTGTTTATGTTGTCTAAAGACTACATCTGCACACAAAAAATGGTTATTATAGTATTAAAATTGCCATACAAATTAGCTGGAAATGATATCTATAAAATTTAGAGATAATTACCATTGTAGGGCTACATTGCATTTATACGCACATTCATTTTTTTTATAAATTTAATTGTTTTATCAATGGATAAATAATATAAACATTAGGAAGAGCCTTTTAAACAAGACACTTGACAATGATTTAACTATCAACAACTAATATTTTAAATTAATAAAATAAAAAAATATAAAAGATGAATATCAACAAATAAATATCATTAAATATGGTACACAAATGTCTCATATACGGTAGGTCACCTATTTTTCATAACTTCCTGTTTTTCGTACAGCGCACAATATAAAACAAACATCTGTATAACAGTTTTACAGTACCATTTATGTCATGGAATGGGTTTTGATTACAGTTACTTTACTCCTGTTTTGCCTTCTGCTTTCTGACTTCAGTCACAAGATTTTCCAAGTCTTTATGCAGCTGTCTATGGAGGATTGCTCCAGCACAGAACATTCCGCCAAACATAGCACCAGTAAATCCACAACAGGAAATGTCCTGTCCTATAAACAGAAAAAGATTTTTTTTGTTTACACCATCCTCACAAGTCAGGGTTTCTGTGTACACAAACCCTGACAAACTTAGGTGGAAATTCCCAGGCTAGAAGATTTTCATATGACGTCAAACCTTCAAAATATCAACTAATGAAATTGCTTGGAAGAAGCAAGTGTTTGGCAGTAGTTATTTTTACTCATTCTTGTGTGGGAAGAAAACCTATAATGCAACTAATAAATAATGCGGTAATAACAAACTATAAACACTACTGTACAAAATACACTGATTTTCACGTGGTCTAGGCAACACATCAGTCTGGTTTATTTACAATAGACATCAGGATATCCCCTTACAAAGTCATGAATGTAATCGAGCTTTTGACTGGCTACATTCACATGTAGAGCCAATCAAAATAGTTACTTCTAGTCCGGGAATTTCATAGCTAAGTTTGTCAGGGTTTCGTGTCCACATGTGTCCACGAAACCCTGACTTGTGAGGATGTGTTTACACATGAATCAACACATGTAGATTGTGTACAATACAATAATCCCTCTAAATAAAGCTAGTGTCCACCATCTCACCAAAGACCACATGTTTAGTGCTGAGGTAGTGATCTTATAATAGAAAGGGCTCATGCATTTATTTTAAATATTGTAAAAAATTAATTGCATTAAACTGTCACACTAGAGATTTAATAACACAGGGAATTTTTTAGGATTTTGAGGGTTTAAGTCACTTTAGCGGATGAGCCGTATAAGCATCTGCTCAGAAGCATGCATTCATTGTACTGGTGAAATATCATAGTATAAAAAAACTATACTCTTTCAATTGCAGTGTATAAATTTAAAAAAAAAAATGACTATCACAAAATGTTTATAAATTTTCAAAGAATTTTAATTTTAAAACTTATTTTAAAGGCGTTTGTATATCAATCGGTTACAATTTTTCATTAAGGGCCGTTGTACTCATCGTTTTCTATGTGGTAGACATAGGAAGTTAGACGTATCTCGAATGTACACAAATGGTGCGTAATCCATTTAAAACCACCAAAACATACGAAAAAATGAGTTAAATACGCCAAATCTTTGCAATTTTTATTTGCATTGTATATTTAATCAAAAGGTGGAAGTCTGTGCGCATCAATACATTCTACGACTCTTTTGTTTGCGTATATTGACCAGGAGAACCAAAAAATCATATTACAGTCGAACCTCGTTGTCTCGAACTTGGTTGACTCGATACCTCGGTTATGTCGATATAATTTTTAAGTCCCGGCAATTTTCCCATATCAACAATGAATTCCTTCCTCGGATTTGTTGATCTCGGTTGTTTCGATATTTCGCTTAACTTGATGGATTTTTGCAGTCCGGGCAATATTAATTAGTGTAATTTTAACCTCGTTGTCTCGAAGTTAATTTTGCTCTCGATATCGATGTCAAAACTAACAATTTCATTTGTATTTTGTATTGTTACTTAATACGCGTCTGTTTATTTTAAACACCTGTCATAGAGCAAACACGATTTTTGATTGGCAATTACAATTTGAACAGGCAATTTAATAAAACGATCTGGTAATCCAAGCGCAGGACATGCATGTAAGGTTAATTTATGATCCGCTAATTACTGTCCGAATTATTTTATCATGTTTAATTAAAAATGATAGTTATTGAAAAGTGCTTTAGATCTGATCAATGATGTATGTGGTCCAGTTTCTTTTCAATAAAGACATTCTGTTATTTTTGTTGACTTGTGAGTTGTTAATTACATAAAAAACAATTTGTATTGTTTCATTAGTTCTATCGAACTGTAAGTTGATAAGTGTTTTCTTGGTATGCATTTCCATAATTTCGCAATAAAGTTTATAAAATATGATTACACTATTTATTAATTATTGTCGATTTATGTGAACGGCTAAAATACTTCATATATCGCACGCTACAAATACCGTGACAAAACAAGCGATGCAGAAGTTCGAAACCAATGTACATGAAATAACTACCGTTAGATTTTTTATAAATCACATAATGAAAATGACGTCACACCCTAAACTCGGTTGACTCGAACTTCGGATAACTCGATATATTTTTTACGGTCCCGCAAACTTCGACTTATCGAGGTTTGACTGTAATTGGATTACCTGTAAAATCATTGATTTGGCGATTGACACCTGCTGTTTAAAACTATCGAGGTGAAATAATTAAATTTCCTGTTAATTGGCTTTGGGGTCATAAATATGTCGTTTTACACTTGGTAGAATGAATTTGTAATGAAAAATTTTAGTACTTGTTGGAAATCAGGTGAAGAAATTGATTAAGAAATCTATCGTCAATTTTCAGATGATTTCGTCAATGACGAAAGTGGCGAGCGCTAAAAAATTCCCTTATAACAGTACCTATGTTTCTATGGTATTTTACAAAATAATTTTTTTATTAACTTCTTATTCATCATTAATGGTTTCATGATATTTACATCTTAACAAATAGCCTTCATATTCTTCATTACTTTATTGGTGATAAAACTAGTATAGTTTGAATTCGATACTGAGCAAAAGGAGAATCATGGGTTGTGGCCTTTAAAAGCACAGATTTTGTCATTTTGGGGTTTTCATAAAGACCTTACATTAAAACTAAATTTATGACGGCAACTTAACAAGTATTACCAATAAAATCACAGCAAAAAGAATCAATTAAATAACAAATAATCCTGGTATACATTTTTACAAGTGTCTTCCTCGAATGCCAACATTTTGAATTGTAGATATTCCTCGAATGCCAACAAAACACTTTCAGTAGATGTTTATACAATTACAAGGTGTTTACATAAGAATTAAGTTAATTAATAAGTATGAAAGTACAGGCGTCTTCCCATTTATCGAACTGTTGTATTATCATCAACTTATAACCTTGATAGTTAGAATTGAATGTATTACTTTATCACAATTTTAAATAAATAAATTAAGTAAAACATTTAAATAAATAAATAAATAAATAAATAAATAAATAAATAAATAAATAAATAAATAAATAAATAAAGTAAAACATTAAAATAAATAAATAAATAAATAAATATTTTAAAATAAATAATTTATCCCCCCCTCCACGAAATTTAAACCAAATGTTAAGCATTCCTGCAAAGTGAATTTAGGAAAATGTTTATATAATAATGAACATTTATTTTTACAACAATTTGACCTCATTCCTAGAACGCCAAGACAATTTTACAGGTAAAATTTTCGGTAAATCAAAGAAAGACTGTTGGCATTAGAGGAATAAACCATTTTTACATTCTTTACCTGTAAGATATAGTCCAGGAATGTCTGTTTTTGGTCTCAGTTCTGCAGCTACTTCTGGTAAGAATCTGTGCAAGGAATGATCCAGTCCATACATTTCACCCTTACCAAATCCCAGGTAATACTTGTTACTGACAGGTGTTCCTACGTCTGTGTATTCAATCTTTAATTAAATAAAATTAAAATATTATCTCAGACAGTCAAAAGTTGCTTTTGTCTGTCCTAAAACTCAATTTTTAGAATTAAAATTTGGTTTTGTAAAATAAATACTTACCATCATAAATTTAGATATTCTCCCTATTCGCAGCTTGTGAACCGGAAGTACTACAAATAAAATACCCTTTGAGACAACCCCCATTCCCACCTGGCGCATGTGCAACCATACTCTCCATCATTTTTCTGTGAACCAAACAGCTAGTTCCCAGAGGGGGATGAAGGGGAGGTGGGAGGGACCTTCAATTTATGATGGTAAGTATTTATTTTACAAAACCAAATTTTAATTCTAAAAATTGAGTTTTTATTACAATAAATACGTTACCATCATAAATTTAGATATAAACTGAATTTAACGTAATGCTGAATCCCCCTCAAAATTGGGGGGAACCACCACCTGTTGAGCAGTAACCAAAGGTCCCAAAGCAAAGAGGTTGTCACAATGATGGGGCATAGAGCGCAAGTAGTGGTTATAGAAGGTACTGTCTGACCTCCAATAACCAGCTGACAAAACCTCAGATAAAGAAGAGGAATTAAAAATATTCCAGGAGGAGGCTAACGCTCTTACTTCATGTGCCTTAACTTGAAGCTTAGATAAAGTATTAGGAGGAGAGGATTTGTAAGCCATAAGGACAGTTTGACAAATCCAAGTAGAAATGGTTTTTGCTGAAATATCCCGCACTCCCTTTTTAATGTGTATAAATAGACGGGTAGAGTTAGGTCTCCTCAGGCTAGAAGACCTAGACAAATATTCCAGCAAAGTTCTAACTGGACACAAAGTCTTATCACCAGCCACTGCAGGTAAGGATGGAATGGCGATAATCCCAGAGCCTTTGTCTGCCAATTGATTCTTGGCTAGGAAAGAAGGATCTGTTAACAGTGTCACTGAAGTCTTGTCTGCTGTAAATCGCATACAGGATTCAGAAATTGAAACAACATGAATCTCACTTCCCCTCCGTCCAGAAGCTAAGGCCAGAAGAAAACAACATTTATAAGATAAATGTTGGAAACTAGTAGAGGACAAAGGTTCAAAAGGAGAAAGCTGTAAGGCTTTCAAAACTACAGCCAAGTCCCAAGGAGGAACCAAACGTCTCTGTTTGGGACGCTCCAAGTAACTAGACAAAGTCGATCTAGCAATCACTAATACCCCCGCATTTTGTAAAAATTTCTAACGTTTTTCATGGACTGTGACCTTGAAATTTGATGGATTTCCACCAAAATCAACAGGCTTCTTACCAACAAAATATATAACAATATTTTACTGTTTCATTAAAATCGGATGCAAACTTTTTGAGTTATTGTCCGGCAACAACTTTTTTGTAAAAATTTCTAACGTTTTTCGTGGACTGTGACCTTGAAATTTGACGGATTTCCCCCAAAATCAATAGGCTTCTTACCAACCTGATATATAACAATATCCCAAAGTTTCATGCAAATCACATGCAAACTTTTTGAGTTATTGTCCGGAAACAACTTTTTCGTAAAAATTTCTAACGTTTTTCATGGACTGTGACCTTGAAATTTAACCGATTTCCCCCAAAATCAAAAGGCTTTTTACAAACCTGATATATAACAATATCCTAAAGTTTCATTCAAATTGACTGCAAACTTTTTGAGTTATTGTCCGGAAACAACTTTTTTGTAAAAATTTCTAACATTTTTCGTGGACTGTGACCTTGAAATTTGAAGTATTTCCCCCAAAATCAATAGGCTTCTTACCAACCTGATATATGACAATATCCCAAAGTTTCATTCAAATCGGATGCAAACTTTTTGAGTTATTGTCCGGAAACAACTTTTTTGTTAAAATTTCTAACGTTTTTCGTGGACTGTGACCTTGAAATTTGAAGGATTTCCCCCAAAATCAATAGGCTTCTTACCAACCTGATATATAACAATATCCCAAAGTTTCATTCAAATCGGATGTAAACTTTTTGAATTATCATCCGGAAACCAAATGTGGACGGACGGACGGACGGACATGAGGACCACTATATACCCCCGACTCTGTCGAGCGGGGGTATAAAAATGTTTAATAAGGAGAGACAAAAACTGGTTTTCTCCAAAATTCTCACCTCAGCAAGATGAATAGTTCTGGAAATAGCAGACCTATAACCTTTAATAGTAGATGGTGCAAAACCTTGATCCTCAAAAAGAAAAATGAAAAAATCAGCTAACTGTTGTACAGAGGCTGAGAGAGGATCAATTTGTTTTGAGTTGCACCAAGAACAAAAGATTTACCACTTGGAGTCATAGATGGCCCCTGTGGATTGTCTAACTGATCCAGAGATACGCTTGGTTGCCCTGCCAGAAAAGCCTCTCTTTCTGATTCCTGACCTGATAGCATCCAAGCGGGAAGACGTAGAAGCTGAACACCTGAGTGTAGCTTCCTGCCTTTGAACTGTGATAATAGATCCTTCCGAGGAAGAGGAAGACAAAGAGGATTTGCACAGGACAACTGCAGCAGATCTGGAAACCAACTCTGTCTCGGCCAGGCTGGAGCAATAAGAATGGTCTTGCAACCGTCCTTGCGAATCTTGTACAGAATTCTGGGAAGGAGACGAAAGGGAGGAAACATGTAACTGAACATCCCTTTCCAAGGAATCGACATAGCATCTACTGCTATCGCCTTGTCGTCCGGAAAAGGAGATACATACGTTTCCAGTTTGTGATTTAAACTGGTTGCAAACAGATCTATGTGGGGACGATCCCACAACAGAATGATCTGCTGAAAAACTGCTGGATGTAATTCCTATTCCGTATTCACAGGATTCTGAGAGCGAGATAGAAGATCTGCTACAAGATTCTGTCTGCCTGGTACATGTCTCACTGTCAGAGAAGTATCGATTCTGTTGCAAAACAGAAGAATCTCTCTGCAGAGAAGAAACAGTGGGTAAGAGTGGGTTCCGCCCTGGTTCTGAAGATAAGCCACCACAGTTGAATTGTCTGTGGCTATCAACAGAGGCTGACCCTGAACTACTTCTAAGAAGTGTCTCAGGGCCAGCAAAACTGCCCTCATCTCCAGAACATTGATGTGATCCTCCAACTCGAGAGGAGACCAAAGGCCTGAAACTGACCTGCCTTCCTGATAAGTGCTCCAACCTGAAAGGGAGGCGTCTGTGAACAGCGTCAGTTTTGGAGCCGGGGGATCTAGAGGTAAACCTTTTAGTAGGTTCTCCCTCTGTAACCACCAATTGAGATGAGGGAGAAGTTGAGGCTGCACAGGAATGAGAGCTTCCCATTCCTGAGATGCTGGATGCCAAAACTCCATGAGATACCACTGAATAGGTCGAATGTGAAGGCGACCCAATGGTACTATGTCCATCAGTGATATCAGGAAACCCACTAACTGAAGGAAACGTCGAGCAGGGATTGAAGAGGCTTGCGAAATCTCGATCTGGTGCAGCTTCAGAATTTTCTCCTCTGGAGGAACAACAAGGCCCAAGACTGTAAGGTACCTTTCCCCGAAAAAAATGAAATCTTGACTGGGGAGAATGTCCGATTTCTCCCAAGAAATCAGAAACCCCAATTTCAAAAGAAGATGGATTACAAATTGGGTGTGTTCTTCCAGAAGAGAAAAAGACTGATTCTTCACCAGAGAATCGTCGAGGTAAGAGTGAATGAAAATCGACTGGGTGTGAAGAAAAGCCACAACAGTCTGAAACACTCTTGTAAATACCAAAGGGGCCGTGGAAAGGCCGAAGGGCATTGCTTTGAAAGCATAAACCTTGCATTTCTGCTGTTTCTTCCTCCTCACAAATCTGCGCTTCTTGCCAGCAGAAGAAGAAGGAACAGCAGAACTAGGGTTAGCTGATCTCTTCCCACCAAGTGTGGGCCGAGATACTGAACCCTGAGGTTTGGCAGAGGAGGAGTGTGACTGAGACTTCGACACTTTCCTCTTACCATCGGAAAGTTCACAGTGGGAGGGACCTTGTTAACCTCAGTATGAAGTTTATCCAAGGACATCCCAAACAATTTCTCCTCAAAAAGAGGAGAAAATAACAACGACTCCTGCAAAACCTCAGAGACAGGAGATTTTTCAAAAATCTCTTGCCTCTTGGCAAAGGAAAAGTTAGCCAGAGTGCCAAGCAACAGTAACTGCGAGGCCCCTAGGCTACCATCCACTTGCAGGAGAAAAGCCTTAAGCTCGTTAAACTCCTCTCCCTTGTCTTTCAGTAAGGTTCCAGCTGCTGCCAAAAAATGCTCAGCATTCTGGAGTACTGAAGACAAAAGTCTGAGGTTGTTCTCTGACTTTGCCCACAAAGCCTGAGATAACCTCAAACCCTCCACTGGTTTTGAACCCAAAACCCCAGAAAAAGCCTTATCAACAACTGGGGCCGACTTTCCCATGGAAGAACCGTGGATCTCAAAATCCTTCGGCTTGACCTTACCTGGGAAAGACAAAGGGCTAAAACCAGTGAACTTCTGAGGAGTTGAAGAAGCTAACTCCTGGAAAGTAGAATTAATAGTCAAGAAGGCAGACTTGAAATGTCCAGACTCTGGAAAGGACCTATAACCCTTAGGGTTGTCCTTAACAAGACCAGAACACGTCATAAAAGCAGACGGTGGAATGGTCTTATGAGGAGGGGAGGAAAGAGGGAAGCTACCAAGCTCCCTCTGAATGGCATACACCCTATTCCTCAGAGAATCTGGAACCGAAGATGGAGTTTCCTGTGCAACAGGAGATCTAGGATCTGCTGTTGCAGAAAGTGAATCCTCATCCTCTGACAAGAAAACCGCTTCTTGACTACGAGGAGCCAGAGAAATGCTATCACTCTCCTCCTGGATAGCAGTAGGCGCCTGGGTTGCTAAATTGGATGACTCAGAAAAAGAAGGAGTCCTATTTTCCAGGAGAGATATTTGATTCCCCAATTGCAAGAATTGGGCATAAACCACAGCTTGCAATTTGGAAATCGAACATGTCAGGGCCTTTATATCTTCACTAGGGGAAGACTCTAAAGGCACCCGACTAGCCATGTCCCTAGAACCTTGCCAACCAGGGGGCAAGGAAAAAGGGTCATAAGGGGGGTAGCCCGGCAGAGGTGGGTACTGATAATGCAAAGGCCACCTTGACCTAGCAAAGGAATCACTCCTTGTTCCCGTGAGGAAAGTATCAGAAGTGGAGACGGAACTTACCACAGAACTTACCACGGTGTCCACAGGTCTCGTAATGGTATGGGTAGCCTTATTAACCGCCGAAAGCCTAAGCTGAGAGGCCGAGGTACGAGGAGCGGAAGCAATAAACCCTGAAAGCAAGGAAGCATCAGGGGCTACACTCTTATCCCAAAATTCATCCGTGGTGGTCAATGACCGCCACGGGGACAATTCTATTACGTCCTCCTTGTCACCGATGTTTTGTGACATTGACATGTTCAAGTACGTCTAATTATTCTAAATATTACCTGGACTCTTCACAAAAATATGTAATAATACAATTATTATACAACAAATCTTCACAAACTCTTCCGTATATTACAGTCTTAGACTGCAACAAATTCACTTGCAAGCTGTTTGGTAAACCGGAAAAAAATGATGGAGAGTATGGTTGCACATGCGCCAGGTGGGAATGGGGGTTGTCTCAAAGGGTATTTTATTTGTAGTACTTCCGGTTCACAAGCTGCGAATAGGGAGAATATCTAAATTTATGATGGTAACGTATTTATTGTAATAAAACAAATTTTCACACATTTTTATGTTTCTCACAATTTCCACTACTGGTTTTTTGTCAACTAGTTTTTTCTCCTGAATCATCAGCAATCATTTCACAACTTATATATGTAATTTTGGTCTCAAGATAACATAAGCAACTGTGAGTAATAAAAAGAAACAATATTATATAAAAAGTATATGAAATGGTCTTACTAGTGTTTACCTTATTTTCTAGCTGAGGAAAGATCTGTAAACACTGATTCAACATCTGTCGACCAATAGCATTCTTTAATCCCTCATAATCCCCTCCTCTGTGTTTGACCTTATCGTTCTCCCACCTCTCAAACCAGTGGTATGGACATACAGTGATGATGAGAAGATTTGATTTTCCTACATAATGAGAGCAGTCAACTATATAATATAGATAATTTTAGAGAAATATTTGCCTTTTATTATTTATAGCTGTTCTTCTTCATTAACTACTAATTATGTGGTATCGTGTGAAATTATAAATTAAAAGTATCTACCGGTACTAGCCCATCTTTTTTTCCACTGTACATGTATTTAAAAGTTTATTTAGGCTTTCAACATAAAAAGAATAAATGGATCACAAATTGGCAATAAATAGAAAATAGAAAAATAAATTGTCTGTTGGTCAGCTGTAATTTTCACGTAAAGTCTTAAGTGTAAAAGACATCTATGTGCTGACGTCACAATGCATTTCCCTTTGATCTTCCCACACTTACGATGGATTTTATACATACAACTTTTTGTGAAATAGACTCCTGAAGGGTATTAACACCACTACTTTCACAAATCAGCAAACTCTGTCAAGTACCTGGGAAGAATCATTTTCACTTACATTTTTAACTTTTTCTATGCCCAAGGAATCTAACTATTGAAAATGTGTTCCTAATCAAGTTTAAATCCACATACCTGGATACCTTTCTGCCCACGAAGGATCCTTTGCAGATGGAAATGAGATAAACATAAGGGGTACTTCTGCTTGAGCAGCATCTTCAACAGATAACTTTGTATAATCCTCTGTAACTTCTTCTATTTCTGAGCTGTGAATTTATCAATATAAAGTTTCATTATTAAAAGACAAAAATTATTTTTAGTTGATCAAGATTTCTTAGTTCACTTTGTAATTTGACTGATCTGGAATTCATGTATTTATTTAACAGACTGATATATTCCCACGCAGGACATACCATTTATAATATAAAGATTGTACAAAAATGTGCATGTTTGTAACGTAGCAAACAAACTTAAAATCTGTAATTCATTCCATGTGATCTGGATATTGTTACAATAATTTTTTTTTAATGGTGTTTAACGCCACTTTCGGCAATTTTCCAGTTATATCATGGCGTCCAGATTTTATTGGGGGAGGAAGCCGGAGTACCCGCAAAAAAAACCATGACATTTGGTAGGAATTACTAGCAATCTTTGTCAATTAAGATTGTAGTCTGGTACACCCTGCCGGCAGTGAGATTCGAACACGTAACCTCAGTGTTGACAGACAATTACTGTAACTGTCTACTTAAATAAAGTATGTGAACTATGTTTACTTGATGTGAATTTCTTCGTTTTCTGGTCAAACCCTTTTAGTGTAGATGAAGCATTTACTTGCCATATTTGCCCTTCTTATGCAGTATGACTGCTGATTCATTTGCAGTTAAATATAATTATTTTTGCATATGCCAAAGATAAAACAATATGTAAAGTTAGAAAACTGAACACATTCTAATTTTTTAGCAACCAGAAAAACAAGACATTCAAGGGTTATTTACTTCCACTAAACAATAGATCAAATATATTTTTAGTTAGATCAAGGAGATAAATTTTTAGGCAGTGATAGATAAAAACACTCTAAAATACAGTGATTCACCAAGAAAATTTGGGTGTTACACCATGTTACTCTCATTTGAGTGATGAGTGACCATGCTCTCTGGGCATACTGTACCATTTTATTTACTGTTCTGGACTTCAACATTCAGGATGTGACTATACAAGGACCACAATATTCCTTTTTCACTTGTTGTGCACATTGTTAATTGTTCCTGTTAAAATTAGTTCCTACAATGTAAATTTTCTGTTGATGTTTCTCCTTGGGTCAGTACTACATTCTTGTGGTTTGCCAATGGTTTGGTTTTTTGTCTGACTGAAAAAATGATTGTCAAACTGGTTCCAACACGCTTGGACTTTCTTGAAGTACAATTAGGGATAATCAAGGGTACCAGATATTATGGTATTCAAATTATCTCAAAATGTGTGGATAAGTGATTATCATTGTTAGATTACCCATGGGTAAGTAGCATTCTAAAAAAAATTATGAAACCCTGCAAGGGACATCCTATTAAATTATATATGGTACCCAACTGCAAGAAAGGGAATTAATATCTTTAGAGGCAATTTAAGAAATTCCATGTTTCAGAAGATTAAATCTGACATTGCATTCCAGATGCCTTAAAACAGTTCTGAAAACAAACCTGGTAAATGCCCAGACATTCTGTGCTTTAAGTCCTAATTCTTCTGTTGTACCTTCCAGACCAACAAACAAAGATAAATATGACACACTTTCTCCTACTTTCTGTATCAATGGATATATGCCTGTAAAATATCAATCAATGGATATAAACCTGTAAATAAGAAATGTGACCATGCCACGAAACCAGGTTTTCAACGATTTAACAATTAATTTTAGTAGTAGATTAAGCAAAAACTGTTTTTCTATTTTTATTTACAGTGACCTTTACATTGACACAACTGGCCTCAAATCCAATCCTAAGCTAGATCTTCATGTAAGCTTGCCATATCCAAATTTCAGCAAGATTGGTTTATTTGAACTGAAATTATTGACCAGAAAATGTTTTTCTATTTTTAGTAACAGTGACCCTGACCTTGACCCGACTAGCCCTAAATCAAATCCCAAGCTATGTCTTTATGCAGGCTTGCTATATCCAAAGTTTCATCAAGACTGGTTTATCCAAACTGAAGTTATTGAACGGAAGCCTTCTGTTTGATGCGGCCCGAATGTGTATACTATGTGATATATCTTAAATCTGTAACTATAATAAATGTGATTAATTTTAATGTAATACTGCCACTTAAATCTGTAACTATGATAAATGTGATTAAAGGTCATGTAATACTGCCACTTTCTGGCTAAAGCTGAATTATAAGGATACTAAAGGAGCCTTCTTAACTGAAGGAGAAATTTATATTCAACTATGTACTATGTACTTTTTGGAAACACGGCTGCCATTAAAGCAGGAAACCTCTACGTACAGACAATATGACCAAACTTTTTATTCTTAAATATTTACTTACTAGATTTAATTGCAATCTCTTTTGGCAGCAGACGGAGGAATGTGTTAGACACTCCTGCATCTGAGATGATATATTTAGCAAACAGTTGACATGTTTCTCCTCCCTTCATTCCAACTTGGACACCTACATCAAAGAAGATTATAATATTATTTATTTTAACTGTACATAAATCTTTTCAATATTTTAAAAATCTGAAATAATATTCTCAAAATAATTGTTTTGCTTTTCGTATGTCAACATTAAGTGAAATTAATTTTTTTTTTCAATGATGAAAGTTTTCTGTGGTGAAGTTTAATTCAATCTAATATATATCCTCTTCTGAACACTTTAGCCCCTTCACTTTTTTATTAGTATTCTCCAACATTATATCATGGTTTTATAACCGTGCAAAAAGTTTTGTTTTATAATTGGTACTTTTCACATGTCACAAAATCTATGTGACCAATAAAACATGAAAAAAGTTGTGAAGTCTTTTAAAGAGCTATAATCATCCAAATGTTCTTAAATTAAGCAATGGAGACATAGTCAGTCACACCTCTCTCGTTGTGTTTTTTTTCCAAAATATCTGGCCTTATCTGTAATATTTTTAAGCAATTATTTGTATTACAAGATAAATGACAAATATCTATTTTTGTAAATGTCCTTCAAAATATTTGTTCTATTTTTAGTACAAGTCATAACTTTAATTCTAGCAGTTTCCCCATCTGTTTCACAACTCTGTCCCATACAGTCTATAACTGCTCACAAAATGCTACCAAATAAATTGTTTTCTGGAAATATTGTATTACATATTAATGGTCATCATATCACAAAGATGTATAATCTGAGTCTATTGACTGAGATTTAAAGTTCTAATCCATCCTTCATCTAATTGATAGCAATGATCTTTATTATACTTAAAACATATATTTCTGACCTTGCTGGAACAAAAGCAGTCTGTGACAATTTATTGATCACCCTTTTGATCCTGATATCTGAACAAAATTTCTCCGTGGACTTAAGTCCTTTGACGATACTTTCTTAGTGGTTTTCAGCTTTACTTTCATTTTAACAAGTGTGGATAATATTGCTTAGGCAATATACCCCACTGGAAAAAAAAATTCTAAGGCCAAGGGCCATAATTTCTTCAAAAATCATTGGACCAGAATGACATTTTGAACTTGATCCGTAACTCATCAAATATTATACATAATATGCAGGGAAAATTTCAATTGGTGATACATGTATATGAATTAATGTAAGCTGTTAAATTCTTCATGGTGAAAGATGAAACGCAAACTAAAACAACACAGCTCAGACATGTATCCACACTTGGCAGGTGAGTCTGTTTCATTCTATTTTTATCTCAAGACTCTTATTGTGTACTGTGGTAGCCAGTATAATTTACAAAATTATAATAAAGTTGAATTTTTAAATTTATATCGTTTGGTTTTTATTTAAATATTAAACAATAAAAATGTTATACAAATAAACTCTAGTATTTGTGTTTTACATTAATTGTAGATTTTAGTTGATAAGTTTACATTGACTTGACACTGACTATTTTTGACAAGGTTAGTTACTAAGTATTAGTTATGATATCTGTTCACTTTGACAGCTTCAAATGCTATTGGTTTTACGGGTGATTGAGTTGGGTGATCTTTTCCGATTGGTCAGATTTCTTTTGGCGGTCTTTTCATATTGTCCTAATACTTAAATTGTATATTATTTTTCCTACTGGAAAGACGCATATTTTAGGCTATCTGCATATTCTGTTTGACTGATTCACTAGTTTTCTCCTTACTTACTTTGAGAGAAGACTACAATGGTTGAGGTTTGTTTTCTATTTAGGTTTCTCTATATTTGAATTACTAAGTAGCGTACTTTTAATTTGCATGTATTTGTCTTCACGGACGAGCTACCCGTTCATTATTTTGACATCGGAGTGAGAATGTGTATTGAGCATATGATATTTAAACTTTTAAGTGGTAAATTTAGCATTTACGTTTTAAATGGTTAATTAGCTGAATTAAGACGAATTTGATGAATTTTTAATTAAAACGTAGCAAATGGTGAATGTTCGAGTAGAAAAATTAGGGACTTAAAGTGTAATTAAAAGTTATTAATAATTTATTTAATAACGACTGTTTTATGACAATTTTCATTGAAATGAATCTTATTTAGCCAGATGATTGTATTATACAATTTGTTGTACAGGTATTCATGGCTTAGCGGAACAGCCAGATCTAGTATTTTTGAGGCAAACCTTTACACCTCATGTGAGGTAAGAAATGAGTTTCGCTTAGCCGCTTTTATTTAAATATTTGTTCTTTTCGCTTTATAAGCTTTATTAGCGTTCCATTGATAGTTACGCTTAGCTGCTTTATATTTTGCTTTCAGTAATTGCTTATTGCTAGTTTTGCTCCATTTTAACATTTTCTAATAAAGTAGGTTGCAAAAGAAATGAAACGCGAGATTTTCATTTGCATTTGTCAACTGATTTGATATGTTGTTTAATACTACCGATTTAGTGTAAATAGTGTAATGAGTTATTATTTTTAACATGAATTACTTGAATAATTTTCAGTCAATACACTTTGATAAATTTAGAACTGTAAAGTATTTTTATGGTTAATGCATATATTTATGAAAATTTAGATTTGTTAACAAAATTAGAAGATCGAATAATTGTATTATTGTAATGTATTTATTCTTGTTATTTATTATTGATATTTTATTACAGTGTTTCTTCATCTTAAATAACATTGCTTCATAAAATAAACTATCCAGAACCCTAGAAAGGAATTGTTATTATTCACGCCATAAAGTACGATTACATTGTGTACCAGGGTACATTAATGCTAAGGGTAACATTTTTCCATTTTGTTCCACCCTGTTCCCACAACCACAATGAGATGTTAACTAAAATCCATCTGATATGTGCCCACTACCACCATGGAGGAGTAAAAAAATCAAATCCACATGATCTCTGTCCACTACCACACTGGAAGGGTAAAAAAATCAAATGTTCCTGATATGTGCCCACTAACACCATGGAGGGGCAACCAAATCAAATCCAACTTATATGTGCCCACTACCACCATGGAGGGGCAAACAAATCAAATCCACCTAATAACATAACATAACATAACATAACATAACATATCTTTTATTTCCAAATCAGGAGCCCACTGGGAGCAATGAGAGTTGTACAAAAGAGAGGAAAAGAATAATTGATAGATACACATAATTATATATATGACAACATGATGAGACAATTAATGTGTGCCTACTTCCACCATGGAGGCGTAAAAGAAAATCCCCTGATATGTACCCACTACCACCATGGAGGGGAAAAAAAAGCAAATCCCCCTGACAAGTGCACACTCCCACCATGGAGGGGTAAAAAAATCAAATCCGCCTGATGTGTCCACAACCACAATGGAGGGGTTAAAAAAATCAAATCAACCTGAGCTGTGGCAACTACCACCATGGAGGGGCAAACAAATTAAATCCACCTGAACTGTGTCCACTACTACCATGGAGGGGTAAAAAAATCAAATCCCACTGATATGTGCCTGCTACCACCATGGAGGGGTAAACAAATAGGATCCCTCTGATATATGCCCGCTACCACCATAGAGGGGTAAAAAAATTAAATCCCCCTGATATGTGCCCACTACCACCATGGAGGGGTAAAAAAATCAAATCCACCTGAACTGTGTCCATGACCACAATGCAGGGGTAAAAAAATCAAATCCCGCCTGATATGTGCACACTACCACAATGGAGGGGTAAAAAAATTGAATCCCCCTGATATGTGTCCACTACCCCCACAGAGTGGTAAAAAAATCAAATACTACAACACAGAAATTTAAATTCACCCCGAGTTAATTTGAACCTGTATTTCCAATCTTAGTTTTGACAGGGTTTCAAATTAGTTGTGGATCAAGGCCCAGGACCTTTGTGGTTTGCAACTGACTTAGGGTTAGGTTATTAGCTGAACCAGATAGGCCTTTTTATAATGACACAGACTTTGTTAGTGAATGCAAAATTTAAACAATTGAATGACTGTTATTCAAATAAACATTTGTAAGTTATTTTTAACTTATAATCTACTTCCATGTTTATGTTTTGCATTGTTGGTGTCGCATGACATTGTTTTTAAAAATGAAATTTCAGAACAGTTAAACAGACCTGACAGTTACCATGTTAAATTCTCAAAATGAGAAAATTAAAAGAATGGCAGTACTCTAATTTGTGGACCTACCACCTTTGTTACCAGAAGGTCCCGAACCTTTCCCTCACAAATGCTTATTTGAACCCCTGATAGACCATTACACTTCTTGACTTGGACATTTCTTCTACCCATAACTTACCAACAGCACGACCTTTTTCATTGGTCAATATTTTCTGTACTGGGGCTTTGACTAAGACCTTGCCATCTGCTGCTTCTATTTGCTGTATGATTTGAAACGGAAGTTCACTTGGTCCCCCGTGAATGTAGTATGACCCTTCACTATAGTGGTTAATTAGTGCTGCTTGCATAATAAAACTTGATTTTGATGGTGCAACACCTGAAATCGTAAACAAAAAAAAACCGTGATTGCATTCACTCACCATGAGCACATCCAGTATCATCTATCAGAATTTTCTGAATGGGGGCTTTCATAAAGATACGCCCACCAAATTTTTCTAAGGTTACAATCATGTTGTACACTACTTCACTCGGTCCTCCTCTGATGTAATAGCCTCCAGAAACAAAGAGGTTAAGGAGTGCAGAATGCATGATTGAGGAAGTTTGGGATGGTGATGTTCCTGAAATAAATAAATTTCTAGCATTATTCTAGCAAGCATGCAACATTAAGGAGCAGAAGTAATCATAGGTTAAGCTAGGAAAATAAGCAAATATGCATAATTTATGTATAAAAAGCATCCATTGTCAATCTTTTTACAAAGCACCTCTTAACCCTATATACAGGCTTTTGACACATATACATAATCATCATTTGACGATCTTCATACAATTTTCCAGCATATATATATTTGTCATCCTTTATAATATATACAAAATTGCTGAATTAGATTACTGTCAGATTAATACGGATTGGTTACGAAAATTCCATCGTCACACGCTATTACACATGTACTATGTCTATGTCTACAATTCACCCCAGTTAATGAAGCCATATTTTTATATAGCGGATATGGCCGAGGGGTCTAGACCACTGGACATAGTGCAGGCGATTTGGTGCCACAGTGTCACAACGGTGTCAGTTCGAATCCCGCTGAGGGTAAACAAAAATTTGACAGTGTAAAAATCTAATTCTAACAGTGTTGGGTTTAATTTGTAGACGTAGATATAAATATTTGATATTAACCCTGCATTTCTGATTAAGTACTAGCAATGTAATACAATATACAGATTTTTTTCATGTGATTTTATTCTTTATTCATATTAATGCCGTCTTGTGGACTTTATCTTGTTTTACTATATATATATCTATAAATATATATACAAGTCTAGAAGATTATGCAACGATACAAATGACGGTGTTTCTTGTCAAAAATTTAGACAAAGACTGACCAACGAATGGCCTTAGTCATTGAATGTCAATATAAATAAATGACGTAAACAAGTCATAACATATTGATCTTGAAATTTCTCATTTCCAACTTATATACAAGTCTAGAAGATTATTATTATTCCATCACTGAATGAAAAAATACTTTAAGCATTTAGAGTTAAACGACACTGATGAGTCTTAAGGAGACGAAACGCGCGTCTGGCGTAATGAATTTGTCACCTTGGTAATTTTGATTACATCTTGTATATCTATATATGTGTGTGTGTGTATTGACTCGACTTAAAAACACTTAGAAACTGGGAAAATGTTAGGCTTTTCCCTCCATATTTGACTTTCGTGAGTCCTTTTATTGTTTTTATGTCAAATTAATACACTTTTAATATTTTTATCCTGCAATTTACCAATTGATCAAATACTTCTACATGTTTTGGCCCATATACATGTACAGTATATAAAGAAACATTTGATAAAAGAAAACTTGTATCTCACTCCTAATATAGCTAAGAGACAGATAATTGGACATGGAATATGATAACAAATACCACTGTACATGTGTTATAACTCTAGATACTTTAAATACAATGCTACAGGGAAACACACACACACAATATATATATTGCTAACAACTGGATCATTGTTAAAGTAAATTTAATAATAGAATATTAAGCATGTACAATTTATACTATAAAAACAATTAAATTTGATTTGTATAGTGAAATTTGGTAGTTTACTGGACATCAAAGAATTGTATAAAAGAATTTAACTTTAAAATTAGCAAGTGTATTTTTCAATTCTTTCTGTGTTAAACTGATATTCATATAATGAATTCTTTATTCAATTGGCATTAATTTTATGTTTGAAAAATTTTATTGTAGAAAACTCTTCGAGTTTTATGGGGTTTTTTTGGCTAATGACAACTACCCTTTTTCTTGTCTTTAGGAATTTTTTTTTGATTTGAAGAAGACAATTAAGCAATTTCTTCTTGGTTTCCCTTCCTTTCTTTATATCAAATGACCATTTCTGTTTCAATTATTTTAGTCCCCTCAAATTCAATAAGATTCGCAATTTTTTTTGTATTAAAACAATCGTTAGTGCGGGAAGTTTACTTGCTGAATCAATAAGATATTAATTGTATAATTAATATTCCAACATGACATGCCTTAAATACTTGGAGTCCACACCAGTGGCAAAACGAGAAAATACTCTTAACAAGAAACCTGTGAGCTACTGCTCACTCAGTATACTCCGCTATTCACACCATTGAATTGACTTAGTTGATAAACAGGAAGTAGATGTGTGACAGACCTGAAATCGGTACTCACAATATAGGACCACATGGTATAAGGTCACATATAAGTTCAAAGTGGTTATGATTAGTAGTTGCTGAGAAAACTGTTACAAAAGTTATGTTGGGGTCGAAAGACAGAAAGATGTGTTTAACGCCACTTTCAGCAATTTTTTAGCTATATCAACTCAAGGTGTCCAGTTTTTATTGGGGCACCAGGAAAAATCCCATGACCTTCTGCTGGAAAACTGGCAATCCTTGTCAATTAAGGCACCGCAAAGAGACCAGAAAACCCAACCTCGGTGTTGACAAACCACCTGATCATTAGTAGATGAACTACTTTAACCACTCTGCCACTGAGGCCCAAAGATGGAAAGACAGAAGGACAGAAGAACAAGGGTAAACCAGGGGTAAACAAGGGTAAACCAGTGTAACCCGCTCTTCTTCGAAGCAGGGGTATAATAAACATCACAAAAGCTCAATACTCTTTATGGCAACATCATAGTAAGATTTTTCACATATTTTAACAACACCACAATCAACTTTGTGTCCTAAATGGCTAGTCCTACAACTTATTGGTTACATGGTTGGTAAAAGTTAAGCGGTCTTAAGCTTGTGACTGTATGACAAGTAACTTTGTCATCCTATATAATATATACAAAAATGAGGAAGGCGAAGACATTTTGACATAGCATACTGGTCACGGAGTAGTTCTCGCCGGCAAGTAATTCTCGCCACTCGATCTTTTGACAGTTTTTGTGAAAAATTGGCATTTAAAAAGTAATAAACGTAACTTGTTTTGAATAGAAGATGGTGAAATCTATCCAATGAAGCCTGTGCCATTGTTTTTAATGGAAAAATAACGGCACAGTCACCAAAATGGCAAGAATTGCTTCTGCCATTTTAATGGCGAGAACTACTCTCTGACCAGTATACCTATGAAACATGAAAATTCTGGTTTTTTTTAAATCTGTTGCAAAAATGGTATGATGATCACTGAATTTTTTCAGAAATTAAAGAACCTTAGTGAGCTAGCTCCCAATGACCCACACGTTCCCATTACATCAATGTGATATTTGGTATTTAAATTGGTATATAGAAGATTCATGAAAATCCATGAAGAAATGAAAGTGCTATCTAGGAGACAACATTTAATATACATGTACATGAAAATTGACTAAGTCCCCCTCTCTACATATAATTATAAGCAATATAAAAAGAACACAAATTGCCAATGAAGTTTTATCAAATTTGGGTAGCCAGTTGACCTGGAACTAGAATTTAAGCAAAAGTTACTTCCCTTGTTGAACCAAATTATCAAATATTAAACACATACTGCACATAGTTGAGGATGGACCACTAGATTATTTTGGGTAGGAAAACTAGCAATCCTTGTCGATTCAGATTGCCACCCTAAATTGAAAGCTGAATTTGTAATATTATACTGAATACTGTAAGCACTCATATCAATTATTCTGCAATATCATCATTGTTGACAACTGCAAATGATGGTTTTTCATGATAAGTTGTCTGATAAAATTTTGCGAGGCTGAAGTATTTGTTTCCCTTTTGGTATACTGCAGAGGGTGGTATTCTCCAAGGAGTGTTGTTCCCTTGACAGAGCTGGTATTCGTAAAGGAAGTTGGTTAAAGAAAAATAGAGTTAAATTTGGGATCAGACTGAAATAATGAACACATTTTAGAATAACTAGATATTAGTGAGATGGTACCCATCTCTGTGGACCCCGCTGACCTTGAGGTCAAGGTGGAAAGTCATGAACCATGGCATGCCACACATCGCCTTGATCATATCTACCTACATACCAAATATCAAAGCCTACCTCAAAAGATAAAAAATGTTACAGCCCGGACACGATCCAGACAGACGGATGGACAGACAGACTGATCACTATAGGGTGTCCGCCACAAAGTGTCGGGGCCCTAATAATATAATGTAATCTTCTACAGACTACATGCACAATGGTAAGTAAACAAAACATTTTTAAAAATGGTCAGTTAACATTGGAAATGTGAGCTATACAAAATGGTTAATTGTGATGATTAAAACAACAATTCAGGAACCTATATTTAATAATTGAAGCAACAATTTGTGGAGCCCATCGACCTAAGGATAAAAGATTCTACCTGAATTGATAAAAAAACTGTTCCTTAAAACTGGACAAAAACAGATATTTAAAATTGTTCAAGATAATTTTTTAGACAAGAGCAAAGATTTGAAATTTTCTCAAAGAATTTTTCCCTGCATATATGCAAAATTAGACAATTTCAAAGTGCTTTTTTGAAGTGACAGCTAAGTTTTGAATCCACTCATAGGTAAAAAATAAAGTTAAATCCATGGCCAACTTCTGAAAAGCAGACATTTTAAAAATCTGGAATTTCTTACTTTGTCCTGGCTGAGACAAGAATTTTTTTGTAAAAAGACAAAAGATGAGATTTGAGAAGCAGGCATAAGAAAGTTTTCTCAGAGGAATGAAGTGTCTCAAGAATTTTCATTAACATGACAAGTTTAAGTTTCCTCAGAAGTACATGAAGATTTCTACCTAATACATGTAGGTAATTTACCTATAAACAACAAATGTCTTACCATAATCTCCCCAGCAGTAAGCTAATACAGCTTTAAGGTCGACATCATCAGTCAGTTCATCCAGCAGGGACTTCAGCGACTTGGAATGATACTTTGCATAGGCTTTAAACATAAGCTTGTATAAGCCTGTGGCTACCAAGATCTTGACAATTGTCTTAGGTATAATCTTCATGGCGAAGAATCCAGTGAAGCAGCTTTTGCTTTCCTAAAATGTATTTGTTTGTTTGTTTGAATGATGTTTAATGCCATTTTCAGCAATTTTTCAGCTATATCACGGCCTCCAGTTTTTATTGGGGAGGAAGCCGGAGTACCAGGAGAAAACCCCCCACCTGCGGTATCCTAAAATGTAAGAATTACTCATGATTGAATGTCATAATAAAGCAGATTAAGACTCTCTGACCCACTACAATAATGGGTTATAACTAGAGGCTCCCAGGGGCCTGTAATCTTTAAATTTTTGCTATTTACAGTTTCAGCATAGCTGGAAAAAAACTAAAAATTTATTCAAATTGTCATTAAAGGGTAATAATTCCGGTAAAGAGTAAACAGACAATTTGTAAAGGCCTTGAACTTTATGTTAATTTAGTTGTGTTAATTTAATATTACTCTAGTTATAAATTTAATACAGTTTTATTCTAGTTAATATATATTTTAATTTATAACACAAAAACCAAAATTTTGTCTGAAATTTACATATTATGCGCAATCACATTTAAAAGGAGTAATCTGACAATTTTGACAAAGTAAATGATTTGCAGGTCTTGCCTTGCCAATCATTTCTGCAAAAACTTAAAACTTGACTAAAAAATTGTCTGCTATGGGCAATAACTCCTGTAAAGCAAGTCCAGTTTAACTACATTAAAAGCCAACTACTATTAAATAACCTCCAGGAACTTCATAAACTTCCTAATAGCAGCCTTTTCTTTAGGGAAATATTCTACTAAAGTCTTCTCAAACTTGTCCTTTCCTGCTACAATGTTGTATGACTTTGATTTTGCGGGGTCTCCTAACTTGAGCTGTAAATAATTAAACAAAAGGTGAAGAATGTCAACAACAAAATAGTTTTAAAAAGTTTTTAATTATGTAAGAGTTGGAGCAAAACTGAGGCCGTGAAGGCATATGACGTGAAATGGCTGTCATAAAATTTTATTTCTTATACATCCAGTGTTATTAAATATAAAAACAGAACTTTGTAAGCCTATTATTTATAACTAGCATATTCTGATTTTCCAGGTATGTTGCTATTATTGCAGGTAAACAAACAAAAATATGACTGATTGATAATGGTAATCCCATTGGTATTTTTAATGAAACATGTAGCTCTTTCTTCATTAAAATGACTTAAGCAAACATTTCTCACAGTTTGCTGAAAGCATGTCTATAGGTAGCAAGTGTGTTTGTTTACAAATAAAAGCATGTGGATTCAGTTGGGTTATTTGTATATGTATGAATAATTTGCACATATATTCTTATTGATGAAAATGCTGCAATGTGAATTTGTTTACAGGTAGATGAGATTTGTCTCGTGCATATTCCATGCACTGTTTGGCAGGAAGAGTAACATTTTAGAGGAGTTGCATATTTCTTCAAAGTTTGTCATTCTACTACCGGTATCTTTCTACCCGTTTAGCAGCTTTCATGTTAGAGATACCCACGTAGCAACTTTCAAGTTGGCGATACCTGCCCACCCACCCAATATTTATAACCATGATTAACTTATGATTGCATATACATGTGTATATTTAATTCCATCAAATTTGTAGATAATTACTGATGTTTTGTAATGTCATTGATGCTAATGGTGTCTAGCGCTTATGAAAGACATTGTTATTTTCATAAATTTGAAAATAAAGTAATAAAGCTGCTACACCTGTTGACATACTTAAAAGCTGCTACACCTGTCCAATTGGGCATAATTAACAGCTGCTACACCTGTTGTCATACTTAAACTTACATATGTTCTGAGTTTTATTTAATAAATAATTTATATTTGTTTGAGCATGGCAAATAAGAATATAAACAAACCACATCATAAATGTCTGCCATTTTTGGGTATTCAACTCCACCACCTGTCAGCTGATCTGTGAGAACTCTATCAGGATGACCTGGATACATCTTACCAATGTAATGGATACCTAAATAATATATATATTAACCAATTATTATTGCAACATGTTTATTGCAGTTTCCCTCTCATCAAGGGTCCTACACATAACATGTGATCAGTTGGCCTTTACAATATCCCCCCATCATCAGAGTGCATCCTTTTCTGGAGGTCAAATTTTCAGTAAAATAGAGGTGGTGTAATAAGGCAGAACACACTTCATCTATCTTTCAGGAATTACATGTTGTTTGTGGATTTTACAGTTTAGAACACTCTAAATTTATTTTCCAATGCAATAACAAACAAAAGAAATCGTTCAAAGACAGAAATGGCCGGATTTCATTTAACAGGAAGTAGGTGAGCGACAGACCTGAAATCGAATCCCACGTTATGGGATGCCATGCAGATGCTGCATACCAAATTTCAAGAGGCTATGATTAGTAGTTGCTGAGAAAACTGTTACAAAAATATTTTCCCCGCCCGCACTCTGCCTGCCACCTGCAGATGAAACCTGGCCAAAAATGGTCTTAATATTATATAATTAATAAATAATATTAGTATTAATAAGCACATTTTCCTGTACTACTGGTACTTGGTTTGCAAATTCACCAAAAATATTTACCACTGAAAAATTAGCTTAGTTTCTAGGAAACATTTCTATTAAATTTAGTTAGAAGTTTATGTTCTGCCTTAATGTTTTTCTGACATTACCTGTATCAAATTCAAATCCTTTATCTATAAACGTATGACAGCAGCCTCCAGCCTGGTCATGTTGTTCCAGTACAAGTACTTTCTTCCCAGCTCTAGCCAACAGTACAGCTGTACTCAAACCTCCCATTCCACTACCAATCACAATGGCATCCAGTTTGTCTGGTACCTTAATTGGTTTGAACTCTGTAAACAGAATTAAAAGGTTAATTGCTTTTGCAGTGTTGGGAGCCATCCTGGGTTTAGAATTTGTTCAGGACCATCTGAGGTACAATTATTGTATAATATCAGAAATTAATTTGCCAACTGGTGTGTCAGAAGCAACTGTTTGTTATTTCAGCTACATGTAATTTAAATGCATTTACAGCCCTGGCAGCAGGTTTGAATAGTCAATCAACACCAAACATAAAACTTTGTTAAGAATGACTTCATTGAATTTGGTTCCAGTTGGCAAATTTGGTTTTGGAGACGAGGATTGTATAAAACATGTTTGATAAAAAAATGTATCCAACAAGAATTACATACATGTACACAGCTGAGCTAAACTCTAAATATAAGCATTCTATCTATGTTTGTTAGTTGGAATGGGGTTTAATGCCGCAATTTTTATCTACCAGTATATCATTGGCTTCAGTTTGTACTGAGGGAGAAAGATAGAAAACCATGTACTAGTATAAAATCCCTTGTGAGAAAACAATCAATGCTAGTCAATTGAGGTTGGAATTGAACACAACTAAATGACTCAGACTGCAGTAGGGCTCAAAATCACAACCTCAGTTTTGACATGCCAATAATAATGTACAGTTGACTGTATTATCTACTGTGAACTAAATGTACATATTATTTGAACCCATGCAAAATATTTCAAGTTTACCTTTGTTATCTAATCTCTCAAAAACATGTAATAGATGTACATGTAAATGCACTAGTACCAGTGATCAATTTCACATTTAAATATTGTGGTTTTATTACATAGAGTAAAGTTTAAAATTTAGAGAAATTTTAGTTAAAAATTTACTAGTAAAACAGCATTTAGCTAAGTTATAACATGTATGTGCATGCAACTGTCCCATCTTGTTACAATCTCTCATAATTTTACTTTCAAATGATAATAATTTCTCTATCATATCTCAAGGGCACTATTTAGTACCATTAAATACTAGACAGGTTTACATGCACTAGTATATTTTTCCAATGGCAATATTATTTAGCAGGCAGGGTGCGCTCAACTCAAATCAAAATTGACAAGGATTGCCAGTTTTATTACTAAAGGTCCTCAGTTTTGTTAAGGTGCTCCGGCTTCCTCTCCCATTTAAAAACTCAGGACACCGTGATATAGCTGAAAAATTGCTGAAAGTGGCATTAATCACCATTCAAACATGCAAACATTCAAATTAAATAAAGGAATAAAGACTGTTTTTACTGTCTTCCTTGGCTGAATTGCGTGCATTACAGGAGGTGCCCTGTGTTTTAAGAATTGGGGTCGTTTTGCACCAAATCCTGTTTGCCCCTGGTCCTGTTCACACTGAGTAGTTTTGCCCCTGATCCTATTCACACTGAGCCGTTTCACCCGGATTCATATTTGCCCTAGTAATTTCGTCTTTATTTTTAAATGATGTATAATCATTTCTTTATAATATCATTTTGCTTGATAATTGTCTATTTTACATAGTTAACGTGTGCTTGTGTTATGGTTTCTATACTATATTTTTAATGAAGTCACTTCAATGCAAGTGCATTACCTTTATAGAGCAAACTTGTTGGTACATGTTCTTTGACATATCATGTATTACTCTAAATTATTATATATGTACAGAAAAAACTAATTAAATTAAAATTATATCTTCACTTGGCCCCCACCTTTTTGCTATTGTCGCTTCATGGCAACAATAGCAAAAAGTGGGGAGCCAAGTGAAGATATAATTTTAATTAGATTGAGAAAAAACAAACAAACAAATGTTAAATATATCTGTAACATAATATGCCATTTTTCCTTTATCTTTTTATGGATTAATACACTTAATCTGTGTTGTGCAAAATCATTCTTTAACATAAGACGTTTCTCACTAAAACATGGTTCATGCAAATATATTTATTCAATGAAGTCAGTTTAACAAAATAAACAACAACTAAGAATACAATAATCATAGGCATAAAACACATTAAAACAGGAATCACAATAAAGCACAAATAAAAAAAAACTCACAGAGATATTGCCACTCTTGGTCATCAGTGGTGTATTTAAAGAGAATACAAGTCAGATCGGCACTTGGTCAAAACGGCACCTGGTTAAATCGGCACTTAGTATAATCAATTCGGCACTCAGTAAGTTAATTCGGCTCCTGATATAGTCAATTCTGCGGCACCTATGTTTTTTTCTGAATTTATTATAATATGTTCAGTTATAAACAAAAACGACTGAAAGATAACAATGTTTATTTTATTTCATTAAAAATCTAGCACATATAAACGCAACCAGCACTATAAAATCAAATAACAGTTCAAAATGATAAAGTTATATATTAAATGATTTAAAAATCATTTCAATTCATCATATTAAAGTTACAGTTAATGTCAGCATTATGATCGTTTTGTGCAGGAGGTCAGTAAACCGATGCGCATTTCCTTAGTAAATAGCTGGCACTGATGGTGTTGTTCTTTTATTGCTGCCACAAACTGAAAATTATTTGCTGAACCTGACGGTTCTGTTTTCTTTGATGGCATCTTCATTTTCCCTCTGCAACAAGCCATAGCTGTAAGGGAATATCTTCTGCTTCTGCAAACACTGCAGAGCTTACTGTCTTGGACGAACTATTTGACTGCACTTGATGCAACTATCGTCTGACATTTGGGAATGATAGTATCTCATTTAATATTTTCCATTTTTCTCAAATTTCTCACTTATCAAACAGCTTGGGCTTCGGCCTTTTAATCTTAATTTAAACATCATTTAGTTAACAATCATGAAACACTTTCATGGTCATTATTACAACAACAAACCATATAATTACATAAACAAAAAATTAATTTGTTACTTTTTCAAAGGAATTTAAATGTCTAATCATCGATGTTATTATTACAGTAATATATACTATTTATCAAACTTAACAGTTGTAAATTTCAAAGAATCCCCCAATCAACATAAATAATTAGTAATTATTTTATTTTAAATTATAATTTTCAACATGTCATGTATTAAAATTTACCTTTTAAACAATTTTATTGTAATAAGTATAAATCATTTATCAGGTGCCGAAATGCAATGCCGATTTGACTATACATAGGTGCCGATTTGACTTTTTCTTTAGGTGCCGAACAGACTTAGTGCCGATTTGACTTGCACCCATTTAAAGATAATCAGCTTCAACACACAAAATACGCATTGTTTAAACTTAAAGATACAATTTTTTTATTTAGAGGAACAAAACCACCCAGGGCAAATTGACTCACTTTATACATGTTATAGCCAATATAGGTGCGAACATCCCGGGCGAATAAACCCAGGGCGAAAATGTAATTGGGGGGGGGGGGGGGGAGGAAATGAACTGACATTGGTTTTTTTCATGGTTACCCTGCTCCTATCAATTTCATGTAGTTGTGGTCTGTTTATGTAGGCTTGATATGACCTGAAAGCTGTGTCTACTTAACAACATATTGAAGAATAGATAATTAAACATACTTTGCTTTAAGATTTTGTCTCTGACATTCTGGTCTGTAACTAATGGCTGCACAGGTCTAACATGGTGAGTAGAAAACGGATTTTTTCCAGGTTTGGGACCAGAAAACAATATTGACAGCCCAAATATGAAACAGTACAGCAGGAATAATCCAATCAAGATGGCAGGATTCTGTACAAAATATTCTATAAAATTCATCATCCCTATGTCTATTCCCATTTACTGTGACAATATCAGTATATATCGATATAGCTGGGTACAAGGTAGCTCTAGTACAGACTACAGGTCAATAGGGGTGCACCACAACATGACCAAGGGAGATAATTATTCATTAGCTTATTCTTTCGGAACAATCTCGGCCCTTTTTCACAAACGTTGCAAGTATGTTTGTTTACGTTTTATCTAAGACTAAGCCATAAAAAAACTGCAGCAATATTTTGGTCCAACATTCTTTAACAATGTCTGAATATGATCTAGAAAGTTTCAGGAAAGAATGGAAAAAGGAAATCGAAGAAGAAATTCTGGGGAATTCATTACCTTACTCCACTACTGGCACTAGCCAGAGGCCTAATCCGAGTCCTAGTCACACTGCCAATGGTCATAATGAAGACTCTGATAATAAAAGTGTGGCTGTGCCTCAGATTATTGAAATAAAAAAGAAATCAGATAATTGCCCAGAATGTAACATACATCCTGCATTCAGGGAAAATATAAAATGCCACACCTGTTTGTTTGTTGACAATAAAAGAACAAGCACAAAATTTTACCCATTTAGAATAGTAGATGATCTTTTAAATACAAAAGAAAATTGTCATAAAGAAAATGAAATCGAAGATTGCCAACAAATTTTGAAAGAAGAAAATTCCCGCATAGCTAAGAAAAGAAAATATGACACATTTCAAAGAGAAGATGTCACAGAAATTTTTTCCAAGAAACAGATTTACAGAAAGACTGTTGAAGAAAGATACCTAGACTTGTTCATAGCTGATTTGGTAAGACACTTTTTATTGCAGCTCTTTATACTTAGAGTTTATTTGCCAGGGTACTAGTTTGGCCTTTGTACATTTACCCTCAGTTGGCAGAAAGGTGTGGATCATATTGGCCTACTTGGACAACCCTTTATTATATGATTGCTAAGTTCTAATGAGCATCCCTGCTTGTTGCTTTTGTGTTGACTCTAATTCACATAAAGTTACACTATGTGTTCTTCAATTATGAAACAATATTTAACAATTTGAACAACAATATTATGATAATAAATATTTGAAACAAGCAATGATATAGCTCTTTTATTTGGTCATTTTCAATATAAAATAAAAAGTGATATAACTGATAATTTAATGAAAAAACCTGATGGATAATGTTTGCTTCCACCCTCCTCTCACATGGCATAAACAATTTCTTAGGATAGTCTTATTCTATGTTTAAGCTGAAAAAAACTACATGTAAACTTTAAATTGCCTGTGTTGTCATAGAAGCTGAAAAAAGTTGTATGCTTTGTAGGTTATTTCATTGTCTGTATATATTTCTTTTAGGATGAAATCAATGAAATTCCATTTTTTGATCTGACTGTACCACGAGAAGTTGCCATAAAGATATTTGAACCACTGTGTATGAGAGACTTATGTAGGTGTTCTCAGGTAAGTGTAAAAGTAACATTGTAAAAAAAGATTAATAGGTTCTTTCATACGTTTTGGGAAAGACCGGTTGATCTTTCACAAGTGATCGAAATTTTGTCTTTTCGCGAGTGAAGCGCAGCGGAACGAGCCAAAAGACATAAAAATTTCTATCACGAGTGAAAGTTCACACGGACTTTCCCAAAAACGTATGAAAGTACCTATTTCTTCCGTAAACCAACAACTTTCACATAGCTATAACATATAGACTCTCTCCATTGTTGTAGACTCCATTGTCTGACGTCCAATCAGAACGCCGGAAACAAGAACGTCATAGAAGAACGTTGTTATTCTTCCATAACAACGTTCTTGTTTCTGGCGTTTTGATTGGATGACGCAGCAAGTACAGATGTGTGCGCGTGAGCTCATCTGTACCTGAAATCGGCCATTGACGGAAGAAACTAGTAGTCTTGTTTGAACTCTGTGGATACAGATCTAGACAAGTGCCATTTTTATTGTAATATCCATTCTAAATCTGTTTTAAATCATGTATAAATATGCAAAGCAAAATCATAGTTTACAAAATATTTTTAAAAAAAACCTCATAAAACAGAAAAAGTATCAAACAATTTTAGTGTGGTAAACAATACAGTCAGAATAAGTGTTCAGCAAATGAAATTATTTATAAAGTTGTCATTGAATAAAATATCTAATGTGTATGTTGCTTCTATTGGGTTGATAGGTATTTAGGGTGACAAAATGATAGGTATTTAGGGTGACAAAATGCTGCAATCACTCAGTCACCACTCTGTGTAAGATTAGTTTAACTTCAATGTACATGTATGGATTATTTTAGGCTGTCACATTCATCAGCTTTGCAAACTAAAATTTGTGTTGCCTAGCAACTATATAAATAATTATCAAAAGTATTTGAATTGCAAAAATATTAATATTCTGATAAAAGTTAGTTAGCAATCTAAAGTTTAATGGTATTCAAAGAATTTTTGTTTTTGAAATCTTCGCATTTATACCTGCTGTAACCCCTATATGGGTAGCTATGTTTTCTAAACTACTAGATAATCTAAACCAAAAATATCATTATTTAGGTGTCAAAGAGTTGGAAAAGTTTAGCTGATGATGAGTTACTGTGGTGTCGCATTTGTCATGAACTTGGATACGAGAAAGACACACAAACTGTCGAGAAAACAAAATGGAAGATGGTTGTCAAGCAACATGTAGAACAAGAGAGAAAGCTTGTTTATAATTGGAAGGTAATAAATAATTAATCAAGTCTTACAGCACTGTAGGTTGGTATAATACATCTATTGCCATTTGTAAGATGCATGTTTTATGGTATTCAGTTAAATGATGCTTGTCAAATATATCTATTAAAATGACTGAAACACATTTTCTTCTTCATTGTTATCGGGTGTTGTGTGTCCACATGTGTTGGGACATGGGCACACAAGCCTTAGTGATGATGTGAGAGTAAATAAAAATGGAATAATAATTTAGCTGTTTCATTTGTAAGATTGGCATAGCATACATAATAAAATTATCAAATAATTCACATTAAGTAAATACAAGCATAAGTCTCTTCAGTTTATTTGTTTGTTTGATTGGAGTTTTATACCACTTTCAGCAAAGTTTCAGCTTACATCATGGCATCCATTTTATTTAGGATTTCAGGCTTTATCATGGAACCTTTTAAAATACATGTACCGAAGAACTGATTTTGCAAGTTTTCACAGTAACACTATTCTAATTTTTTTCAGAACCGTTTATGCAAGTTTTCACAATGACACTATTGTAAATTGTTCAGTACAGTTTGGACAAGTTTTCACAGTGACTCTATTATAATATTTTTCAGAACCAATTACCTTGGCAAATTTTCACATTTACTTTATTTTATAGTTTTTTCTGAACAGGTAAGGTAAGTTTCACAATAATACTATTGTTTTATTTTTCAGAACCGATTGGGCAAGTTTTCACAGTTACAACATGTTCATGGTGGAATTCTTTGTGCCGTAAATTCATCTGGTGACAACATTGTGTCTGGGTAAGGAAAACTGGTCACCATAACTGGTCATTGACTAATTCTTGCAAGATATTTGTTCCTGCAATTACTACATATTTATTCTCACCATCTCCATAGTAACAAGTTGTTCCTGTTATTCTTTCCATCACCCTTATTTACAGTCCATTTATGTGTGTAATTCTCACCATCACCAGCAGTTCTACAGTACTGTATCCATGTATTTATAGCTATCAATTAAAGTATACAGTAGTTTTTACCAACTGTTTATTGTTACTTCATCAAAATAACAGACAGTGCTGCCACCAAATATTTAATGTTACCTTGCCAAAGTAATAAATAGTTTTAAGGTACCCGGTACTTGGACCCCTTCTATTAGTACATATCAAGTTAAAGTGCTAAGAACAATTAAAGTATATTTATTCATATGTTAATTCATTTTGAATCAATGTTTGTTTGTTTGTTTGAATGGTGTTTTAACGCCACTTTCAGAAATTTTTTAGCTATTTCATGGCGTCCAGTTTTTATTGCGGGAGGAAGCCAGAGTACTCGGAGAGAACCCGCCACCTGCGGTAGGAAAACTGGCAATCCCTGTCAATTAAGATTGGAGTCGAGTACACCCTGCCTGCAGTGAGAAACGAACTGGCAATCTCAGTGTTGACAGACCACGTGATCAATAGTAGACGAACTACCTTGACCCCTTGGCCACTGAGGCCCCCAATCAATGTAAAAAATACTGTAACTATGGAAACTGTCAGAACATGATGTTATTGGCACGTTTTATGTTACTATTAATCAAATCAGGTTAGCATACTAGTACTTATTATCATCATAATCAATAGTAGCATTTTAATGGTGATTTAAAGCAAGATGTCATATATTGTTTTAAAGTAAGATTACAAAATGGTTTTACACTTATGTTAATTGCAAAGAGATGCATTTAATTCATAGAACTTTTCCTGGTGTGGTCAGAATGTACCAAGGTAGAAAGAATGAAATTTATTTCATTCAAATTCTGGAATTAAGTGTGTTGTACCTCAAATTATCAAGAGTTCTGACCCCCTGGGAATTTTTCATTTGAAAGCACTAACATTTAATAAAAGTATAGTACAGTAATTGTAGTTTATTATTTACAGATACACCAATGGTGATGTAAAGTTATGGAATACTGCTGATACTGACTGTCAGTGTCTCTTCCAACCATCCAATACTTCACTTATAATAGACGAATCTGCAGAAGATGGCACCATTCCAAACAATGTCAGCTGTATAGCTGTCTCACCAAACTTTATTGTGGCTGGTTATAGACAAGGTAAGAAGATGGCACCATTCCAAACAATGTCAGCTGTATAGCTGTCTCACCAAACTTTATTGTGGCTGGTTATAGACAAGGTAAGAAGATGCGACATTCCTAACAATGTTAGCTGTATAGCTGTCTCACAAAACTTGATTGTGGCTGGTTATAGACAAGGTAAGAAGATGACACCATTCCTAACAATGTCTCGCCTGAATATAGCTGAAAAATGCTGCTCGGGTGTTAAACACCATTAATCAATCAATCAACCTAACAATGTTAGCTGTATAGCTGTCTCACCAAACTTTATTGTTGCTGGTTATAGACAAGGTAAGAAGATGACACCATTCATAACAATGTTAGCTGTATAGCTGTCTCACCAAACTTTATTGTGGCTGGTAATAGACAAGGTAAAAAGATGAAACCATTCCTTACAATATTAGCTGTTAGTGTATAGCTGTCTCACCAAACTTTATTGTGGCTGGTAATAGACAAGGTAAGAGAAGGCACCTTTCCAAACCACGTTAGCTGTATAGCTGTCTCACCAAACCTTATTGTGGCTGGTTATAGACAAGGTAAAAAGATGAAACCATTCCTAACAATATTAGCTGTATAGCTGTCTCACCAAACTTTATTGTGGCTGGTAATAGACAAGGTAAGAGAAGGCACCATTCCAAACCACGTTAGCTGTATAGCTGTCTCACCAAACTTTATTGTTGCTGGTTATAGACAAGGTTAGAAGATGACACCATTCCTAAGCATGTTAGCTGTATAGCTGTCTTACCAAACTTTATTGTGGCTGGTTATAGACAAGGTAAGAAGATGACATCATTCCAAACCATGTTAGCTGTATAGCTGTCTCACCACACTTTATTGTGGCTTATAGACAAGGCAAGAAGATGACACCATTCCAAACAATGTTAGCTGTATAGCTGCCTCACCAAACTTTATTGTGGCTGGTTATAGACAAGGTAAGAAGATGACACCATTCATAACAATGTTAGCTGTATAGCTGTCTCACCAAACTTTATTGTGGCTTATGGACAAGGTAAGAAGATGATACCATTCCTAACCATGTTAGCTGTATAGCTGTCTCACCAAACTTTATTGTGGCTGGTTATAGACAAGGTAAGAAGATGACACCATTCATAACAATGTTAGCTGTATAGCTGTCTCACCACACCTTATTGTGGCTGGTTATAGACAAGGTAAAAAGATGAAACCATTCCTAACAATGTTAGCTGCATAGCTGTCTCACCAAACTTTATTGTTGCTGGGTATAGTCTATAGGCAAGGTAAGAATAAGAACTTTAGGGTTTTTTTTATGGCGTAATATTTTACATTTAGTCAGAACAGGGCTGCTCCACTGAAATTTACATGATTCAAAGTAGCAGTTCCAGTTTTAGGCTATAATTTCATCCAATGACAGGACCTGACAGGGAAATTTGTTCTGTCAAGCAAAGTTTGACCAAACATCAGGCACAAAAAAGTCATTCTCAATAACATTGCAAAATTTGTTTTGTGAGACAACTATTTGTATTTGACGAAATAAGAATAAGCAATAATTCAGCTTACTTTAATTTGTACCATAACAATGGCTACAGAAAAAAAGGATTTTAATAAATTGCCTTTAGTTGTGTCTTATCAAAAGCATTATTGATTTGCATTTACAAAATGGATTGAAAACTCAATTTTTAGAATTAAAATTTGGTTTTGTAAAATAAATACTTACCATCATAAATTTAGATATTTTCCCTATTCGCAGCTTGTGAACCGGAAACACAAACAAATACCCTTTGTGACAACCCCCATTCCCACCTGGGAACCATAATCTCCATCTGGCAACCATAATCTCCATCTGGCAACCATAATCTCCATCATTTTCTGTGAACCGAGCAGACAGTTCCCAGAGGGGGATGAAGGGGAGGTGGGAGGGACCATTAATTTATGATGGTAAGTATTTATTTTACAAAACCAAATTTTAATTCTAAAAATTGAGTTTTTATTACAATAAATACGTTACCATCATAAATTTAGATATAAACTGAATTTAACGTAATGCTGAATACCCCTGAAAATTGGGGAACCATGTGCATTACCTGCTGGTACTGGTCCAAAGCAAAAGGTTGTCACACAACAGGGTATAGAGCGTAAGAAGTGGTTAAAACGTACTAACTGACCGTCATTAACCAACCTACAAAACCTCAAATATGGAAGATTAGCAATATACCAGGAGGAGGTTAACGCTCTAAGTTCAATGAACCTTAACTAGAAGCTTGAGAAAGTTTGAGAAGCAGACTTAAAGCTATGAAAGTTTTAACAAATCCAAGTAGAAAACCTTTAGCAGAAATAAACCCGAATTCCCTTCTTAAATGGATAAAGACGGGTAAAAGCTAGGTTTTCTCAAGCTAGAAAACCTAGACAAATACTTCAGCTAGATTCTAATTGGAAAAAACTCTTATCACCTACATACAATTTTACCTCTGAGGTAAGATCAGAAAGGTGACAGTGTCATAGACTTTTCCTGCAAGTTGAATCTTGGCTAGGAAAAGGAGTCTGTTATTGTAATTCTCAACTTGTATGATGTAATTCACATACAAGATTCAGAGAAACAAAAAATGCAAATGAAAATGACTTCTACAAACAAAAGTTAAGGCCACTAAAATAATCCAAAACCCAAGGAGGTACACATGTATAAGTAGTCCTTGTTTGGAACATTACACGAAACAGTTTATAACAGCGGCAAAAAAAACTGTTTCTTCAAAGAACCCGACCTCAAACCAAGTCAATACATCAGCAATTGCTGAAATTCAACTCTTAATAGAGGAGGGTACAAAAAGATTTTTCATGAACAATATACATGAAAAATCATATATCTGTAAGAAAAGGGTTGATAAATAAACAAATAATTTGGATTCTACCCATGAACAACAGATAATCCATTTTAGAGTCTTAGAAGGACTTCTGTGGACTGTCCAATACTCTTGCAAAAAGATCTTTCCCTACAAAGGAAGAAAAGTTCAAACATCAATTCTTATAATAAGTCACTACAGTGGTACTGTACATTACTATAAGAAACAGTGAACCTGAATAAACTAGGTGTGCAGAAGAACCACCAAAGTCAGAAAGTCTTGCAAAAACTGAGCAAAACTGATACAGCAATACAGGTTTGAAACAGTCCACAACCCAGGGAGAAAAGATAATCTGATAAACCTGATGCAGGACCAAAAGGTCCAGAATAGGTCTCATCTTCTCATTGTTTTGAGAGCCAAAACTGAAGGGAATAAAAAAACCTGCAGAGATTGGTGGAACTTAGTACTACAACACACCTTTTTGATGCCAAATCCCAATATTATCCTAAAACAATTGATTCTAGAAAGAATCTTCCGTCTTGGAAGAAAACAGAGGACTAAAGACAGAAAAAATAGTTCCTGTGCCCTCCATAGTACGGATTGAAACAAGTAGTCTTCCTAACTAGTTTCCACTAAGGGAGAAAGTGGGACAACCTGCCCCCCCCCCCCTAAAACCCAGGAAGAGGAGTGGTAAACCAGACCTATTCCAAAGGGATAGTACTGAAGGAGGGGCACATAATTTCCAAGGTTTCTCACACTTCACAACCAAGGGCTTAATGCCAGTAGATGAAGATCGAGAAAAACTAGGAACAGTTAACCTTTCTATACCAAAAAGGAGGTACTGAACCCCAGGGATTGGCAGAAGAGGAAAATGACTCACCAAGATGTGGACATATTCCTCTTAATATAAAATAGATTGCAGATTAAAAACTTCAGCAATGGGTGAACCTCGAAAACTTCTGTATGAAGATTGTCCAAGGGAACTCAAACAGAAGAAATAGGAATCACTATCTCTTTCCCAAAAAGAGAATGAGATATTGAAAACCGAGGATAGGCAAAGAAGGAACATGACTCACTGAAAAGTGGACAAGTTTCTCCTACTATCCAAAGAACAGACTGAACATACAACGTCCCCATTGAATAGACCTTGTTTAGTCCTTAACGAAGTTTAACAAACTGAAGAAGAAGCAGGATTAGCTGACCTCTTTCCGCAAAAGGAATGAGGTACTGAACCCCTAGAAAAGACAGAGGAGGAACATGACTCACTGAGAAGTGGACAGTTTTCTCCTACCATCTAAAGAAACAATAAAAGGCTTCACCACTGGGTGGACCTTGTTTCCTTCTATTTGAAGTTTACCAAGGGGACCCAAAGAGAAGAACTAGGATTAGTTGACCTCTTTCCACATTAGGAACGAGGTACTGAACCCTTAGAAATGGCAGAGGAGGAACATGAATCACTAAGAAGTGGACAATTTTCTCCTACCACACAAAGAAACTGGGTGGATCTTGTTTCCTTCTTTTTGAAGTTTTCCAAGGGGACCCAAACTGAAGAAATAGGATTAACTGACCTCTATCTAATAAGAACGAGGTACTAAACCCTGAAAAATGGCAGAGGAGGAACATGAATCACTAAGAAGTGGACAATTTCCTCCTACCACACAAAGAAACATTGGGTGGACCTTGTTTACTTTTATTTGAAGTTTACCAAAGGAACCCAAACTGAAGAACTAGGATCAGTTGACCTCTTTCCACCATAGGAATGAGGTATTGAACCCTGATAAATGGCAGAGAAGGAACATGACTCACTGAGAAGTGTACAATTTTCTCCTACTATCCAAAGAAACAAAATAAGACTTCACAATTGGGTGGACCTTGTTTCATTCTATTTGAAGTTTACCAAGGGAACCCAAACAGAAGAAGTAGGGTTAGCTGACCTCTTTCCAATAAGAACGAGGTACCGAACCCTGAGAAATGGCAGAGGAGGTACATGACTCACTTAGAAGTGGACAATTTTCTCCTACCATCCCAAGAAACAACACAAGACTTCATTGGGTGGACCTTGTTTCCTTCTATTAGAAGTTTACCAAGGAAATCCAAAAAGAAGAACTAGGATTAACTGACCTTTTCCACAATAGGTACTGAACCCTGAGGAATGTTAGAGGAGGTATATGTATCTAACCTTCCTCTAGTCATAACACTAAACAAGAACTCCTACAAGCCTAGAGACGGAGGATTATCAAAATTCTCAAATCTCTTGATAAATAGAAGGGTGCCTAACAACAGACACTGTAAGGCCCCTAGACTACCATCAACTTGCAATAAGGAGCACAGAGGACAAAT
Organism: Limnoperna fortunei; assembly: GCA_944474755.1. Taxonomy (NCBI): domain Eukaryota; kingdom Metazoa; phylum Mollusca; class Bivalvia; order Mytilida; family Modiolidae; genus Limnoperna; species Limnoperna fortunei. The sequence goes on along the minus strand of OX104121.1, from coordinate 57,296,740 downwards.
GTCAAAACCAATTATATGACAGAGTTCATTAAGATCAATGATCAACAGAAAAAATCTCTTCCCTAGAAATATGCAAGACATCCAAGACTGAGTATTTACAAAATCTCGGAGAATGAAAAGTAAGCAAGGGTTCCTAACAAAAATATAAGGGAGGCCCTTAGCTTACCATTAACTTGCAGAAAATGTGACCAGAAAACTCAAAGAATTACTCGCCTTTGTCCTTCAGTCAATTACTACTAGCTGCCATACAATGTTCAGCCATATGTAGAAACTGAGGACAACAGTCAGGAGATTTTCCTGACTGAAAGCAAGACTTTGAGAAGGAATCGAATGGTTTCAAACCTTATAAAGCCAAATAAGCTTTATCCTTCCCAAAGAGGAACCATGGATATTGATATCCTCTGGTTAAATACTTACCTGGGAGGGACTAGAGATGAAACCAACCATTAGGAAGAGAATGATCAAAATACCTACCAATATATTATTTCATATAATTTATAAAATTGATTAATAAATTTATAACAAATAAGTATATTATCAATACTTATAATTATTTTATTATAACATGCCACTATTAAATTTAAAAACAAAATAAATTTAAATAATGGCCCTGAAACAAAGTAGGTTACCCTGGCAAAAGAATTATTCCTCATGCCAATGGGAAAAAATTTATACCACACAGACCTTACCACAGTGTCAACCATTGTACGTGTAGACTGTTTGCCTCTGACAGCACATGGTAGGCTAAGTGGAAATGTAAAATTACTTACATGAAATTTAGTCAGGTAACTTTACCCGACCAAAGAAAACAATAAATATTTTATGTAGTGATTGAGAAGTGTAATACTTACATGAACTTCAGTCTGGTAACTTTACCAGACAGAAGAAAACAAAAATATTTTCTAATGGAAATTTATTTATGTAAATAAAGAACCGTAACCGGAAACAAACATGTTTGACCTGAAACAAACATACTAATGTCTGTTGGTTCGAAGACGTTTCGTTTTTACTATGCAACATTTATCCCAAAACTCTTCCTATGTAATAATAGAAAGCTAAAGGGATAACCGTCCGCCGTGTAGACTGATAGAGTAAGTGTACTGTATAGTAACTCGAGACTTTTGACTTTGTTCAACGTGCAACCTGAACAAAGTAACAAAATGAAACAAAAGCAATAATATTACAGTTTTCACTCCTAAAATAAACACAATTCTTCAAAAATAAGTTTCCTATGTAACAGGCTTTGGACCGTCAACAAAATAATTCACGTGCTGCTTGGTTCAAAGAACCGGAAAAAATGATGAAGATTATGGTTGCACATGCGCCAGGTTGGAATGGGGGTTGTCTCAAAGGGTATTTGTTTGTGTTTCCGGTTCACAAGCTGCGAATAGGGAAAATATCTAAATTTATGATGGTAACGTATTTATTGCAATAAAAACATGTTTATTTGAAAACGAATCGTTAGTAAATTTCTAGAGACCCTTGATGGCAAAAATTCATATGATAAGATACTATGAATTTATAATATGTAATTTTAAGAAATAAATTGAAAAAATGTTATTAGAAAAAAATCATTAGTAAAAATTCATATGATATTATAAGATATGATATAATGTACAATTTACTTATAGGCAATGTAGATATATGGAAAACAGAAGGAAAAGACTGTACGTTACCTGTCCATGTGATTGACAGCCAAGACAGACGAGGGATCATTGGTGTTGATATCGCCCAGCATTCAGATTTGGTCATAGCTGTCTCTGGTCCTCGTGATACTGGCTCGGTCCATGCATGCCAAGGATTCAGTGAGGATGGTTTGTCAAAAAAGAAACCAATTTATGTTCCAGAACATGTAAGTCAGCACAGGAATTTGATTCCAGAGATGTTTACCTTTAAATTCACAAGCAATGATATTTATTTATTTACCTTAATGAATACAAAAGAAAAATAGATAAATTCTGTGTTGTCTGTTAACCCTATATAATTTTAGACACAAACTGATTTCATTCAAAATAATTATATATTACATTTAAGTCAATTAACTAAAATTTAAAGGACACAGATTGATATAATTGTAATGCTACACATATACATGACAGAAGATACATTGCAAATAGACCTTTACAAAGTATAGAATTACATCAAATATGCTCCTCTGTTTCAATGCCATGGACAGATTATGAAAAAAGTCAATTGACTATATAGAGAAATACACAAACCTAAGTTTACCATGCTGGCTTTTTAAAAAATTTTGTGCAAACCTGCAGATGACTTGTTTGTTTGTTTCAACATTGTTGGCCACATCAGCAATTTTGTATCTGTATAATAACATCCAGTTTTTATTGGGGGAGGAAGCTGATTACACCAGAGAAACACCCTACACTCAGTAAGAAAACTGGCAATCTATTGAAAAGATTGAATTCAAGCACACACATTCTGCAGTGAGACTAGAACTTTCAACCTCAGTGTTGACAGGCACTTCATCAGTAGTAGATGCCCATCTACGTAACTACTCCTCAACCACCATAGCCAACCTTCCGATTTAAGCAATTGCACTAATTGGCAGTGTTTTTGTGTACATAAATACACTACATGGTGATTGGTGATCTGTTTGATTAATCACTGTTATATTTATTCTTTAGATTGTTACGGTAAAGATTTTTGAAGATCCATTTGATATCAGCAGACCCCAGTTATTGATTGCTACTAGTTTCAAGGTCACCTTGTACAGAACAGAAGACAACCATTACGACAATGACATATTTAATCACATGACAAACATACATCATTTGATTGGTTCCCCTGTGACCTGTGTTAATGTGAGACCTATAACATCACAGTTAGCCATTGGGTTAGGATCATATGGGGCAACCATAGATCCATACAGGGTAGGTGTTGTTTATCATATGGGGCAACCATAGATCCATACAGGGTAGGTGTTGTTTTATTCTTAATACTGCAGTCTTATAATGTTATGTTATTTTACTGTGTATCCTATATTCAATCGACCAGCAGTATGGTATAAGGCAATCAGAGTAAATTAGGCCGTGTGGGGTTGTGGTGGAATAGGAAGAACTGGCAGTCAAAATTGAATATGTGTCACTAAACCACATTTGATCCTGATTAAACTATAGTGTAATCTACATATAGGCATATCCTAATATAAGAGTTTTATAAGAATTGGGATTATTTTGATATTTGGTTCAATGTTACCATTATGGAGCTGTTGCCGTTATTGTAGAAACTTCTAGATATAAATTTAGCACTTTTCATGATTTTCAGTTTGTTAAATGATTATATAATGTAGATGTACTCATTTGTCTTAACTTCTACATAAACTTAACACTATCTGTTGATTTCCATTTGTTACTTGGTTACAGGATAAATCCTAGTTAGATTCTGTGTAAAGTAAGATAATATTTTATGCCTATATATCTGCAGAAGGTCAGTATTTTTGCAAACGATCACAAACTACACTAGTTTAATTAGTGTATACAAGTTCTGATATCAAGTCTTATATGTGAAATCATCTCAGATCTGATCATAAAGGACCTTATTGTAATTATCAGATAATCAAATGTCAATAGTGAATACCACAACATTATCATGACTGCCACAAAATATATCTGATTAAATGAGTTCCTGAAACTTGTTCGGCAAACAAAATGATTTATTTGCCAACATGAGTGATGATATTTTTTATATTCACTTATGCCCAATTTATGATCCCATTTATTACACAGATCAACATTCTTTTTAGCTCACCTGGACCGAAGGTCCAGGTGAGCTATTGCTATCACTTGGCGTCCGTCGTCCGTCGTAAACTTTTTCAAAAATCTTCTCCTCTGAAGCCACTGGGCCAATTTTTTTCAAACAATCATCCTTAGGGTTCCTAGTTTCAAGTTTGTACCCAGGGTGTTGATCAACAGACAAATATGGCCGATGTTACTAAAAATAGAACATAGGGGTCAACACAGGTTTTTGATCATTATCTAAAAAACTATAATAGCTATAGAGAAAACCGTTACTTCAAATTGATCAGCACATTAAGGTCTACAATAGTTGCTATTAGTGCAAAGTTGTGTTTTGGCTTCTTGTAGGAGTTATTGCCCTTTTTTGACGATTTTTGACCAAATTTTTGGTATTTACAATATAACCTGAAAAATATACGAGGTAGAGTGAAACTGTAAATGGCAAAAATGATTAGCAAAAAAAAGCCCTACAATTCTCTTGATTGGTCTGAAATTGTCAGATGACTCCTTATATGAGTTATTGCCCTTAAATGGTAATTTTTTATGAAATTTTCCGTTTTTGTCCTGTAACTTTAAAACTATAACAGCTAGGGTAAAACTGTAAATAGCAAAAATGATCAACAATACAAGCCCTACAATTCACTGAATTAGTCTGAAATTGTCAGATGACTCCTTATAGGAGTTATTGCCCTTAAATGGCAATTTTTTATGAAATTTTCCGTTTTTGTCCTGTAACTTGAAAACTATAGTAGCTAGATTGAAACTGTAAATTGCACAAATGATCAGCAATAAAGACCCTACAATTCACTCGATTGGTCTGAAATTGTCAAATGACTCCTTATTTGAGTTATTGTCCTTAAATGGTAATTTTTTATGAAATTTTCCGTTTTTGTCCTGTAACTTTAAAGCTATAACAGCTAGAGTAAAACTGTAAATAGCAAAAATGATCAACAATACAAGCCCTACAATTCACTGTATTAGTCTGAAATTGTCAGATGACTCCTTATAGGAGTTATTGCCCTTAAATGGCAATTTTTTATGAAATTTTCCTTTTTTGTCCTGTAACTTGAAAACTATAGTAGCTAGATTGAAACTGTAAATTGCACAAATGATCAGCAATAAAGACCCTACAATTCACTTGATTGGTCTGAAATTGTCAAATGACTCCTTATATGAGTTATTGCCCTTAAATGGTAATTTTTTATGAAATTTTCCGTTTTTGTCCTGTAACTTTAAAACTATAACAGCTAGAGTAAAACTGTAAATAGCAAAAATGATCAACAATACAAGCCCTACAATTCACTGTATTAGTCTGAAATTGTCAGATGACTTCTTATAGGAGTTATTGCCCTTAAATGGCAATTTTTTATGAAATTTTCCGTTTTTGTCCTGTAACTTGAAAACTATAGCAGCTAGATTGAAACTGTAAATTGCACAAATAATCAGCAATAAAGACCCTACAATTCACTTGATTGGTCTGAAATTGTCAGATGACTCCTTATAGGAGTTATTGCCCTTAAATTGCAATTTTTTATGAAATTTTCCGTTTTTGTCCTGTTACTTGAAAACTATAGCAGCTAGATTGAAACTGTAAATTGCACAAATGATCAGCAATAAAGACCCTACAATTCACTTGATTGGTCTGAAATTGTCAGATGACTCCTTATAGGAGTTATTGCCCTTAAATTGCAATTTTTTATGAAATTTTCCGTTTTTGTCCTGTAACTTAAAAACCATAACAGCTAGAGTGAAATAATAAATTGCAAAAATGATCAGCAAAAAAAGCCCTACAATTAATTTAATTGGTCTTAAATTGTCAGATGACTCCTTATAGGGGTTATTGCCTTTAAATGACAATTTTGTTATGAAATTTTCCATTTTTGTCCAGTAACTTGAAAACTATAGTAGCTAGATTAAAACTGTAAATTGCACAAATGATCAGCAATAGAAGCCCTACAAATGATAGCTTAGTCCAAAAATTGCAAGATGACTCTTTATAGGAGTTATTGCCCTTTCATTATGAATTTGCACATGTGAACAGTTTTTTAATTATAAATTAGTCTATAACACACCTATTAGTAGAGTAAAACTGTAAATTTCCAAAGTACCCTACAGGACAATGCCTAAAAACCATTTAATTTTCAGAAATTGTCGATGGCACCTTCTAGGAGTTATTGTATTTAACAAATTTTTTGAAGAAATGTTTAGTTTTTGCACAGTAACTTAAAAGCTATAACAACTAGACTGAAACTGTTAATTTCAAAAATTTTAATATAGTTTAAGTCATTTGGATTCCAGGTGAGCGATTACAGGCTCCTGGGAGCCTCTAGTTTTGTAAATTTAATGGTTAATCCTAAATTTGATGAACAGCTTATTTAATAGATATTAATTATCTGTACAACAATCACTTATGACGGAAAGAACACCAGTGAAAAAATAAAACCATTATTTTACAAGAAATTTACTGGGAATGAATTTCTGTAATTAGGAAAATTCGAAATTTTATCCATTTTTATATCATAGCAAATTCTACAATGGCTCAAGTGAATTTTTCCTATCAGAATTTGTCTGTTGTGAAATAAACTTTTCACATTTTCATCTGCCAATTTCAATTACTGTCCTTGAATAGGGATTCAAGTTTTTTACTGGTAATTAAGCTCTAGAATATTGGCCTTATTCTAGTGCTTATTTAGTAGTATTTAATCTATATTACAGTTCTAGTTTCATTTGAAGACAAGCTGTTCTAGAAGTCTTTTGTTCTCTGCATGCATGAAAATGTATTTCTTGATATTGGAACAATAACTGTATAGAGAATACAAATATTTGTGTTGCTTTACAGGTTAAAGTTTATGATATACACAGCAACAAACTGGTGTCAACACTGTATGACCACACATGGACAATCACTTGTCTTAACTTTGCTGAGTGCAAAGACAGTCTGTTAGTAACTGGTAGTGGTGATAGGAGGTATGTGTATTATAGCTTCAAATGGTCTAGGTAGTTAGTCATCTTCCATTTATCATGTGTCTGGAAATGCTGAGGTTGTTGGTCCAGGCCTCACTTCGGGCATCCAATTTCCAAGTAAACTCACATGCAATATGGAAAATGAAGCAGTTATTTTAATCAAGATTTATGTAAAAAAAACTCTCCTAACCAAAACAGTGGTATCATTTAAAATTAGAAAAAAGTTTCATTTACAATAATAACTTTTTAACATTTATATTATGTTGCAAACAATTTGAATAATTTGTTTACCCCCCCCCCCCCCTTTATAAGTCTATTTATATATTTACTATGTGTGTACTTTTATAGAGTGAGAGTTTTTGACATGAAGACAGAGACTATGACCCATTCCTTTACTGGTCACTCTAGCCAGGTCAACACTGTACAGATGGATGATATAAAGGTCGTATCCGGGGGTGATGATGGCTTTGTGCGTGTCTGGGATCTCAGGATGGCAAAGAAACTGTGGGAAATACACAATAGGTATGTATACTAAGTTTTATAGTTTAATAAAAAGATCTATGTACAGGTTAATACTAATATAATTTAGAATGTTGAGTACATAACAGCATTATTATATAATGTGCACTTAAACTTATGCATTTAATTTCTGTTTATCCTCAATTTAGTACTTACATACTTATAATAATTTTTAATCTTACAGACATCCTGTGAAGCATTGTAATTTTACTAAGAACAAGCTAATTGTTGGCAATGTTCCAACCAGTACTATGCCAGTTGTTGATGAGTATGAAACTGTCACACATCGGAGGTACTGTAGAAACTTCATCAAAACTTGTCATTACATGTATTACAAATAGATTTTTTTTTACATAATATTATCTGCATAAACCTAAAGGACATTTAAATTTTTATTTACTGGTAATATCCACGAAAGGATGTTTTTGCTGAATGTTGTCTTAAATATAATTTTGAACTTTTGTGTTTGGTTTATTGTTTTCCCCTCTGTGATGAGTGTTGCTGAAGTCAAGACGTATATTTAGATCTCCGCATTAGGCAACAGCAACAGTCTCATTTTGCTTTATATCTTTGTAAGCTTAAGCCATAGGTCCAGTGATAGCCACTGATGTATACTTGTCTATCTGTCACTTGTTACCTGACATTGACTTCAACTGCACTGCCCAGTGGCCACATTTAAGATCTGTTGACTTTGATTTTGATGTATACAAATGATAAGTTAACATTCATTCCATGTACCTTTAAAGCTGTTAAAAGCAATTCTTAAAAAGAAAGAATGCCTATGGGATGTGACATACTACATGTACTGTCATTTGTTCTATGTGAGAAAAACATGTTCTGCAAATTGGCAATAAAATGCCCAGATGACTGGTCCATACTATGTGAGAATTATTTTAAGTTTAGTTAATAGGTTCTTAGATGCCTGACTGGATGATATTCAACAAGTTATAGATATTTTATGTCTGTTCATGAGTGGAGCTCAGTGGAAAGATGAAAAGATATTCAAATTCACTCGGACTTGTCCAACAAAATGACAGTACCTATTTCCTTATAAAACAAACAACTTTTACATAGCAATGTCCTATAGACTTTGCATTGGTTAAAATCTGTCATCTAATCAGAATGCCCAAAACAAGAACATAAAACAGGTTTGTTGATTTGTTTCCATAGCAACATTTTTTTTTAAGGCAGTCTAATTAGATGGTTCGATGATTAGAGATCAGTGCACATGACTTAATCTCAACCTAAAATTGGCCATTTAATTAAGAAAACTTGTGCTCTTCCTGGTTATAGCTGAAACAATGCTTAAAGATCAACCAGTTTGTCAAGTATAGATTTAAGGAATAAAATTTTAAGAAAAACTAATAATATAAATAATACCATTCATCAATATATTTATTAGGATATCATAAATCCTGAAAACATACTAAAATTGCTTCCTGACTCGCTGTACAGACTATTGTCACCACCGTTTGGATGTTTGATGAAAACTCTGTCCCCTTTTTTCAGTTCCAAAATCATGTTCAGAGTCCCCATGTTGTGTCCAATTTGACCTGGATATAAGCTCACAGTTGGAACATCATTCTTATACAGGTGGAGACGAAGAGTTTTTCCAGTGTGTGTCATAGCAGAACATGAAAATTGATACACTCCTCCTTGTGGTGCTGTGAACACTCCAGAGTTGGGGTCATAACCATTGCCTATGTTTGTCCACACTTTTTCAAACTTAACAATCTCGTTCTCTCCCAAGTCCCTGTATATACCAGTGGATACTCCAAAAGCAGGAATCTCTGCCTTTTGTTCTATTCTACTAGATTCATGGTCTGAATAAAAAAAGTACCTGTAGGATGTTTTTATACATTTTTTTACCAGCAATTAAAATATTTAAAAAATGACTGAATAAAGCATGCATATTTTGTTAATCAGTTAAGTTATGAAGTTTAATTAATTCTGGTATATCTCAGAACCATTTTAAAAATCCCTAAAAATTTTGAATTAAAACTAAGTTATGCCTAAAATTCACTGCGATATTATATTCAATAAATTTATAGTTTCCTGATAAAATAGCTACAAATACATTTGTACAGTCAAAAAAGGAAGATACTTGTAACTGTCCTTACTAAAATTAATCACAGCCAATTGTTAAATCAACTATTTTCTCTCAATCAGTCCAAGTTCATTTGTAGAGACATGTCTGAAAATTAAGTTTCTTATAAACAATGGCCACACCATGTTGTTATTAACACCAATTATCTGTTTTTTGTTTGAATAATGTTTAATGCAACTTTTAGCAATTTTTCAGCTACTAGTATATCATTGGTCAAGTTTTTATTGAGAGTGGAAGCCGGAGAAAACCCCCTGACAACTAGCAATCCTTGTCAATCAAGATTGGAGTCAAGTACATGCTGCCACAGTGAGACTCGAACCCACAACCTTAGTGGTGACATACCACGTGATCAATAGTAGATGAACTACCTTAACCACTCGGCTCCCGAGGCCCCACTACCAAGTATCTATACAGTATTGTAAATTTGATTGTAGTTATCTTAGCTTACCTGAACCTTTTAACTTCTGCATCATTTTCAACAGGTCATCAAACAGCAGATTTTCTGAAATAGATTTTTCAATATTATTCAGCTGAAGAAAGTAAATAATTTTATAATTATTTTCTTATTTGAATTTACTATAGATGTATTCTGGTTCTCTCATTTTATCCACATTTTAAATTGTAGTTGGTACTTATTTAGCATTGTATACTGACTAAAGCTTGTTTGAAATTTTAGGAAATAAGGATTCTTTTCCAATTTTTTGTGGACTTCTGAGTTATAGTCATTTTCAGCAAATTTTGTTAAACTTCCTACTGTTTTCCACCTTGATTCATTAAACTGTACACATTTTTCTCCCCCCCCCCCCTTTCCTCTTCAAAGAAGAGCAGATTTACTGTACTATTGTCCATTCATTCGTTCATCTGTAACAAAACTGTCTGTAGCAGTTTTCTAAGCAACTATTGGATGAAAAATCCTGATATTTTGCATATTGCTTCATTCAATTTACCATGTGGTGTTTAGCTTTTTTAAGCTTGTTGGTCATCTACTTCCTGTTTACCGAATACTTTTACGTAAATAACAAACCTAGTTTTGGACTGCAGGATCCTTCTACCCAACCTGTATAAATACACACTATCACAATTGCTGTAAACAGGAAATTCATGGTCAATGGAGTTAACTCTTAGCTAGGTTACTGGAAGCTGACAACTTAAGTTGTTTTACATCATTTTGTACTATCCTCAAAAGCTTGCATGTTGGAGATAATTAGTGCAACCTGATATTATAATGACTGAAATGTGTCACCACACATGAAAGTTTGGCACACACATGTAGATATATATTAAAAATGTATGATTTTCCAGGAAATTGAACATTATTTTAAACATTTACTTTTCAAAGCATTCAATATTGTTGGAATATATTAAGGTCATTTAATCTGTCATTGCTCCTGTCTTTGTTTATAGGAGTATGCAAAATATCGGTGAAACTATAGCAATGAGAGATCAATTTTAATTTGATAGATATTCAGCTACACTTTGCATAATACAATGTATTTCTTTTTCTAATTGCCAATTAGAGCAAAATTCGGTTGTCGTGATCTCCCCTACCCTCATAATATATTGCCATTTAATTTCTAAATGTTTCATATACATGTATTTGGAATTGTATACAACTTTCTTGAGTAAAAATATATGTATCCCTATCCATTATGACAACTGCGTCTTTTTTGTGTCTACTTGAAGGAAGTAAACAGAAAACAAGACATGATTTTAAAAATTGTAAATCGTTATGGCAAGAGTCAAGTGATACAGACACAAACAAGGAAGATGACAATAGATAACACATCTGGTAGACACCCGATGGAGTCATCCATTCCTGATAGTGCAATAGAACTTCTGCAGTTAAGATGTCAATCAAACTGTCATGAATCCGTTTTAAGCAGTTTCCATTCAGGAGCAATATTCTTTCAGAAAATCTATGCACAGGTCTAACATATATAAGCTCCCTATTCCAATACTGCTGGAATGTTGCTGTAATAGAATGGGAAGTTCTCAATGTGACAATCGTTTTGATTGACATACAATTTGAATCTCAGTTGATCTTCATTCTCATTTTCCAGACGAAGGTTATGGTATGAATTGGTTGCTATGGTTTCTGTGTTATCCTTTATTCAAGACTGTTGTGATAGATACGAACCAGAAAATAACAAAATCATAAATTATTTAAAGATGGGATGTCAGTTTTGATGTGGAAGCTGAAATTTAGACTTGATATAAATATAGAATTTTCAGAAAGAAGGAGAGAACAACTGACACCAATATGAATCTTATTGAAAAACCTCAAACAAAAGAAATATTTTGTAGGTCAAAGTCCAGAATTTTTAAAATTTAAGTTTTAAGATGACATTTTTTTTTCATCAGGGTGTTAATTCACAAAGTATAATTTTCACTGCCAAAGATGCGATGTTTGCTATTGTTGCTAAAGAAGCAAAGTCCTAGCAATTAGGAGATAAATGTATTGTATTTGAAGATTTGCCGGCATCAATTGGTGATTTGATGGTTGGAAATTGAGTTTATTGGCAACCCCTAAGTGGAGCCAGTAACAGGATATTTCGAACCATCATATCACCAATTGATGCCGGCAAATCTTCAAATACAATACAGTTATCTCCATTCTAATGCTAGTGCAATAAAAAACTAAATTAACTGATTAAGATTGGAATTTTTTATTTACCGGAAATAATGTCTGTGCTTGCGTTAAAATCTGATGGCATCAATCGTGGAATTGATGCCATGAAATTATCCACGTTATCTTATCAGAATTGATGTTACATCAAGAACTGTATTAGAATTTTGTTTAACTGAGTGTGACTTAAGTGTGGGGAATTTGGATAAAAGAGTGGAGCAATAAATAATATAAAATTTTCCATACATCTTTATGAAATAAAGCTGAAATTTAGACATGATATAAATATAGAATTTTCAGAAAGGAGAGAACAACTGACACCAATATGAATCTTATTGAAAAACCTCAAACAAAAGAAATATTGTGTAGGTCAAAGTCCAGAATTTTTAAAATTTATGTTTTAAGATGACATTTTTTTTTTAATCAGGGTGTTAATTCACAAAGTATAATTTTCACTGCCAAAGATGCGGTTTGCTATTGTTGCTAAAGAAGCAAAGTCCTAGCATTTAGGAGATAAATGTATTGTATTTGTAGATTTGCCGGCATCAATTGGTGATTTGATGGTTGGAAATTGAGTTTATTGGCAATGCCTAAGTGGAGCCAGTAACTGGATATTTCTAACCATCATATCACCAATTGATGCCGGCATATCTTCAAATACAATACAGTTATCTCCATTCTAATGCTACTGCAATAAAAAACTAAATTAACTGATTAAGACTGGAATTTTTTATTTACCGGAAATAATGTCTGTGCTTGCGTTAAAATCTGATGGCATCAATCGTGGAATTGATGCCATGAAATTATCCACGTTATCTTATCAGAATTGATGTTACATCAAGAACTGAATTAGAATTTTGTTAAACTGAGTGTGACTTTAGTGTGGGGAATTTGGATAAAAGAGTGGAGCAATAAATAATATAAAATTTTCCATACATCTTTATGATCTTAGTAGCTATTTTATTTGGCTCTGAAATATTTCTATTTTTAAGTTGACTTGTCACAGTCTGATACATAATGACTGTTTAGCTCTTGCCATCCCTTGGCGTCCGTCATCCACTGCCGGCCGTCCATCGTGAAATTTTTCAAAAATCTTCTCCTCTGAAACCACTGGGCCAATTTTTTTCAAACATGGCCACAATCATCTTTATGGTTCCTAGTTTCAAATTTTTACCTAGCGTATTGATCAACGGACAAAGATGGCTGCTGTCAATGCATGTTTTTGATCAATATCTAAAAAATTAAATCAGCTATATAGAAAATAGTTACTATCAAATTGATCAGCACATTAAGGACTACAATAGCTATACCCACCTCAAACTTGTTTTGGGGGGTACATAGGAATTGCCCTGTCTGTCTGTCCGTCTGTCCACATCCCTTGTAAGCGCTTCTCCTCCTAAACGGCTTGACAGATTTTGATGAAACTTAACATGAAGGAAGTACATCATATGTAGATGTGCATGAAGAATTTTGGTCGCTGACAGATATTATTCAGGGGAGATAATTGGACTTGAAGCGAAGTGGGGGTATCCTTTTGTGAATGTGCTCACAGTCCACACTTGTTGCTATTCGTGTTGTGTAAGGGCTTCCTGTAGGGGTTATTGCCCTTTGACAAAATTTTCTGTATTTAAAATATAACTTGAAAACTATAAGAGCTAGAGTGAAACTGTAAATGACAAAAATAATCAGCAATTTAAGTTCTACAATTCACTTTATTGATCTGGAATTGCCAGATGACTCCTTATGACTTATTGCCCATAAATGACAACTTTTTAAGAAAGTTTTTTCCCATAACTTGAAAAAAACTATAACAGCTAGAGTGAAACTATAATGGCAAAAATGATCGGCAATACAAGTTCTATAATTTACTAAATTGGTCTGAAATTGTAAGATGACTCCTAATAGGAGTTATTGCCCTTAAATGACAAACTATTTTATAAAATTTTTCGTTTTTGTCCTGTAACTTGAAAACTATAACAGCTAGAGCAAAACTGTGAATATCAGCAGTAAAAGCGTTGTAATTCAGTCTGGAATTGATAGTTGACTCCTTATAGTTGTTATTGCCCTTTAAATTACAATTTTTTTATAAAAATTTTCCGTTATTGACCTGTAATTAAAAAACTATAACAGCAAGAGTGAAACTGTAAATTGCAAAAATGATCAGCAATACAAGTTCTAGAATTCACTTTATTGGTCTGAAATTATCAGATGACTACTTATTGGAGTTATTGCTCTTTAATAATAAATTTTTGGTGGAATATATAGTTTTTGCCCTTTAACTTAAATGCTATAACTGCTAGATTGAAACTGTAAATTGCACAAATGATCAGGCCTACAAATCAAAATCCAAAATTGCAAGATGAATCTTTATAGGAGTTGTTGCCCTTTAATTACTAACTTGGACAAATAATCAGTTTTTGTGTTATAAATTCATATATAACACCTAGAGTCAAACTGTAAATTACTAAATTACCCTAAAAGACAAGGCCTACAAATCATTTAAGTTTCAGAAATTGTCTGATGTCACCTTAAAGAAGTTATTGTACTTAAAACCAAATTTTTTAAAGAAATAGTTCAAGTCATTTGTTTTCCAGGTGAGAGATTACAGACTCCTTGGAGCTTCTAGTTGATTTTTCCCTATTATTTCTTAACATTCTAAGAGAGGTAACTCCTTAAAAACATCACTAAATCTTGTTGCAACATGTTTAAATCTACTCCCAATAATTAATAAATTACTTCAAAATAAAAAAGCACTTCAGTGTCTTATATAGGTAAAAAGAAGGAAAAAAATTATACAAGAATATTACCTTGACCTCTTGTCTATTTTCAAGGTCAAACAAGGTCAAAGATCATAAGGGTCTTTATTATACATAAAAAAAACTATTACAGAATTGTCCTAATTGAAATAAAAATCAGATCTATTACTGTCTTGTTATAGGCAGCATCATGCCTACCTGGTAATCATGATTTTTGTCCGTTTTGTCAGATGGTTCAAAGCTAAAAATTGATTTGGAATACATGTTCACGTGTACTTTTTTTGTTTAACCAGGTGCACTGTGCACACAGAATGCTTTGGGGCTCAACAGTAGGATTATCTGAAGATACATCTTAGTCAAAATTGAGTAGTTTCTAGTAAGGATGCAAGAGCAAGTAGTTACATGTACCTTGAACTAGAATAATTGTTCCAAAATTCTCTTTTAACCTGGATTGAAAACACTGTTTGACAAAAATTATAAATGTTGTTTTTTTTCCTGTTTTGCAGATACAGGGGATCAGTCCAAGTTTATGACTTCTCAGTAGATCAGACAACACAAGGGGTACCAGATATTTGTTTGTCAACATATGATGAACCAGAGGCATCACGATATAACATAGGATTGGCTGTGCCTTACGACAAATTGTGATGGCAGTCAAATTTATAAGCAACAAGAACAGTTGAAACTTGACTCAGGATATTTGATTTTGTTATCATTTGAATTGTGATATTACAACAAATTAACATGGTTTTTGTTGATTTTTTTAATTTTTACTCTTTAATCAGTTCTGATCATGTACATGTTGTATTTTAAATAGAGCATATATTATATTTTATTATTGTTTATTCAGATATCTTTTAAATTACAATTTACCAATTGATAATTTGTTATTTATTATTTTATTTTATATTGCCAACCTTAATTTTAGACCTTTAATGAAGAATTCATTGGATTTAATGTCAGATATCACAAAATACTGTGAAAGAAAGATTTCCGTTTAACCTCGTTTGTGCCTCTACTGTCTATGTGACATTTTCTTCAGCTTTAAATCATGTACACTTACTTAAACATACGGTTTTCATGTCATCTTATGTTCTTTACATTTTAGACCATTGTGGAACCAGTTATCTACACTGGCCACTAGAATGTGGGAAGCATGATATTCCCTCAGAACCATTGAGAAGCACAATTGATTACTAGGTGGATTTTGGTCACCAGGTGTATGTGTCTTTAATAGTGGCATCGAGTCAACCAGGTGTAAAGCCTTCAAAAAGTAGGATTGATTGGCTAAATGTAAGACTGTTTTACAAGCAGAATTAGAGTGGTAAGATTAATAGGTTCTTTCATACGTTTTTGGGAAAGACCGGTTGATCTTTCACGAGTGATAGAAATTTTATGTCTTTTCGCAAGTTGAGCGCAGCAGAACGAACCAAAAGACATACAAATTTCTATCAGGAGTGAAAGTTCACACGGACTTTCCCAAAAACGTATGAAAGTACCTATTTCTTCCGTTAACCAACAACTTTTACATCGCTATAACCTATAGCTAGACGCTCCATTGTTTTAGACTCCATTGTCTCTGACGTCAAATATGAACACCGGAAATAATAGAAATAATAGAAGAACGTTGTTATGCTTCCATAACAACGTTCTTGTTTCTGGCGTTTTGATTGGATGACGCAGCAAGTACAGATGTGTGCACGTGAGCTCATCTGTACTGGGTCATCTGTACCAGAAATCGGCCATTTACGGAAGAAGAAAACTTCAGATCACTTAGGTAGCAAAGTTAAAGACTATATCAGTGTGACATTTAGGTGGCCAGGTACTAGTATTAGGTTATTTATGGAAGTATTGAGGATGCTTGAGGTGAGGCTTTACAGGTAGCATTATTGTGTAAGACTCTATACTTTTGACATTTAGTTGGTCAGATGTAACTCAAACATTCCTAAATGTACCCATGATAGCCTCATGTTTTTAGTGCCTTTATGCTATTTTACCAGTAAATAATATAGGATGAACTAGTGTTGAATAGAACTGAAATATATCTCAGAGAATGCACTATCTGGCAGTCTGTACCCTCACTATCTGGCAGTCTGTACCCTCACTATCTGGCAGTCTGTACCCTCACTATCTGGCAGTCTGTACCCTCACTATCTGGCAGTCTGTACCCTCACTATCTGGCAGTCTGTACCCTCTTTCTTAGCACTAAATTGTAGTGACTCACTGCCAATGTGTTGGTCGGGAATAAACTTTGCTGATAAAATAAAATACACTTTCCATGAAAAGATGAAAAAAGCTTAATATGCATACATGAGTTGTCAATAAGTGTACTATAGGGTAAAATATTTAGTTACAATTTATTTATTTTAATTTCTTTTATTTCCAATAATTTAAATAGCACAATCTTTTGGCATGGAATAAAGAGAGACGGGAAAAATAGCTGTAACTAAATGCATGGTCAGCAATCTGTCTTCTCTCTTGAAATAAATCAAAATTTATTTACATGAATAGTACTCCTGACATTTTTGCATGCAAAAAAATTGATAATTCATAAATAATGTAAGTCATCTTTGATTAGAGCATTGTACATAATAGTAAGTTTATGTACAAAATACAATAAAATTAAAATTAATTACTATTAATATAAGACTTAAATTTCTTTAGAAAGCAAGACAAAAAACCAAATGCAGCACAAACAAGAAAAAGCCATATTTATAATATAAACATATACTGTATAATGTACATAATTAGCAGATACAGATTCATTCCAACAACTGATATATATACACTGAATGATCATATTAGAGCACTTGTTTATTGATGTGGCAATTATGTAGAGGTATATATTATTCAATTATGGACTTTTGAAGAGGTCCATATAAAGTGTATTGACCGAATTAAAAGTCCTTAATTGTTATATTACATATAACAGCAGTTATTGTTACAAATCTTGTCTCATGTACAGTTGTAAATAATGCACATATCTGATTAGTTTTCCACAAAAAAAAAGACATTGATAGCAACATTTAAACAACATACAATTAACAAGCAATAACAAATCATCTATTAGTGGTGGTCGGCTGTACACCAGCCATATTGTTTACTATTATATGAAATGAAACCGGAAATCCTGATCTATATTTAGTAACATGCCTAATATAATCTTTAAAAATAGTAACATGCCTCGTATATTCTTTCAATATAGTGAAAATCAACATATATTATTTAAAAATAGTAACATACCTAATATATTGTTTAAAAATAGATGGATAAGATTTATATCATTGGTGACAGAAGAGAAATTTAGCCAATCAAATTTCAAGAAATTTAATCATATGTAATTTACAATCTTATTTGTTTGTTTACTTCGAAAATATGACTTTAGGGTCTGCCTGTTTCAGCACTTCCAGGCTATTTAACATATACAACAAATATGGCTAGCTTCTTAACAATAATGTCAACCAAAACGGAATGTCATTCATCCACCATTTATTTCAAACAGTGTTACAGTTGAACACTATTATATGTAACTATATTTTGTTATAAATAATCTACTATTAAAATATTACTATATAACTCTGCCCATAACGGAACTTAATGATACAGTACTTTAAAATTAACACAAGTGATATACTAATCTCTTGTTATTTTACTCTAAATATTACTGTAAGCTGTGCAAATCTTGACACTGCTTTCACATAAAACACAAATATGACTAACTCCAAACAACAAATATGGCTACCTCCTTGACAACTATGTCAACATAATACATGTCATATATGTAGTTTTGTAATATATTATGCCACAACCTTAAATGTAGATACAGTTAATATGTACAAGGATTCAAATGAAAAACATTTCACCCCATTCCTCTACCCCCCCCCCCCCCCCAAACAACCCCTCAATTCACTACTCACTGACTACCTATAAAATCTTCACTTTATTTTTTGGTCCCATTGTTCTTGCCTTATAAATAGCATATATGTTACCAGTGAAAGGTTTTGGATTTTCATTACATGAACCAATCGCATCTTATCTTTTCCTTAATTTTTACTTTGCCCTTTAATTTGATACAGTATATATTTATTCACATTTATTCACATTTTTGTTTGTAAAACCTCAAATTTTATTTTATTGAAAGGGTAATAATGAAATATCAACTAGTTAAAAACTTCAAGAAACAATTTTTTATATAATTCATTATCTATATCTTGTATGACTATTAATATTGGATATTTTCTTTATTTTGATTTGTCAAATGATACCACGTGGTCATTTTGTATTTCTTTGGGCACATATAATATACCTAAAAATAGAATGATATTTTGTTATGCTGTATACATGTACCTATACAGCACGTTACTAAAATTATATTTCAAAAATTCCAAAAGTTACATCGGTGTATCACATTATAAAAAATGGTAACAAGAAATGAGGAGTTTTATTAAACATGTTTATTATATGGTTAACAGTTTGGTTCTATTTTGGTAAATTTTATGTAGAAAAGGGGGTCTGTTGTATTTTGTTATGTGGAATACTTGTCATAGAACAATTATACATTTATTATGTATGTAGACTCGTAATCATAGTACATTTTAAAAATATGTCAAACAAATGGTGTGCACACAAAAAATGAAACATTGTTCAACAATCAAGCCAATAGGTTATATTAATAATATAACAATTATAGCTTAAGATTCTGTCAATACGAGAATATATCGACCAACAGATGAATATTGACCTTGGACTGTTTCCTCAGTTGATATGCAAATCTGTTTGGTTGATATACATGTATTCTCGTATTGACCTCATACCAAAGCTATAGTTGTATAATTGTCTTTTTTGTTATACTACACAAAATCAAAAAATATATACTGAATGTGAAGTATGCTGTCATATGACATATATTCTAATCATAAAGAAAAAATAATTTATCACAACCTTCTTTTATTTAAATAACTTTTATCCCTTGAAGAGTGTCATTTTTATAAGTCTTCATTTCTTATTACATGTGCATATATATGAAGTTTCAAAGGGCTATCATTAACATCTTTTAGAAATAATATATGACATATCAGATGCAAGTCAATATATTGAGCTTGTATCTTGATCAAGCAATTCTAAAAACATTTCACAGTTGTGATTTCCAATTATTAAATATTTTCTAAATCTAATCTCTAAATGAGGTTAAGGACTACATCCTATTTTGTACTGAAATTCAGTGAATAGATAACACATTGATGGTAATATTGTATCCAGATTTCTTAAATTTTTATGTTTAAATGCCATAAATTCAAATATATTGATTACTGACAAATGCCTATACTCTCATATCAAATTATTATTGGTTAAATAACAAGTTATAAGTATTTGCTAAAGTCACATTTTGAAAAAAATCTTAGTTTTTCACTGTTTTGTCAATAGAAACACATTTTTGTCCAAGACCTTTTTTCTTTCTTTCACTTAAATTGCATACCAATTGCCTAACATCATAATGAAATTTTAGGAAATGTCATTGAACAGAATATGTAAAGAATTGTTATTGTATTTTTCCTCTCTTCCATGTACAATTTATTAGAAACCTGGAAGTTTCCACTCTTAACCATTTCAAAATAAACCAAGAAACCCATTTTTTTAGTTTAAATTTAAATTACATGAAATACTGATTAATTTTATTGTATGCATCCTGAACTTCCATGAAGTTTTCAGAAACAGCAAATATTAGTAAAAAGTTTTACTAGTAGAGACCCTCACATCAAACAATAAATGGACAATTTCAGATCTTATATTTCTTTCTAATATGTTTGGCAATTCTTGATTTTCAGCTATAATGCCACACCGAGTCTAACATCCATTCTGATTGGACAGAAAATTGTATTATTTTTGAGTACTGAAATTTGTGGTCCAATGAATAAAAATAAATCCATATTAATTCTGCTTACCGGGCATAATTATCATGGTATATTCTTTATTTGATTTGTGTGTTGAGACTGTGTTAAATAAGTTTGCTTAAAGGACATCTGACCTTTTGACCTTAATGAGGACATCAGACCATTTGAGCTTAATGAGGACTCTGAATTTCAAAATGGTTGTTTTTCATTTCAACATAATCATAACAATCTGCATGATCCTTATCAGAATCACTGTCAGGTTTCTTCTCAGCCAAGCCATCAGAGCTAACATTTTCATACACTAAGTTAGTAAATGCTGATAACTTGGCATTATTGTCTGAATCATCTGTTGGTTCCTGAGTGTCAGAGTCTTCTTCATCATCAGACTCTTCTTCATCATCAGACTCTTCAGACTCTTCCTCGTCATCAGAATGTTTGGTAATGTTTGAATGTTCTGCTTGGTTTTGAACATTGTGTTGACTCTGAATTTCTTTTGTTCTTTCTTCAGAATGTACCTTTTTGTCTTCATTAGTACTTCCTGTTGTCTTTCCTTCACTCTGTTGAAAGTCAAATGCCACATTTTCGTATGGGCTTGTAATTGGTTTTTTATTGTCTTTTTTATCACTAGGCAGACCTTCGTGATCTGTGTTGCTTGCTTCATTTGTTTTAGAGTCCTCACATTTGCCAAGACTTTCATTTGTTTCATTTTTCTTGTAGCTTGACTGTACCTTTGTTTCAGAATTTGTGACTCGAGAATCTTTGACATTTATTTTATTGTCTGTATTCTCTGACGTTTGACCTTTGACATCTTGTGCTGACAAACCTGTGCCAGATGTTTCATTGTCCTCTTCATCTGTGGATATGTCACCATATCTTTCATCTAGTTGCTCTTTTGTCATTCCTCTTAACTTATCCTGAAGCCTAGATTTCCGTATGAAGTCATCAGCACAGAATGCCCCTTGACCTCTGTGAGTAACAAGTGTGTTTTGTCTAGGCT
The DNA here is from genome assembly GCA_944474755.1 of Limnoperna fortunei. NCBI lineage: Eukaryota > Metazoa > Mollusca > Bivalvia > Mytilida > Modiolidae > Limnoperna > Limnoperna fortunei. Next base: position 57,275,128 of record OX104121.1, on the reverse strand, counting down.
GAATTGGTCTAGCGAGTCCAACATTTGGCTTTTTCCAGAGTTTGACCTTCTCTTCCATTTTTTCTCTTTCCTTCTCAGCTTGTTGAAGTCTCTCAGTTGCTTGCTGAAATAACAAAAAGTCACCAAGTTAAAAAAAAACAATTGTGTTAAAGGTAAATTGTTTAGCATTAAAGTTTGAACAACTACAGGATCATATAAATCAGCTTCATCAAGTTGTACTGGTCCCAGAGTATGTTTTGTACCTATAAAGAAACAGCTACCAGTAGGTACAAAAAAATGTACAGTAATCAGATGCCACTTATTTACATTACATGGGACATGACATGATTTTAAAAATATTGTTCCGTGTAAATAATTGTTAAGTAACTAAGCTGGCAAGTGTACAGAATAATCTGGCATATTAGAAAAATATTATTTCAAATATATTCCTGTTCCTTATTTAGAAAAAACAGCCAGTATCATTTTCTGTATGTGCTATGTTTTGCTTTTAACAATTTGTTTTTGCACCCACAGCATTTATGATTAAATTGAAATTTAACCTGTTTGGCTATCGGTGTGTGTAACACCCAGTCAGATCAGATGATAGTTTACCACCAAAATATTAAAGTGATAATTATACATAGTTTATTACTGGTTGACCATACCTGTAACTTTTTAGAAGCCTCGGCTCGTTCAGATTCCAGTGTTGACAATTTTTCCTCTGCTTCGGCCAGAATCCTTGTCTTCTCCTCCCATTGGCCCTCTAGGCCCTCTCTTAGTTGTCGCTCCTGTTTTAACAAATGTTCCTGTTCTTTCTTCAGTCTCTCTAGTTCTTCTCTCTTCTCACTTTCCTCCTCGAGTAATCTGTTAAATACAGTAAATTTAAGAATCTTAGAATGTTGATAATATAAAAATTTTTAATTTTTGTCTATTTAATGCAGGATATAGAACATGAATTAATGATTGTTACCATTCATATGACTGTTTGATGGAAGCAAAGATATTAGATATGTGTATATTACATCTTTTAAGGGTACCTCGGTGGCCGAGTGGTTAAGGTAGTTTGTCTACTGTTGATCACGTGGTCTGTCAACACTGAGATTGCGGGTTTGATTCTCACTGCAGGCAGGGTATACTCGACTCCAATCTTAATTGACAAGGATTGCCAGATTTCCTACCGCAGTTCGGGGGTTTTCTACGGGTACTCCGGCTTCCTCCCCCAATAAAAACTGGACGCCATGATATAGCTGAAAAATTGCTGAAAGTGGCGTTAAACACCATGAAACAAACAAACATACATCTTTTAACCATTTGTACTGAAAATTATTAAGTTATCTCCCTTTGACATGTTTTTGTTTTGTAATGGTTATCCTGAACAATAAGCAACCTTTCAGTCAGTTCCTATGAGCATAGCGTGCACAGAAAAATCCTAATAATAACAATAATGCCTTAGGGCTATTGTGTTCCATTGAGTCTGTGTAGATTAACAAGGACTTTTAAGTTTAAGCCTACATTTTGTGAGACAAAGATCATCATTTATACCATAAAAATACATGAAATATATTATTCTGTCTTCAATGATCATCCATAATAGTTGTTTATACAGTAGAGTGGATGGTTCTGATTAATCTGTATCCAATACAAGACTTAGCAGACTAGCATTTCTCCTCTGCAATTTTTTAATTCTACTTATATTTTTATTTCTTTAGTTACCCCAAACTATTATTTAATAATGAATTTTCCTAACATTGTCAAGTCCAGATTCAGGTTTAATTTTTTTTTTTTTTTGCTTGGTCTACTTAGTTTTATCAGGTAATATTCGGATGTGTTAATTTTCAATAATATTTGGTCATTATTTACAATTAATTCAATTTATATTACACTTTCACTTGTTGCCCCCTTTTTGTTATTGTCATGCAATGAAAGATCTGACAACATCCTACTACAGGTCAGATTGACATTTTGTATTGACCAATCAAAAATCAGCTTTACCAACCATTAGTTTTGGAGAATCCTCTGTTATTAGACACAGACACTTGTAGTTTGTAGTCATAACCAATAGTAGTTACTTTCAATTATCTTGCCTATTTTTGTATACATTTGTTTGTTTGTTGGGTATGCTATTTTCAGCAAGTTTTCAGCTATATCATGTCACCCACTTTATATTGGTCTAGGAAGCTGGAGTTTATATCCAGTAAGACTTCCTTCTTTCAGCAAGAAAACTAACTATCCTATATCACCTAAGGTTGAAGTCGAGCTCACGTTGCCCAAAGTCAAATCTCAACCCAGTGTTGACATGCCTGTAATCAATAGTCGGTGACTAACAAGAACACTATTTTTGATCACTAAGCTGATTGTTACTTACTTTGCTTGCAGTCTTCTAACAGTTTCTTCATCTTTCTTGGCCTGACGTTCCATTTCAAGCAGTTTTTCTAGTTCTGCCTTACTAGCCTCTAACTCCAGTAATCTTTGTCTTTCTGCTTCGAGGAGCTCACTTTGTTCTCTTAGCAATGCCTCTAGTTCTGCTTTTGCCTATCAAAGTAAATTTTGACAATTTTATTAGTTTTACTTTGTTAAAATTCTAACTTTGTACTTTAATGTCAAAACAACTAATGGTAATCCTTGAGAGCAAGCAATAAAAAGTCTAATTTTAATGAATGAAAATGTATAAAAATGGAGATAATTCAGACCAAGAGACATTTAAATTATTAAGGACCAAGCACTTTCTTATGTGGTGGAAGCCTGTAATTTGTGTTTGACAAAAATACTTGTTCGCCAATTTGACAAAACCAAATTGTTCAATATCCCCCATATCTCATTCCCTATATGTACTGATTCAGAGATGAAAAACATTAGTCAGAACTTTACAACTATTTAAAACAGTTTATACATTTTGACCACACAAAAAAAATCTGACTGAACTACAAGCCTTACCATAACCATGGTAACCAGTTGATGAGAATGCTTAAATACACATTTTAACAATATTGATGAAAAATAAACATACTGTTTCTTTGTAGACCTCCTCCTTAAAAAAAGTCTTTCCTTGACGAGGTTTCTCTTAAAAGTAGGTTTGTTTGCCTCCACTAAAACCTAATCAGGGTTTTATCCTACTTGCCTTTAACATTACATATATTCTTACACTGATTGTAAGCCTCCTATTAAAATATACATATTCTTAACTGGCTATCCTCTTTTAAAAACGAAGACACAATTTTACTATGTTGTTCTCCATTAAAAGTAGATGAATTCTTATGTCTAACCAAGGCATTAGGTTGTCAGCTTAGGACGCTAAAAACTCCCCAAATCTACAGATAAGTTCTTACCCTGTTGGTCTCTTCTAATTCCCGCAGCTTCTGTCTCAATGCCTCTTCGTTCATAAGCTCCCTCTGTAAAACACAGACATAAGCATATATCTCAGCAGTCAAATTAGATTTTCTTTGATAAAGGTTACAAGAGCCAATGGTTCTCTTTAGGTATTACTGTGCAAATTAATTATGTCACAATATGACTTCAAAATTGCTTAAGGCTGTGTTAAAGGCCATTCAGTGCAATTAGTTGAGCTGAATATAAACTACACCAATGGTTGTTGTAATAATTAGGGTACCTGCTACAATATAATCAATTAAATACCTCCTGATATGTTTAAGTCCCAATAACAAATTAGAACCAAAAGCCAAAAAATACCCCTAATATTTGTCCACTTATTTAAAGAATTAAAACAATAACAAAGGTCAAATAAAACCCATGTTACTTTTTTGTATCCATCTTCCATTTGTCTCTGTAGTTCTTCTTCCTCTCTTCTCTTCCTTTCAGCCTCTTGTTTTTCCTTTCTTAACAAGTTGCGTTTGTGTCTTCGTTGTTTAGACAGATCTTTGTGGTAATGATAATTAGGATCATCAGCATGGTTTATGGCTATCTGAATACCTAAAAGATATTTCAACAATTATTAACAGCATAGATTTCAGTCATTGATATTTTGTTATTTGTTAAACATGCCCCACAAATTTCAGGGTTTTTTAGATCAGATTATAGTGTTTATGTAAATCATCTGATATGCATTGCAATATTTATGGTATAGGTTAGATCAGGGATTATCCCCCTAGGTTACATCAGGGATTACCTCCCCTAGGTTAGGTCAGGAATTACCTCCCTTAGGTTAGATCAGGGATTACCTCCCCAAGGTTAGAAATTACCTCACTTGGGTTAGATCAGGGATTATGTCCCATAAATTAGTTCAGGTATTACCTCCCCCTGATTAGATCAGGATTACCTCCACTAGATTAAATCATGGATAACTTCCACAAGGTTAGATCACGGATTATCTCCACTAGGTTAGATCAGGAATTACTTCCCCTAGGTTAGATCAGGGATTACCTCCACAAGGTTAGATCAGGGATTACCTCCCCTAGGTTAGATCGGGGATTACCTCCACTAGGTTAAATTAGGGATTACCTCCACAAGGTTAGATCAGGGATTACCTCCCAACGGTTAGATCAGGGATTACCTCCATTAGGTTAGATCAGGAATTACTTCCCCTGGGTTAGATCAGGGATCACCTCCCCTAGGTTAGATCAGGGATTACCTCTACTAGGTTAAATCAGGGATGACCTCCTCAAGGTTAGATCAGGGATTACCTCCCAACTGTTAGATCAGGGATTACCTCCATTAGGTTAGATCAGGAATTACTTCCCCTGGGTTAGATCAGGGATCACCTCCCCTAGGTTAGATCAGGGATTACCTCCACTAGGTTAAATCAGGGATGACTTCCACAAGGTTAGATCAGGGATTACCTCCCCTAAGTAAGATCAGGGATTACCTCCACTAGGTTAGAACAGGGATTACCTCCCCAAGGTTAGATCAGGAATTACCTCCATTAGGTTCGATCAGGGATAACCTCCATAAGGTTAGATCAGGAATTACTTCCCCTGGGTTAGATCAGGGATCACCTCCCCTAGGTTAGATCAGGAATTACCTCTACTAGGTTAAATCAGGGATGACCTCCACAAGGTTAGATCAGGGATTACCTCCCAACGGTTAGATCAGGGATTACCTCCCAATGGTTAGATCAGGGATTACCTCCATTAGGTTAGATCAGGAATTACTTCCCCTGGGTTAGATCAGGGATCACCTCCCCTAGGTTAGATCAGGGATTACCTCCACTAGGTTAAATCAGGATGACTTCCACAAGGTTAGATCAGGGATTACCTCCCCTAAGTAAGATCAGGGATTACCTCCACTAGGTTAGAACAGGGATTACCTCCCCAAGGTTAGATCAGGAATTACCTCCATTAGGTTCGATCAGGGATTACCTCCACTAGGTTAGATCAGGGATTACCTCCCCTAGGTTAGATCTAAGATTACCTCCACTAGGTTAGATCGGGGATTAACTTTCAACTATTATTCTATCTCTTTAAATCTCCCAGACTTCATCTTTATCTGTTTAACTTCTGGAAAAGGTTTTACCCCCTCCATGTTTAACTTTTTCAAGATTTGTACAGAAATTTGTAGGAATGCATAATCAGTCTTTCTTTTAAGCATTCTCCATCCACCACCAGGGGGCACACTGAGCAGCTTTATTCTGGGATGGCATATGAAATAAAAAAAATTTAACAGAATTTAAGCTCTCAACATTCATGCGCATGTATGTTTGGTGACATGGTTTATACTGCGTACTGCTATCTGTAAGTAGTCAATTCTCCTGCTATTTTAGTATAAATTTTTGTTTTAGAATAAGTATGTCTCTAGGAAAACATAGGTTCTTAGTATGAACCTTGCTGAAAATACTTAAGTTGTAACGGCTATCAAGTAATAACGTTATACCTGAGACCCATTCATTTCTACTTTTGGTGTCCAGGGCACTCATTTCATATGACCTCTGTGGTGTTTTCAGAACAAACATGTTATGTTTTCCTCCTTTGTCCGGTAACAACTGTAAATAAACACATCACAGATAATGAGTAAAATAGACCTAAATAGGTCTTGGTAAGGCTGTTCTATTGTAATTGCTTTAATGTTGGTTGGGCCAGGTTCTATAATTTGCTTAGAGCAATTTTGTTTCTTGTTTGTCCACAAAAAGGCAACTCCCCACAGCCCCCAACCTGTCTCTACTCAGCCCACAACTACCCACTCTGCCCCCCCCCCCCTGCACTCAGCCCCCAATGCAGACCCCTTTCTGCTGTATGTTTTTTGTTAACTTTAAACAAAAATACAAGCTTCTTCTTTGGGATAAGATAAGAATTTAGTTGGTGTTCTTTTTCCCCACTGTATTCAGATCAGAGTATTTTTACCATAACCACTATGCAAGTTTTGCCTCCTTCCCTCTATGAAATAAATATTTTCTTCAGGACCCCCAATATCTGAGAGTTTCTACCTTCAGGACCCCCAATATCTGAGAGTTTCTACCTTACCTTTGTAATCTGACAATTTGCTTCCTTACTTTTACTGTGCAAGTATTTACACATTAAAACACAAGAATTTAAAATATTTTTTTTTACCTCAACAGTATAAGTATTTTCAAATGCTATTGTCCCTTTGATGTGTTTTTCTCCAGCTGAGACATAGTATTTGAGGTCTGTAGGAGTCAGTACCATCCATCTCTCTTTCCAGCTCTTTACTTTGTTACCACACTTTACCATGTTCCCCTGTCAATATATTTCTATTTTTAGCAGCTATATTTAGCTTTGGGGGACCAGATGGCCCCATTAGGACTTTTTGAAAGATTTTACATATTTTATTCATTAATATTATTGATTAATAATGACTAATCACAATTCAAGATGGATCTGGCTTGAAAGGCCTCATTTATCCTTTTATAAAGAACAGGTAACAAAGTTTTCTTCCTTGAATTGATGTTTTTTGGCAAAATGTCACATTTGTGGAGGTAAACTCATTGGTTGACTTGTATAATCTGCCTTGGCAAAAAAGGTATTTCAAGGCTTTTTTTTTCATCCTGAAATTAACTCTACTGAACTTAAACATTTTGCTCATTAGCCATGCCTCACTGTACAAAAAAGTTTGACGTAACGAAAACATCCAATCAATCTATCAATAAAAAAGGTGGATAGTGCGACGAAGTTCAGGCCCCCTTTTAAGATTTTTTTCATTTATTGAGACTTTGTTTCATTTATTGAGACTTTGTTTGTTCTCATGCATACAATCAGTATCTTGAACAATTTTAATGCTGTAAAATTCATGTAGGTATAATATATATGCAATAAAGAAAAAATCTTGTTTAAATAGATCTTCCTTATTGACCAAGTCAGTCCGCCATTGATAAAACTGATACCCTAACTTTTTATATAAAGTGGTCTGAAAACCAACCACAACAATGGACCATGTTAGGATAGACTTAGATCGTTTTTGTTTGGGCTTTATGTTTCTTGATAACATTACCCAATAAGGATTCATAGTGTTATAAATTTTAAGGGAAGGAAAACACAAAATATCACAGATTTAAATACAATAAAACACAAAAATGTCACAGATTTAAACACTGCAATAAAGAACTTATCGATTATGTATTCATAAGCAAACAGACATTGCATACCAGTGTTTATATTACTTTAAATTTATGGAGGGTAGAAGTTAACTGAAAAATGTTATACAATCTTTTCAGAATTAAAAAGTAAAGTTTACTATGGAACTAACTGTCCTGGTTATACTAAGCCATTTAGAATTTGAAGTTTTTTTCTGTGTGCACAAAAATCAGAATATGTTAAAATCAAACCCCCTCTAAACTAGATGATAATTTGTTTAAAAATTGATCCTACCCACAAATACACACAACTTTTCGGCAAGAAAACGGAGAGGAAGTCGAACACACCATTAAAGCTATATAAGTCATAATATAACTATTAGGTCCATTAACTTGTTCTAACATTGAAGAGAAAGTTTTTTGCACTGTATTTGTATAATTTCTTTACGGTCTTCTGGGTATATGTTAGTAATTTGTAGATCTTGCTTGTTTCATATTTCAAAGTGAACAAACTTCAAATATTGTCATTTGATTAAAATATTTTTTTAACAAGTAAAAGATATGTCCATGATTTGGTACACATTGTAAATACATGCATGATTATTACTGGTGCCTTTATAGTTTAAAGGGCCATAGCTAAACAAATATATGTTAAACCCATCTCATTAGAATAGAGTCAGTTAGCTTTACAATTTTTCAAGAGCAATACATGGTTTAAGTTGTAAGGGGACATAACTCTTCAAAATATAAAGCGTGTGAATGAATTCATTCAGATCCAAATTGAAATGAGGTTGACAAGGAACTTACAAAACATTTTGTTAATTTTCTAAGTTATAAAAGGACATAACTAATGTGAAAGTTAGTGATTAATTTTCAACTTGTACTTGGGTAAAGATATTATGAAATTTATTTCATTCAAATCTAAAAAGAAATGAAATCAGTTAAGTGGCTACAAATTTTTAGATGAGATTATAACTCACATCAGTATTAAGGAGAAAGACCTGTCTACAAACAAGATTATGTTATAGTTTTTTTGTCTTTTTTTGTGTTTTTTTTATTTGTAAAAATTTGCCAGGGGTCTAAGGCAGGGGTAGAATTTCTTAAGTGTGAAATAAACAGCTTTTTCAGCATTTCTGTAATTACGACACAGATTTCTGCATCTATATGAGAATCAAAGGTACTAGTATTCAAATTAAATCACACTTTTTACTCTAACTTGTAATAGTCTAAGGAAATCATAAATGGGGTAGGGGGCACTAAAGCATTACACTGGTATTTGGCCTGACCCCATTAGGTCATATTACTGGTTTAACATTTTATGTACACAGTTTTGTGAACAAAATTTGGATAACTTTACATCAGCTATTTTACTTTCATAAACCTGATCAGTGGTGAATTTGATATTTTTTATAAATAGCAGTTTTTGATGACATAAGGTAACATTACAATATAATGCAAAATTTCATAACTTATGACCTCTGAGTAAACATATGCTAATAACATATTTCCCTACTGAGAAGACATTTGAATTAATTTTAAGAAAACTATCTATATATCTCTAGAGACGAGAACTAAAAAGCTTGTACAATAAACAATCTAATTAAAATTTAATATTTCACTTTCTTCCCCATTTTTGTTATCGGTGGCTGCGTTGTAGCAATGCAGCCGACATAGAAAAAAGTGGGGAGATTTTAATTTTAACTAAATTTGTACATCTCACCCATCCTCCTTTATTAACTAGGTTGGTCCCTTAAATCTCATAAAATGACGGTTTACAGAATGCAATTATATGAAACGTGTGCAGTAGAGAAACGGTATATTATGCTGCAAACTTGTTAACATACAACACATTTATGGCTCTCTGTCATTACAAAAATTACTTGCAACTAACTATGATCAACTAAAACTAAAATAAAATACACGCCTTGTTTTTCTACAAGAAGGAAGTTTTTACATTTTCTCTTTTTTTCACTACCAAGTTTCGCTTCAGTCCGTCTTTACTTCCATTCATAATGTAGAATTGTTTTATTTATCATTTCTATCGGAGTATGTTATAAAAACCATAAAATATGACTCCTAACTGTAAGAAATAAAATCCTGGGAAGATAGCGTGGGATGTTTGTTTTTTTTTCTAGAATTAATAGCTGTTTTCAAAAATATTTTTGCTGACATGTATAGTTAAAAAATCATTAGAGAAGTTCGTGGTCTGCCTCCCCTTCCTTCTTGCTAAGCGGATAAACGGAGGTTCATGTCACGGAAGTTGTATATAAATATTATAATACATTGTAAGTAATTGTAGACGTATGTATCATGTCTCCCAAGCTCTCACATTACAAAGTTGATATCACTTAAGTGTTAATATCTACACTACACACTCTTGATACATGTTTTCCAATCCCTACCCTCCCCTCCCCTCCCCCCCCCAAAAAAAAAAAAACGAAAAACAACCAACAGTGTAAAAAGGCACATTGAAGACAACGATTAAGTGTTTAGTTTAGTACCATAAGGACACTCAGTTAAGTACATGCTATCCGAATCATCTGTTAAGTACTGGCTTTTGACCCTCAGATAATTCCACTCACGGGAATCCTCAGTTAAGTCCAATCGCTGGACCCTAAGATAAGAATCCACTCTTTGGGCCCTCAGTTAAGTACCCTATGGGAACCTCAATTAAGTCCAATCGCTGGACCCTTAAGAACAAGCTCTTTTGACCTTCATTTAAGTACCCACTCACTGGACCCTCAGTCAAGTACCTCCTCTCTGGACTCTCCCATTAATACCCGCTTCCTTAACAATCTGTAAATTACCCACTTTTTGGAAGCTCAATTAAGTACAAACCTTCTTCAGAATATCGAAGACGATTTGCTCATAAGCTGTTTCCACTGCCGATCCAATCACCCCCTCTTTAACGTGTTTGTAGATGTGAATAAAAAATATCTCGAGGTACTTCTGATATGTCATGAATTCATCATACATAGCATCTGTCGCCTTAGTCAAAATGTCTTTATTTCCAGTCTGTGTTAAAATGGCGTCAAAAATCACAGTCGCTTCTTCTTGATCTAATTTTAGTGGAAATATAGGTGAATTTGAATCATCCTCCTCTGCGAATAAAATAAACATTATCCACAGTTTAAATGCCACGTTTTCTGGAATGTCTTCTGGTATTGTTTTGCCTTTCTCGTGATTATAGAACAACATCCAGCACACACTGTGAACATCCTGGTAATCGATGTTAGACAAATTCATGGTTTCTAGAGATGCCTTGGATAACTTGTCAAACATATGAGACTCAATGAGTGTGAAGTACGAGGAAAAATCCAGCTCCGTTAAATCCATCTCATTGTGGAGTTCCTCGGATTTTTCTATTCCCAATGCGTTGCCGATGCTGGCTGTTAAAACCTGAAATTTGATTGATTTGTTTTTTTAAACATTTAATTGAAAGCCAGTAGTTTATGCTCTTGTGTTTGTCTTTTCTGTTAGTTTGTTGGTTCTGTCCATAACTGAGGAAATCTGGGTAGGAAATGCAAGATCTTTAGTACCTGATCCATATGCAGATGTTACAGGAATGTTGCCACACAAAAATGGAAATTCACAACAGAAAAATTTTAAAATCATCCCTTAATCAATATCAATAATATAAAGCATGTTATAAATACAACAGTTATGGCTTAAACTTCCAGGGATCTGACTGCTTTAAACTCCCTCAGGGGTCTGACTGATTTAAACAACCTGGGATCTGACTGCTTGAAACTTCCAGCGATCTGACTGCTTTAAATTCCCTGAAATCTGACTGCTTCAAACTCCATGGGATCTGACTGCTTAAAACTCCCTGTGACTGCTTTACTCTCCCTGGGATCTGACTGCTTTAATCACCCTGGGAAATTGACTCATTTAAACACCATGGAATCTGACTATTTTAAACTTCATGGGATCTGACTGTTTTAAGCACACTGGGATCTGATTGGTTTAAACTGCCAGGGATCTATTGCTTTAAACTCCTATGGATCTGACTAACTTAAACTACATGGGATCCGACTGCTTTAAACACACTGGAAAATAGACTGATTTAAACAACATGGAATCTGACTGTTTTAAACTTCATGGGATCTGACTGTTTTAAACACCCAGGGATCTGACTGTTTAAATTCCATGAAATCTGACTGCTTCAAACTCCATAGGATCTGACTGTTTTAAAATCCTTGGGATCTGAATGATTTAAACACCTTGGGATCCTACTGATTTAAACTCCCTGGGATCTGACTGATTTAAACACCCTGTGATCGGACTGCTTTAAACTCACTGGGATCTGATTTAAACACCCTGGGATCTGACTGATTTAAACACTCTGGGATCTGACTGCTTTAAACACACTGGAATCTGACTGATTTAAACACCCTTGGATATGACTAATTTAAACACTCTGGGATCTTACTGTTTTAAACACCCTGGGATCTGACTGCTTTAACACCATGGAATCTGACTGCTTTAAACTTCCTAGGATCTGGCTGATTTAAACTTCCTGGGATCTGACTGATTTAAACTCCCTGGGATCTGACTGATTTAAACTCCCTGGGATCTGACTGATTTAAACTCCCTGGGATCTGACTGATTTAAACTCCCTGGGATCTGCCTGCTTTAACACCATGGAATCTGACTGCTTTAAACTCCCTGGGATCTGACTGATTTAAACTCCCTGGGATCTGACTGATTTAAACTCCCTGGGATCTGACTGATTTAAACACCCTGGGATCTGACTGCTTTAACACCATGGAATCTGACTGCTTTAAACTTCCTAGGATCTGGCTGATTTAAACTTCCTGGGATCTGACTGATTTAAACTCCCTGGGATCTGACTGATTTAAACTTCCTGGGATCTGACTGATTTAAACTCCCTGGGATCTGACTGATTTAAACTCCCTGGGATCTGACTAATTTAAACTCCCTGGGATCTGACTGCTGTAAACACCCTGGAATCTGACTGATTTAAACTCCCTGGGATCTGACTGATTTTTCAATGTTCTCCTTAACATTATATATTATTGTAAGGGACTGTTCAATATGTATAAAAAGCAAATACATATTTAAAAAATAAGTTTACCTTTATTTAAAAAGTTCTTGTCCCGCTTTACTAATAAAAAAGTATGTGCTCCGTTAGAGAAAAACAATAAAACAATACAAAATGTTAGTAATATTAATACCAGTGCACGTACATAGTGCATTTCTGCTTTTATTGTTGATGTGTTTTTTTTTAATAAGTACAGATTTACTTTATTAGTATCCTTTTTTATCTGTATATTTTACAAGGTTTGAAAAGGTTTGCACCCCGCCAAAATTCTGTTCAGACAAAATTCACCACCCACTAATTAGCTAATTAATAGCAAGACAAAGGTAATTGTCGTCCAAAGCATCGGCCTATCCATCAGTTTAATATTGCAAAGTCGCTAACCTATAGATTGTATACTATTATACATATTTACCTTTAATGTATGCGTCTGCACCATTGCGTTCTTGGGATCTTTCAAGGTTTGGAATGCAAACCATATACTCTTTTTAGCTTCATTCCTTAGATGTTCAATGGAGTGTGACCAGCGTCCACGTGACGTCTTTTTCATGGACCCAAATCCTGGCATTTTCTGTTTTCTAGTAGTTTTAGAAAGATTAATAAATGGCATTTTGAAGTTTAAACTTGAGTATTTACGGAAGTTGATTAAAGGCTTTCAAATGTTTATTTTAGCCGGATGAAATTAATTTGATCTTTAAAGGATTAAGTTATTTACAAATTCAATTTTTTTTATTTTAAAAGTACAAGTGTTTGATTAGTGTTACACTACGGCAGTATTTCAACCACAACGCGGTATATAGAAGTGAATTGATGATTTATGACTAAATACAACATGTATAACATCATTGATTGTTACCAGGGAAATACCGGTAAATCTACCAGGTGTGTAGCAACCCGTACTCAAAAACGCAGGTCCGTACATATCGTTGTCGAAAAACACTAAAAAAGAATGCTAGTCATGGAAACCATTTTCCCGAACGGAATTACGTATATCCTGGAACCAGTTTTCCTACATTTAATTGTCTATGGCATGGGATACTCTACTGTGCTCGGATAGCCCAAGCAGTTGTTATATCATTTAACTAGCAGCATTTTAAATTCTTTGAATAATTTATTTGCCAATTAAGGCGCCCACGAGTTGCTGTAGAATCAGTTATAATGATACCGCAAGGACAAAGGTTCGTTGTGAATGTACATAAAGCGAAGATACAAATATATTTTGCTCTTTTGCTGTTATGACAATTTTCGGCTCTGCCCTCTAGCGGTCCCCAGACTATTGCCGTAAAGGGCTTACATATTAAACAATATATTGTTACGCCAATACTGAAGTATCCTAATTAACTAGGCGTTGAAATGTACCCCCTTACTTTACACGAGTATAATTTAAAAGTAAACTACTTACAGGTGGAATAAAACAATGTCGACTATAGTTTCTATACTTACTAAAGCAACTAATTAATATTGTTATATATTACAATATTTGTCAGTCTTGTAAAATACGCACAGGAAAGGGTAAACAAACATGATCCTGTTCTAAGTGTAAACGGAAAATGTTTTTAGTTATTTTTGATGGAGTAGTTTCCTATTTTATTAAAGTAAAATGATTTCTATAAAATCATCATTGGTGGATTATGTTTGTGAACTTTCTAAACAGTGTATATTTTTAAATAGGTAAAGGGCAGGAGGTTACGATTTTGGTCTTATATGAGCAGAAATGCTTTATCAGAACCCAACAGGAGGAATTGGAGAGGTCTTTTTGGAGTACGATAACAATGTATGAGAAATATTAATAAATAAAATCTAGACTAGATCAAATCTTTGTCTGCAAAAGATGTCCTTATATTGGAACCAAAAATTATATGACCTCAAGAAGAACTTTTGTCACCAACTACTCTGGAATGTTGCGTGAAGCAGATACGGTACATGGCACAAACAATTATCAATTTAAGGGTTGTTTTTCTTTGCAACACCTTTACAATAGTTGACTTCTTTGTCCTTTATTTCTACAATCCCCAAAGTTCAACTTTGCTACTTTAATAAAATTGTCAATATTTAGATATCATTAAAAATCCTGTTTAAGTTCCTGGAAAAGACTTGCTTTTGGATAACCACTGTGTTTTACTTACAACAATGACTCTGAAAATGATGTTTTCCTAATGCTGGACTTGTTGAACATAACTGCCTTGTTTATTGGTCGATTTTGCAACAGACAATGGACATTTCAATGAGTTCTAATGGTGCTCCTGTTCACACTGACACTATATGCTTACAAATCCGAGTTAATGCAGGGATTTCCTTTTATTAGCTGAATTCTTTATTTGCACCCTCCAATATATTGATGGTTTCCTTTCTTGAAATAATGCACGGGTTACTGACTTTCTGGATCGCTTCTATCCAAAGAGCGTGAAATTAAGGAAATCATATATAGACCGCTGCTGACAAACAATCAGATTCGATACCGATTCTTGACAGACTAAAGTCTTTACTTCGGATGTTTCACGGATTTACCATGCTACTAAATGTCTGTCTGTTGGATGTCAAGGATCAGTTCGAATCGTCGTAGTACATTTACTACGGTTAGGATGTTTAGGATTTTATTTGATTTTTTTTTAATTCCGAGTAACAATGCTGGTGCCAGATGAGAAGCACAACTACTGACCATTCGGAACAATTATGTTAACCGATTTTTCTGTGTTCTCTGATATGCTTTGTCTAACTGATTGTGTTTCTTTTGTTTAAGTGTTTGACTTGATAAACTGATTAACGATATCCTCTCTTTTCTGTTTTTTCCTGTTCGAGTGTTAGACACATACACGCGCATGAATCTGTCAATTACCAAGATTTAAATGTTAGTTCTTTAGAATAGGTGATAACAGTATCCAAACCTGTTAAAATATATTTTAATTGTTGTAAAACATATTGTATGTTTCTTCTACGAAAAATACATTGCTAGTTGAACAGATGTCGGTCAAAACGCTAAATGTCTAATTAACCCAAATCACATGTTTTAATTTTCTATTTATAACCAAAAAAAAATGAAATGACCTTACCTGTAATTCAATGTGATAACATTATTTGGATCTAATACATAACACAAGTAATTTCCTGTAATATTTCCTTTTGTCTAAGAGGGGATTTTAAAGTTTACACTTCCTGTTTTGTGTATGAGCTATATGGGACAATTGTGTATTCAGTAAGTTCTACCTGATGACGTATTAATTGTATCACTACTTTAAAATTAGCTTTTTAAAAATACCTGCGATTCGAATCAACATCTAAATTACATGTTCAGACAAGGTAGAATATATAATGTAAATGTTATACTACTTGGAGCCTTATTAATAGTTTTTTTATATATTATATTCTTCAAACATATATTTTATATGTATATATTACTTATAAATATTAGTCAGGCAAGTAGGGTTCTGCTTCCTGATTTCATTGTTCCATTGATAGCAGATTGTCATAAATTTCCGCGTTTCTCTGTCGTTTGGTTTTAATATTTACCTACAACATGTCAACTGCATATGCAGATAACAAGGTCACGACGTACCCGGATTACAGTTACTTCGTTTATTTGTTTTATATTTCCATCTTTTCGTTATATGTTAGTACGCCTTGGTGGTAATTTTGAATGCATTCCCAGTGCAGTTAAATTACTTAAACTCATAGGAGGTTTGTAAATTTGTTTAATGTTGTTCAACTCCGCTTTCAGCATTTTTTCAGCTATATCATGGCGTCTAGTTTTTATTGGGAAAGGCAGCCGGAGTACCCGAAAAAACCAGTGCTTTGGTAGGAAAACTAACGATCCTTGCCAAATAAGATTGGAATAAAGCGCACCATCCGCAGTGAGACTTGAACGCACAATCTCAGCGTTGACATACCACGTGATCAATATATATACTTAGACGAACTTACCACTTGGTCATCGAGGCCCCCTCATATTAGGTACCTCACGGCTATTTCATTACGTACCTAGTTCTATCACCATTAAAGAACATTGCATCAAATCAAGCGTCGATGGTGGCTGGAGTCCGATTTCCGGACCACTAATCTAATCTATGGTAATTAGGATCCGTTTCATTTTGCCACAAATCCGTGGTTGGTAGAATCAGTTTTACTGACCACTAATCAGCAGTAGTTGAAAATCCGTTTTACTGACCACTAATCAGCAGTAGTTGAAAATTCGTTTTACTGACCACCAACCGGTGGTAGTTAAAAATCTGCTTTACTGACCACCAATCGGCGGTAGTCGGAATTCGTTTCACTGACCGCCAATTTGTGGTAGTTGAAATCAGCTTCTCTTTCCACTAGTCTATTATAGTTAGACGTCGTTTCGCTGACCACTAATCGGTGGTAGTTGCAATTCGTTTCACTGACCACTAATCTGTTGCAGTAAGAATTCGTTTCACTGACCACTTATCCAATTTTAAAGTCGAATACTATAAATAAGGTTTTAACATAACCACTAATACTATTAAAACGGTTGTTTCACTTGGAAGAAGCGTTTATGGTCTATGTAGTAAAAATACTGCTCAGTGTTATACTGTTTGTACTTTATTGATTTATAACATTTTATCAGTTAACCTACAGGTCAGTAATGTCGTTTTTATTAGATAATGTACGTTGACATAACCTGATACAGTACTAACACGAAGTTCGTACGATAGGATTTTGTTCATCAGTATGAACACTTCAATTTTTGTCCGCGACCATAATTATTTTATATTATAAAATTATAGTCTTATGTAGAGGTCGATATAAGTTTAAATAGACTTAATATTGACCGGTCCTACGCCGAAGGCGGAAGCTAGTATTAATTGTTGAGTAAATTAAAACATGTATCGACTGACACTAGTACTTTGTTTTATTATATAATAATTTAATTTGCTTTGTAAGCTGAAATCTGAAAGGCCGCTTCAAATGTAGAAACCCATATTATACCAGATAACTTGAGTTGGTCACGTGCATTATTCTAACACCGTTAAAATTCAAATACATGTAGTTCTATGATGTCATTGCTGTTATTAACGTTAAAACGTCAAGATTCATAGTTAAAATTAAATTATAAGGAATATTTCAAATTTCTGAACAGGTTATACGATATAACATGGTTTGGGTCTGTTTATATCATTCATAAGCCGCTTCGCGGTGTATTAGGCTTAAACAGACCCAAACCATGTGACGTAGTATAACCCTGTTCAGAAATTTGAAGTATTCCTTAAATCAGGGAAAGGGATACTTTGTTGTTTCATTGACATTTGCCACCAAAAACAACATTTCTATGATGAAATGTATGTAATTGCATCTGTGTTATGTTGTCTGATTAGCGTATATTCTAATTTTTAATATAAAAGTAAAACAATACAGTATTTTTTTTTTAAGTTTATCATAATTTTAACCAACAACAATAGAACTAAAAAATAAAAACCACCTCACAACAACGATGTTATAGAAAAAGGTAGTCAAGATTGATTTTATTCAAACAATATCAGAATATACGATCGGGAGTATAGGCGGGTCTTAACCAATAGAAATCATTTTAAAAATTAATTTCATTTTATTTCATTATTATTATTTTCTAATTACAGCCAAATGTTTACTGAAAATGAAGTTGCTAGCAACTTGTAGACACTTCTGGTTCAAAAGGACTTGCCACACTCTAAGTACATGCATGTTAATACAGAACACCACAGAACAAACGCGAGATCACCTTACGCCCGAAATAGTCCTTAGATTGATTACACCGAACTGTAAACTGTGGTACAGCAAAGGGGATGACCTTCCTTATCCTGATCCTTACTGGGCGTTTTATTGGCCTGGTGGGCAGGCATTAACTAGGTAAATATTGTAATTCAAAGGGAATTAGCTACATTATACCTGGGCATATTGGGCATTTTATCACCGCTATTCAGACATTCCATTTGAGTAATCATATGTCATTAAAGGCGAAGAGCTCCAAAACACTGATGCATGCTATGGCAGGCACTGACACGTTAATCAATGGCAATCTATTACGATCCATGCATTTTATTGGGCTTATATTCGAGCATTGACATGATACTGCATGAAAAGCAGGTACCATGCTAAAGTATACTTATATTACGTCTATCCATCTAGCGAATTTTTACGGGGCCTAGGTGGCTGAGTGGTTTAAGTAGTGTGTCTGTTACTATTGATCAAGTGGTCAGTCAGCACGGAGGTTGCGAGTTCGAGTCTCAATGCAGGGTGTACTCGACTCTAATCTTAATTGACAAGGAAAAATGTAAGTTTTCTTACCGCAGGTTGGGGGTTTTCTCCCCCAATAAAAACTGTATCTTAAAATTTGCTTTAAAAACCATTGAAACAGCCAAGTTCTATCGATTTGTATATTGTTGATGGGGTCTTATGTTGAGATATCAAAACACGTTATAAGTATTGTCCACTAAATGATACAGAATTAAAAATAAATTTGATTTGTTTTCAATATGCCAAAGCACAACAATAATCATTAGGATTGTGGCAGGTGCTAAACATAGTGTATATAGACATTTATATGTGAATTAGCAGTATGGATACAATGTATTGTAGTACCACCTTAAAAAACTCTTACAATTGTCAGAGTAGCAACGAAATGTGTTGATATTACTATGGTAATTGTATTATTGGCCTGTTGGGCCAATAATGTTTTACAAAGTTTACACTTGTGCATAAATTCTATAGGTGGAAATGATATGGACTCTGGTTTACCACCGGGACAGGGGTCGGTTGTAAATTTACAGAATTGTGTCAGTGGTTCTGATTCTTTATTTATTCATGTAGACATAGCCACCATGCAGAATCCTTGTTTCTAAAGATGAGGATTGTCACTTTGCATAATTGACAAATTGAAAAATGAGAGTGGCGTTACGAAAATTTATTTCTTACTTGTCTGAAATCAAATTGGACGCCAGTCAAAGTAATTGAATTATCGTTTCCGATTGTCTGCAATATAAAAAAATCTCAGTAAGAAGGTTATTTGAAATAGAACGTTGTGTATGTTCTACGTCACGTTTAAATGTTTTTGACTCAGCGGCTAGAGGCCAACGTGGCACGTTCGTAGCATTGCTCCACAGGTCCTCCGCTTATTATAATGTCTAACCTTACGAATGCTTAGAAAATTTTGAAGTAAATATCTGTCTGCATTGATAGTCAAACTGTACTACTGCTTAGACACTTTAATTGACTGTACTATGTTATTATAGGTACATTCTTGACAACAAACATATCTTCAGGGACAAGAATATAATTGACGTCGGAAGTGGATGTGGGGCATCCGCTATTGCTTGTAGAGTAGCAGGTGCTCGGAAAGTCGTCGCTAATGATATTGACAAAGGTAATCACAAGTTTTCTACTCATACAAAAATTAGTATATCAAGGTATTTTTTGTAAAATTACAAAAATGAATGATATTACCATGCTAATTGTATTAATACATATTGTCATGCTTTTCAGTCAAATATACCGGTAGTAAAGTCTGATTACATTTAAATTGATTGTTATACAAACCTTTGAAGGAGTTCTTAGTTCCATATTTTGTAAAATAGATAATAAGGACGATATTGTTTCTATATTCAATAAACAGAATAAACTTAGGTACTGATTTTTAGCAAAAACTAAAAACAGATTTAAACACACCAATCATTATTGAAATCGTTGTGTACGCCTGCTGTATTCTATTTTAGTTGCCATAGAAGCTATCAAGTTAAACGCAGCTGCAAATGAAGTTGATGTTTGTGTTTCTTCTGACAATTTGATCGGTTCTGTTCATTCAGACTGGAATATACTGTTGCTAGGAGACATGTTTTATGACAGTCATTTTGTCAACATAATCAGTGAATGGATTCCTCAGTTAGCCCGGAATGGCGTGTCAGTGTATTTAGGGGATCCCGGAAGAATATCACTGATGGAACACCCTCTTGTACTGAAACTGAATCTTTTGTGTAAATATAAACTACCAGAAAATTGCTTAAGAGAAAATAACGGGATGGACACTTGTTGTGTTTGGGAGTTTTGCGATAGATGCTAAGAATTCATGATATGTAATAGATCATGCACTTATATATCTAATGCCAGATAAGTAATAGATAATCCACGTTTGTCGATATGTAAAAGATAATGTTTGGTTTTTGTTTTGTTTTGTTTTGTTTTTTTTTTGTTTTGTTTTTGTTAATAGTTTTTAACGCTACTTTCAACATTTTTAAGCTATATCATGGCGTCTATTTTTATTGGGAGAAGCCGGAGAAAACCGACCTTTAGTAGAAAAACTGGCAATCCTTGTCAAGTAAGATTGAAGTCGAGCGCACATCGAACCGCATCCTCAGTTTTGATAGACCACTTGATCAATAGTAGAAGAACTGCCTTATTGATCACGTTTTCTGTTAAAAATGAGATTACGGGTTCGATTCTCACTGCTGGAAGGGTGTACTCGACTCCAATCTTAATTGACAAGGATTACCAGTTTTCCTTCCGCAGGTCTGGGTTTTTCTACGGGTACTGCGGCTTCCTCTTCGAATAAAAACTGGACGCCATGGTATAGCTGAAAAATTGCTAAAAGAGGCGTTAAACACCATTCAAACAAACCTTAACAACTCAGCCACCGATGCCCCTAAAGGAGAATGAACTTGTTAACTTTAGAAATATATCAACCTGCCAATGACTCCTTATTGCTTTTAGAAATTATAAATGCAGTATAACCAACTTGATTGTAAGCTAAAGCAGTCTGTAGATATGAAAGATAACATTTGATAAATATTGACATTTTCTCTGAAGTTAAGTTGAGAGTAAAGTTGTTATATAACTAGTTTTTTCTATTATTTGTCCGAGTTTGAATAAAGTAATTTCGATTTCACTAGATTTTTTATACTAGTGTATAAAATATGCGTTTATCAAAATATTCATAATGACTAATATATACATGTGCAATCGTCTGTCTACTTTGCACATCTTTTGTGTCATTAAGTGCGGTGGGACCTATTTAATATAGTAAACGTACAATGAGATATCACGATATATTATATCATTTGTTTAGAACATGTTACAGGTAACAACTTTAGCATATGTCAGCAGTGTTGGTTTGATGGAGTTGTAATCCACTATCAGCCTTTTCAGCTGTACGATGTCCTTCAGTTTGTATTTGGAGAGAAAGACGATTACCTTTTGAAAACCCCGACCTTTATAGAGAAATTTTGTGTAGGCAAAGTAACATACGAGTTAGGAGGGTTATAATATCTAGCAATTTGGACGACCAAACGTCAGTATGTTTTGTTACTATGCCCCTGCAACGTATGTTGATCTAGTACAGGATAGCAGACATTAATTGCTGGAATTGAGCTGAAAGTATAGTAGTCACTAAGTTCTAAGTACCAGTGCCTTTAATATGCTAGTCCAACCTACAGGCTGAAAAATGACCACCACATTTGACAATACAAAATTTACCAACTATATATTGACGATATTTTCGTCAAGTAAGAGTTATCTCACTTTTTCATTGCAAGAAGACTAGAAATTAATTTGGAGCAGTGTCGTCTGCATGCAAAACTATTATATCTTTTAACCACGTAATGAAAATATTTTTGCTCTAAACTGAAACACAAAAAATAAATAAATTCACACAAAAGCACTGATTAGTAAACTTGATACTTGTTGGGGAAATTAATACGGAAAAACGTATATCATCCAATACAATATTCTTTCTATAAAAAACGTACATCGTGTAAAAACGAGTGCACGTTTTCATAGAAACTTTAAAGGTGCTACCTTGGGAACAATTTCCCCGTTTATTTCCTTATTGTTCATTCTTCACAGCAGTCTGACTTTTTCTTACTTGTGTTGCATTTCATGGTTTCCTTCTAAGGGTATGACTAAGTAATTCTAACCTATACATGTACACAATCACCCACACATGTTTGTAACGAGTTGTGTTTTTGTTAGCAATATCCTTGTCATTTTATCCGTAGATTTTGAACTTTTTATGACACCAGTAGAGTTTGATGACACCTTGGTATGTTCCGTTTGGCTGGCCTTAGTGATTTACTTGGCACCGTAGTGTTTGCTAACACCTCGGTATGTTCTGATTGGCTGGCCTTACTGATTTACCAACTTGGCGCAATAGTGTTTGGTAACAACTGGGATGTTTTGATTGGCTGGCCTTGGTGAATTACTAATTTGGAGCAATAGAGTTTGATAAAACTTCGGTATGTTCAGTTTGGCTGGCCTTACTTACTAACATGGCGCAGTAGATTGTTAACACCACAGTATCATTTGATTGTCTAGCTTAACTGTTTAACTAATTCCTAAAATGCTCATGCATATTGTTTGTTTTTACGCGTTTTGTGAGGCCTTAGTCTGATAAGCTGTCCTTCTTCTTACAGAGGTTTGTATAGTTTTGAAAGGTTGCCCCATGGCAATTTGAAGTCGTGTTATTTCACAGATTGCTTCTGTTACAGAAAAATATACATGTATTAAGGCATTCTGTACAGGCTAGCGTATGGTTTCCCTCTAGTAAACATTGTCATCGCTACCCTTACCCATTGGTCGTAAGAAATGAACGTAGACCTGTCTTGAACGCTGATTCACACTCTCCCTCAAGACCGGTGACCTATTGGATTGAAGAACGTCCGTATAGTTACCACGGGTATTAGTAAACATCCGAATAGTTACCACGGGTACTGGTGAACATCCGAATAGTTACCACGGGTACTGGTGAACATCCGCATAGTTATCACGAGTATTGGGTGACCGTCCGTATAGTTACCACGGTAATGGTGAACGTTCGTATATGTTTGATTTGTTTTCTTTAAGTAGTAATTAAATTGTCTGTATTATTTGTATGCAAGAATTATCTCAACGAAACATGCACACTGTAGGTTAACATTAGGCAAGTTTGTAATTTTCATTCAAGACTTACAATGAGAGAAAACAATTGTCAACTAAAATAAACTAAGAGAATAATGCCCATATTTAGAGTTACCTATCTCTAGTCCTACATTTAAGCGGGACTATTCCTGCCTAGGTAAGTTAACGTCAATTTGTATGAACAAGGCGGGAGTATCAGTTATATTTATCAATGAAGCATTTAATTTGATGGTCGTATCGCATGAAAACCATTCTCTGATGTAACGAGGTAAGATAAATACTGTATTTTACTGCGTCAAATCATAGTCAGCATCAGACTTCCTTCCTTTATCTATTTTCACTGTATTCCTTTCTTAAAGACTGGGCTAAATCGTGAATACTCTTTTCTGTAAAATTTAAATTTCTGTCATAAAAATATCTGAAAGCTTGTGCTCTGTATTTCCCTTCGTACCAATGGAAACTATACCTAGGATCATTAACAATATATTGTCCTTTGTCATTGAATAATTTTGGTGGCGGGCAGCCATATTGTTCCAGTGTTGCCACTTTGGTCTTTATTTGCTTTCCAGATTTGTATGACATAATGTTGTCATGGAGCCTTTCACAAATATAACATTCAAACCCTGAAAAAAATGACCAGTATGACCGTTTCATGTTGTCATATTTTGACCACTGTCTTTTATCCAGTTCGCTAACAAGATACGTATTAGTAATACCATCTTTCTCTTTATAATGCAGATATTCTTCATACGCGGTGTCGTTTCCATCCAAATATTGAACGAACGCTGCAAGGTTTTTGACGTCATCAAAATCATTCACCAGGATAGCAGATTTTTTACTAGGCAAGAAATCCTACAGTGGTAAAAAGCATATTAACCAGATGATCAATGCAAAGCATTAGTATTATGTCGAAAATTCTAATATGATGTCCTGATTTAGCTATTTAATCAAAGCCGTGTTTAAATTCCAATAAATTTAGTTCGCACATGCGTAACATGTGTGTTTTTTGTAAATGTAAAAAATGACTTAAAAATCACTTTTGTTATGTGTTATCCATAATTATCGTTAGTAATAATACTGTTATGTTTAGTATGAATTCTGAGATTTGTATGCTTTAACATACTCCCAATAAATTATTTTTCTGAGAACTCACAATATTACGGCTTGAACAGCCAGAAACTAACACTTAAGTACAGATTACCGTATTTGTCATAATTAGAATTGAATAATTCATGCATAACATACTTTATTGCAGTTTTAACATGGGTATCGGTGGTACAAAATATTCAGAAATATAATGCTCACCCATGTTAAAACAATACTGTATGGCATGCATGAATTATTTCCTAAGCATTAGAGCCTTGTTTTCCTTACCTTTTCCAATTTTAAGAATAATGTCACCATAGTGAAAGTCTTAACAAACTGACATAATTTACGGAAGGAACGAAGTTTGGGAAAGAAGATCGTGGTTCAGCAAAAAATAATAAAAGGCCATTTAAAATTTTTGAACAGGTTATACAGTCAATAAAGGACAGTTAATAATTCTCGCTTATTTGTCTATAATCACGTAATATTAGATCAACAAATATAATAGCTTTGAAACGTACCTTTATTTTCGGAGATCCAAAAATGATTGGTACCGAACCAAGATGAAAAGGTCTCCATACTTTTTCTGTGATGTAATCGTCACAAACTGCGTTCTCCATCGACAATGTAAACTTATACTTGGCTCCAAGTTTGAAAAAATCCTCATGATTCATAGGCCCCATGCTTTTTTCAAAACTTAGACTGAAAATAGATAAATATAGTAAATATATAAAATTTTTGTTTTGCTATATTGTTATTTCTCTGCTGTATGTCTGATGAATTGTTTGTGTTGTTTGTAGTTATGTGTTGTGTAGGTTTTGGCATATAACGATATATTTGACTTATAATCCAGTGTGTGCCCACTTCTGTCTTTTAGTGAGTAATTGAATTCGATGTTGGTTAAGTTTGTCGCCTCTGTGTATATGGATACAAGCGCGACATCAATGTGATGATATCGCATTAGAAATGACGTTTTCCTGCGAAGGACATTACCTTTCAAGATTTTTGACATCCTCTTGAAAATATACACCGGGGTGTACAAGCTTATGAATCTAAGACCTAAACTGTACCTATAATAAAGCTAAACATACCCAACCATTAGAATGTCACCCTTGAAATAGAATTAGATTATTCTTTGTGTTACTACAAGAAGATATTAGCATTATTTGTACTAAGCCATGCTTTCTGAAAATAGAACCGACCTGGGAAAGAGATTAACGTTTTACGTCGACAAATTAATGTAAATGGAAAATAAAGATGTTTCCCTTTATAATGAAAGCAGAAAAAACAAGAGGTGTTAAAAATTATATGTCACTTTGGAAAGGCAATAACGTGGCCATAAAACTAACAGAAAAACACAGAAACAACCATCCGTAACCATGGGAACCAACGACATGCCCCATTAAAAACTTAAAAACTTAAAAACCCCAAGAAAGGTCAGCAGTTCCTGTACCAGAATATTTAGTAGTCTTCAGAACATAACAGTTGTTTTTCTCCGTGCTACTTACTAGTCTGGTAACATTTTGTTATTATTACATTTCCCGTAAGAATCAACATTGATGTATTTCTGTAACAGTTCAACATATTTCTCTCTATTTGATGGTGTATGACAGTCACTCTGGATATAAAATATTGGAGCCAGATGGTCCTCCTTCCGGTACCTATTTTTATCGTTAATTGGTACAAGATACTTCTTGCTTTGCAGGTATTCAATGTTTGGCAGGAACTGGGTTGTTACTGGATAATCCGATTGTCGCTTGAAGGTTGCAGTATAATTAAAAAGGGACAGTATTGCTTCATGATTGAATAGAAAATCCGCATTTTTCATTGACTCTTCGTGGATTAACCCCCAGAGAATTGAAGGTATTCTTTCTTTTGGAAGGTCCATAAAATTGAAGTGTGTACCATAATGCATGATGGCCTGGAAGCAAAGAATACAAGTGGTGTATCAGTAATACGTAATGTACTGAGAGTTACGTCCTAGCCTAATTACATTGTATACAACGTCGCGTCATTATAGTGTATACTATGTCGAGCCATTATATTATATACCACGTGGCGCCATCTTATTGTATACTATGTCGCGCCACTACATTGTATACAACGTCGCGCCGCTATATTGTGTACTATTTCGCGCCTTTACATTATATACAACGTCGCTCCATAATATATAGAACGAAAATTCTGAGATATTTTGTTTTTATTATGAAAATTCGTCTATACTTGACAAGGAAAATATAAACACATCTACGATTGTATCGTATGTCTCTGCAATTTAAAAACTACATTACAATCATAAGATTTTTACATCATGTATAACTATTATAAGAAGTCTATCTGATTCTTAGGATTACGTGTACTTAGACAACTTGACCAAGTATAACTTTCTTTTGGGGCTTAAGTTTTACATAGCTCTATATTTCATATTTATAAACTATATTTTTAACTTTAATGTATGGCATCTTAAGGCTAAATTCTACGCCCTAGTGGCAGTCATAATTTTTTCCCCGTGTCCCAACACACCCGTATTTCTATTAAAACCCTGTTTTTCATATATCTATATCCAGTACGTTACCATGGTATCCGGGTGATCGTTATAACTTCTCTCCGACACAACATGGCATTGAGTACCACCTTTGCAGGTAATTGTATCATTTTTCACGTGCTTTCCGCCAGAATAAAAGTCCCACCATAATATTTTTGGTACATCCGGAATAAAAAATGATGTCTTTTTGGCTTTCACTTCTACTTGTGTCTTGTGAGTCAATAGCGAATCGATGGCTGCTTTTTGGGGGATTGGATGTTCATCGTCAACTCCTTCGTAAAAAGATTGGCTTTGCCCAGCACTTACAAAATCCTGTATAATGTTTTCAACAAACTTTTCGTCGTCTGTGTCTTTTTTTATGCATCCAACTTCTTGTGTACAGTCATCACGGAACGCTATGTCTGAAAAGACATGCTTAAAGGCATTTTTATATGGCATAAACATGCTGGTAATTTGTTTTCAAATTGTTTTGCTTTGTTTTATTTATTTATTTATTTATTTATTTATTTATTTATTTATTTATTTATTTATTTATTTATTTATTTATTTATTTACATTGCTCAACATTTTTTTCGGCCATGACATGACGTCCATTTTTATCAGAGAAGAAGCCAATGTAACAGGTACAACATCAACCTTGGGAGGAAACTGACAATCCTTGCCAATTAATAAGAGTCGAACACATCTTGTTATCGCAATCTCGGATCAAGTGGGCGATACCATACATTTAACTTAGCCTTGCATATTTTGCTTGAGGTTTGGGATGTACCTCTTTACTTATTCTTACAATCATACTTTACTGTATATTTACATTCACCAGTTTTCCCGCCGAATTTATTCACATCAATCAATCAATTGGACCAATCTTATAAACATTAAATTACTTATTACCCCCGTTTTGCCTTGTAGCTCCGTTGCTACAATGCAATGACATAGCAAAACAGGGGGCGGAATGAAAGACTTAATTTTAATTAGATTGTAGTTGGACAAATTTTGTGTAAAATTACTTTACCCAGAATTAATGCGTTATTGTTATTACGAACCTTATTAATATAAATGTCTAATATATTTACCAGTTAATACATTACTTGTTGGGCTTTAGTACAGTTTGTACTACTTACCTGTTATATAAACACCATAGAACCATGATCCAATTAAACACAGCAGTGTTAAAAAGGATAAAATCAGGATTCGCTTCCTCCATCGTCTAAAACAAGAAGGAGAATAGAAGTAAAGCGCTGGAAAAATAATCATTGGATAACATCTGTAATTTAGATCTACTGAATGGTGACCAATTAAATAGCGTCTATTAAAATTTTGTCTTTTACTTTATCCAGATTTGAAATTTCTCAAATTACATAAGAACACAAAAACCTTTTGGAAATACACAAATAAACGACATTAGTTTATAAATCGAGCGATTAATGACCGATGACGTCTTCGTATGTCTGGCCTTAGTTTCATAAAACTTCTCAAATTGAGAAGTAGTCGTAATTTTACATTTTAAGCAACTTTTGTCACATTAGTAGGTTCACACGTGGCTACATTTCATAATTTCAAAACTTTTTTTATTCATATCGTAATAGTTTTGTGAAAGCAATAAATTAAGATTTTTACCACGGTTGAACATTCATCCGTAAGATTCTACCCTCGCTAACCCATGCGGATACAGATAAAATGTCGAAACTTGTGGTTACATTACCAATTTTAAATAACTGACTTGAAAACATTTGTTCTGGTTTATAAATAAACGTTCATACTGTGATGTTATCCATTGGTCTCTCCAAAATAATATATTACACACATGCACTATGATATTTTAATATACCGTCGATAAGACAAGATGTATAAATCTACAATATGGTCGCAGCACACAGTTCAACGGTACGTCTAACAAAATTAGGACGGTGGGTTCATATTCTTCCTTAAAATGCAGCTCGAGTGATTTAATTGTTTGAGTTTGCCATATCCTCTTTCACTTCATAAAAAGTTAAGAAGAATGCAGTATATACAGTGGTCTAGTGGTACTTTTGATACATCGATGTCAATAATGTAAGGAAAAACAAACACATTTCTTACCTGTTCATCTTTATACCTGTGGTAAATGCGCCTTATATCGAACTATTTCAATCAATTCACATCAGAGTTAAGACCGTACAATATGTGCAGAATTAAATAAAATAGGTGTCGTATTATACAATACAAGTGAAATAGAAGAAAAGGACTCGGTCAATGCTGCGTTTGTACTGACTGAAAAATATAATGGACAAATTATATGAAGATTACGGGCAGTTGGTGGAACTTTGCCCTCTTTTTTCAGAAGTGATTTTTGTTTCATTAATAAATAAATAGCAGATGTTACACAAGTATACATCATATAAAATTGTCGGATTAGTTTTGTATCAAAAATCAATCAAATAATTACCTACATGTGGCTTAAAATAGGTAATATTTTTATATAGACGTAATTAAGTAAGTTTATATAATAACATAATGGTTTCTAACAACAACATTAGGATTTCACAAGGAACATGTATACAAATATTTTGAATACTTGTTATATCACAAATGAATGTAGTCTTAATACGACCTTATTATCCAATATAAAAAGTTTTCTTTTCATTACAAAAGAAATATTTTTATATCAATTTTCCCTTTGGGAAAATGAATGAAATTTTCCTTAATTGTAACAAGTATGACCTGAAAATTAAAGTTGCATGGCTCCTCCTCAGTATATATTCTTCCTGAGTGTTTAGCTAAATGGTTTTGTGCAATGAATTTTTCTATATGTCTTCAACCCTCTATACGTAACACAATCAAAACTGATGACCGCCCGGTTTCAGGTTGTCTTACCTAGCCTTATTATTTTAACTGCATCCCAAATGGGCTACCGATACTTTGTGTACTTCGTCGTTGTTGTCAGCGTCATATTACAATCTTCTTTTCGGAAGAGGCAATACCAGTGGCCGAGTGGTTAACGTAGTTAGCCTTCTACTTTTGATAACGTTCTGTCAACGATGAGGTTCATACAAGCCCTAGATCCGCATATACAAGAGACAGGGATTGGGACTTGCAGTGGTGTGCACGGAATCCACTGGGAGTGGTTAACGTATCTTTACAGAATCATGGGCTTCTATGGTCGATTGGTTACGGTATCACGACAATATCGAAGGCCTTAGCGGCAGAGTGGTTTTGATATAACAGCAGCATTAGAAGCCTCAATAGCCGAGTGGTTAACCTATCAGGACAGGATCAAGAGCCTCAGTAGTGTAGTGGTTATGGTATCACGACAGAATCGGGGGCCTCAGTGGTCTAGTGGTTATGGTATCACGACAGAATCGGGGGCCTCGGTGGTCTAGTGGTTATGGTATCACGACAGAATCGGGGGCCTCAGTGGTCTAGTGGTTATGGTATCACGACAGAATCAGGGGCCTCAGTGGTCTAGTGGTCATGGTATCACGACAGAATCGGGGGCCTCAGTGGTCTAGTGGTTATGGTATCACGACAGGAACGGGGGGCCTCGGTGGTCTAGTGGTTATGGTATCACGACAGGAACGGGGGGCCTCGGTGGTCTAGTGGTTATGGTATCACGACAGAATCAGGGGCCTCAGTGGTCTAGTGGTTATGGTATAACGACAGAATCGGGGGCCTCAGTGGTCTAGTGGTTATGGTATCACGACAGAATCGGGGGCCTCAGTGGTCTAGTGGTTATGGTATCACGACAGAATCGGGGGCCTCAGTGGTCTAGTGGTTATGGTATCACGACAGAATCAGGGGCCTCAGTGGTCTAGTGGTTATGGTATCACGACAGAATCAGGGGCCTCAGTGGTCTAGTGGTTATGGTATCATGACAGGATCAGGGGCCTTAGTGGCCTAGTGGTCATGGTATCACGACAGGAACGGGGGGCTCAGTGGTCTAGTGGTTATGGTATCTCGACAGAATCGGGGGCCTCAGTGGTCTAGTGGTTATGGTATCACGACAGAATCGGGGGCCTCAGTGGTCTAGTGGTTATGGTATCACGACAGAATCGGGGGCCTCAGTGGTCTAGTGGTTATGGTATCACGACAGAATCAGGGGCCTCAGTGGTCTAGTGGTTATGGTATCATGACAGGATCAGGGGCCTTAGTGGCCTAGTGGTTATGGTATCACGACAGAATCGGGGGCCTCAGTGGTCTAGTGGTTATGGTATCACGACAGGAACGGGGGCCTCAGTGGTCTAGTGGTTATGGTATCACGACAGGATCAGGGGCCTTAGTGGCCTAGTGGTTATGGTATCACGACAGGATCAGGGGCCTCAGTGGTCTAGTGGTTATGGTATCACGACAGAATCAGGGGCCTCAGTGGTCTAGTGGTTATGGTATAACGACAGAATCGGGGGCCTCAGTGGTGTAGTGGTTATGGTATCACGACAGAATCAGGGGCCTCGGTGGTCTAGTGGTTATGGTATCACGACAGAATCAGGGGCCTCAGTGGTCTAGTGGTTATGGTATAACGACAGAATCGGGGGCCTCAGTGGTCTAGTGGTTATGGTATCACGACAGGATCAGGGGCCTTAGTGGCCTAGTGGTTATGGTATCACGACAGGATCAGGGGCCTCAGTGGTGTAGTGGTTATGGTATCACGACAGAATCAGGGGCCTCGGTGGTCTAGTGGTTATGGTATCACGACAGAATCAGGGGCCTCAGTGGTCTAGTGGTTATGGTATAACGACAGAATCGGGGGCCTCAGTGGTCTAGTGGTTATGGTATCACGACAGGATCAGGGGCCTTAGTGGCCTAGTGGTTATGGTATCACGACAGGATCAGGGGCCTCGGTGGTCTAGTGGTTATGGTATCACGACATAATAAAGGGCATCAGTGGTCTAGTGGTCATGGTATCACGACAGAATCAGTGGCCTCAGTGGTCTAGTGGTTATGGTATCACGACATAATAAAGGGCATCAGTGGTCTAGTGGTTATGGTATCACGACAGAATCAGTGGCCTCAGTGGTCTAGTGGTTATGGTATCACGACAGAATCAGGGGCCTCAGTGGTCTAGTGGTTATGGTATCACGACAGAATCAGGGGCCTCAGTGGTCTAGTGGTTATGGTATCACGACAGAATCAGGGGCCTCGGTGGTCTAGTGGTTATGGTATCACGACAGGATCAGGGGCCTCGGTGGTCTAGTGGTTATGGTATCACGACAGAATCAGGGGCCTCAGTGGTCTACTGGTTATGGTATCACGACAGAATCGGGGGCCTCAGTGGTCTAGTGGTTATGGTATCACGACAGAATCAGGGGCCTCAGTGGTCTAGTGGTTATGGTATCACGACAGAATCAGGGGCCTCAGTGGTCTAGTGGTTATGGTATCACGACAGGATCCGGGGCCTCAGTGGTGTAGTGGTTATGGTATCACGACAGAATCAGGGGCCTCGGTGGTCTAGTGGTTATGGTATCACGACAGAATCAGGGGCCTCGGTGGTGAAGTGGTTATGGTATCACGACAGAATCAGGGGCCTCAGTGGTCTAGTGGTTATGGTATCACGACAGAATCAGTGGCCTCAGTGGTCTAGTGGTTATGGTATCACAACAGAATCAGGGGCCTCGGTGGTCTAGTGGTTATGGTATCACGACAGAATCAGTGGCCTCAGTGGTCTAGTGGTTATGGTATCACAACAGAATCAGGGGCCTCAGTGGTCTAGTGGTTATGGTATAACGACAGAATCAGGGGCCTCAGTGGTCTAGTGGTTATGGTATAACGACAGAATCAGGGGCCTCGGTGGTCTAGTGGTTATGGTATAACGACAGAATCAGGGACTTCAGTGGTCTAGTGGTTATGGTATCACGACAGAATCAGGGGCCTCAGTGGTCTAGTGGTTATGGTATAACGACAGAATCAGGGGCCTCGGTGGTCTAGTGGTTATGGTGTCACGACAGAATCAGTGGCCTCAGTGGTCTAGTGGTTATGGTATAACGACAGAATCAGGGGCCTCGGTGGTCTAGTGGTTATGGTATCACGACAGAATCAGGGACTTCAGTGGTCTAGTGGTTATGGTATAACGACAGAATCAGGGGCCTCAGTGGTCTAGTGGTTATGGTATAACGACAGAATCAGGGGCCTCGGTGGTCTAGTGGTTATGGTATCACAACAGAATCAGGGGCCTCGGTGGTCTAGTGGTTATGGTATCACGACAGAATCAGTGGCCTCAGTGGTCTAGTGGTTATGGTATCACAACAGAATCAGGGGCCTCAGTGGTCTAGTGGTTATGGTATAACGACAGAATCAGGGGCCTCAGTGGTCTAGTGGTTATGGTATAACGACAGAATCAGGGGCCTCGGTGGTCTAGTGGTTATGGTATAACGACAGAATCAGGGACTTCAGTGGTCTAGTGGTTATGGTATCACGACAGAATCAGGGGCCTCAGTGGTCTAGTGGTTATGGTATAACGACAGAATCGGGGGCCTCGGTGGTCTAGTGGTTATGGTATCACGACAGAATCAGGGGCCTCAGTGGTCTAGTGGTTATGGTATAACGACAGAATCAGGGGCCTCGGTGGTCTAGTGGTTATGGTATCACGACAGAATCAGGGACTTCAGTGGTCTAGTGGTTATGGTATAACGACAGAATCAGGGGCCTCAGTGGTCTAGTGGTTATGGTATAACGACAGAATCAGGGGCCTCGGTGGTCTAGTGGTTATGGTATCACGACAGAATCAGGGACTTCAGTGGTCTAGTGGTTATGGTATCACGACAGGAACGGGGGGCCTCGGTGGTCTAGTGGTTATGGTATCACGACAGGATCAGGGGCCTCAGTGGTGTAGTGGTTATGGTATCACGACAGAATCAGGGGCCTCGGTGGTCTAGTGGTTATGGTATCACGACAGAATCAGTGGCCTCAGTGGTCTAGTGGTTATGGTATCACAACAGAATCAGTGGCCTCAGTGGTCTAGTGGTTATGGTATCACAACAGAATCAGGGGCCTCGGTGGTCTAGTGGTTATGGTATCACGACAGGATCAGGGGCCTTAGTGGTGTAGTGGTTATGGTATCACGACAGAATCAGGGGCCTCAGTGGTCTAGTGGTTATGGCATCACGACAGAATCAGGGGCCTCAGTGGTCTAGTGGTTATGGTATCACGACAGGATCAGGGGCCTTAGTGGTGTAGTGGTTATGGTATCACGACAGAATCAGGGGCCTCAGTGGTCTAGTGGTTATGGTATCACGACAGAATCAGGGGCCTCAGTGGTCTAGTGGTTTTGGTATCATGACAGGATCAGGGGCCTTAGTGGCCTAGTGGTTATGGTATCATGACAGAATCAGGGGCCTCAGTGGTCTAGTGGTTTTGGTATCATGACAGAATCAGGGGCCTCGGTGGTCTAGTGGTTATGGTATCACGACAGGATCAGGGGCCTTAGTGGTGTAGTGGTTATGGTATCACGACAGAATCAGGGGCCTCAGTGGTCTAGTGGTTTTGGTATCATGACAGGATCAGGGGCCTCAGTGGTCTAGTGGTTATGGTATCACGACAGAATCAGGGGCCTCAGTGGTCTAGTGGTTATGGTATCACGACAGAATCAGGGGCCTCAGTGGTCTAGTGGTTTTGGTATCATGACAGGATCAGGGGCCTCAGTGGTCTAGTGGTTATGGTATCACGACAGAATCAGGGGCCTCAGTGGTCTAGTGGTCATGGTATCACGACAGAATCGGGGGCCTCGGTGGTCTAGTGGTTATGGTATCACGACAGAATCAGGGGCCTCAGTGGTCTAGTGGTCATGGTATCACGACAGAATCGGGGGCCTCGGTGGTCTAGTGGTTATTGTATCACGACAGAATCGGGGGCCTCAGTGGCCTAGTGGTTATGGTATCACGACAGAATCAGGGGCCTCAGTGGTCTAGTGGTCATGGTATCACGACAGAATCGGGGGCCTCAGTGGTCTAGTGGTTATGGTATCACGACAGGATCAGGGGCTTCGGTGGTGTAGTGGTTGTGGTATCACGACCTTAGTAGCTGAGTGGTAATAGTTATACGATAGAATCAGATGACTCGGTTGTTAAGTGGATAAGGCATCACGACAGAACTATGGTTCTCAGTGGACCTCAATGTTTAACATATCAAGAATGAATCAAAAGGCCTCAATGGCCGAGTGTTAAACATATATCGTAAGAATCAGATGCATCAGTGGCCAATTGTTTAAGATATCAAGACATAATCAAGGGCCTCATTGTTCGAGTGTTTAACGTATTGCGACAGAATCAGGGGCCTCATTGGCCGAGTGGTTAAGTATCGCGAAGAATCAAAGGCCGCGGTACCAGAGTGGTCAAGGTATCAAGGCAAAATCTGGGGGGTAAGTGGAAGAGTGGTTAAGGTATCACAACAAAATTAAGGACCTAGATGACCGAATGTTTAACGTTCAATCTGATCTTTACAGAATCATGAACCTCGGTCGCCGAGAGGTTAAAGTATCACGATAGCAGCACAGGCCTCAGTGGCCCATCGCTTGAGGTCACTTGCCCCAAAATGAATGTTGGTATGCCAGGCTAATTGTGTTATGCATCTCAGACTTACATATAAATATGGTTGTTAAAAAACTTGAATAAAAACTAAGAGCTGATGTTTACAAAACAACTAAATCATTGTTTGTTTGGATGTTGTTTAAATCCTTTGGCATTTTGTTCATTTATATCATGGCGTCCAGGTTTTATTTTGGAATGAAGCCGGAGTACCCGGAGAAAACCCCTAAAAGAAGCTTTGGTAGGACAACTGGTAATCCCAGTAAATTAAGATTACTAAACAATTATAAAAGATCCTAAATCTTAAGACATAAAAATAAACATATATATGCAGTGTAATCACAACATAGACTCAACAGTTGACAGTTTAAACTTTTTTGTCGTTTAATTAAAATAAAAAAAATATTTTTTCTATTTTTGGTTTTGGTTTGATTATTAAATTGTCACATTGCCATATTCTTGATTATTGTAACGTATACTGAAAAATGGTATTATTTAATTAATCTGTTTAACTATACAAATGTTTGAATAGTACTCTGTAAAATCAAGTTAACTCTGGTTTTAGCATTTAGGTCACATTAACAATGTTTTTTATAAGTATTAAACCAGCTACTCATATACTGTCTGAGGGATGTCGATTTCAGTGGATATCTTAATCCTTTATTAAACGTTAATAGTTCAAGAAACTGAATTAAACAGTATTTATTTGAAATCATTGTCACACCGGTGGTATTTTTATTTATCTTTAAAAACTATTCATGTTAGATTACTCCGTTTTATTATTTTTATACCACATTTTTTATAAAATATTTTTTTATAAATGGAGTATTGTACTTACATAATAAAATGATAATAGTCGTTTCTTGTTCAAATATTGTTTATACTGACGACTATTTAAAAACAAAACTAGTTTTAATAACATTTTCTCATATGTTTATATTTGTTTATATAAAGAATCATAAAAATCCAGAACACCCTCGACTTTGTATGAAACCCATTTATATAGTATCACAAAATATACAATGCATTTCGAAAGTTGTTTACCCTCAAGGGTCGATGATTGTTGAATAACCGTTGCTGTTCTATTTTGTAATAACATCCATTAAAACATATCAGTAGCGGAAATAGAGGGTTTCTACACAAACGACATTTATTATTTTTTAATCTAGTTAGTCTCATAATTAAAAATGTCGTCTAAAATAATGAGATCTCTATTTAAATATTTGATCATTCCCTACATAGAGAGAGTGAACTTTATCATTCCGACACATCGATCTGTAGACTTAACTCGAGTACCTTCCTGATTGGTTTCAAGAAAAGAAAACTGTGATCCTTTTTTTCCAAGTCGTCTAGGAGTTAGTTAAGGCTGTTTTTAAGGCAAGAGGCATGGCGAAAGAGCTAGGGTATGAGCTCTAAAGTAAAAAGGGTACATGTAGGCATAGCTCATGTATGGGTTGACTGGGGGGCTTTAGGTAAACTGTGGAAAACATGTCAAATTTGGAAATGTCGATTATAAAAAAAATAAGGTTTTTTTTAAAACCAATGAATTAATTAATAGCATATGGTCAGAATCGGACAGTGTTGGCATTATGGAATGGAATATGCTCTTTTAAAGCCTTATGTTATAGTGTGAGACGTAGCTAAGATGTCTGGCTCCAAGATACGAATGAAGGGTACATGCGAGATAACCTCGAGTATGAAACGATTCGTGGTCTTAGACAAAATAAACTTGGGTAAAACGTCGAATTCGGCCAATGCCGGAATAATGGAATGGGTAAGCTCTTTGAAATGAAATAGTGTGAGACAGAAATATAATTTCATGTTCAAGTTCATGTTCATAAGTGATATAAATGAAGGGTAGACGTATTTCTACTCGGATGTAAACAGATAAATGGCCTTAAAAAACTCGTGAAGATATTTCAAAGATGGTTAAAGTTGGCACATTGATGGGTATAAATGATAGGAACCTGTAGGCATGCATTAAGTATGAGTCGATTGGTGGGCTAAGGCAAAGTAAATTCTAGAAGTAATGTCAAATTTAACCAATGTTGGCACTACGGAAAGGGTAATACGTCGTTTTGCGGGATAAAAATATTTCCCGATTATTACTGCGGATGGTTTGACACTGGTCAAAGATTTAATGTACTTTTTAACTAATATTTAACTGTAATTTCACTGATGGATAGGGTAGGAAAGAATTTTTTCTCTTTATTCAAAAATACTAAATAATGATCTTGCATTACCTATTGAATTACAAATAAAACTGTTATTGTATGGATAAAACGTATGGGGATATACAAATTATTATAATATTGAGAAATTCATGTTCACATTTGTATATAAATATTGAACACTAGAACGAGTGAACGAGTACACCTCTATACAAGCTCGTGAAGAGCTACATGTATTTACATTTCTGGTACACATTACAATTAAAATAGATTAAGTTCTAGGTCAAATAAATTATTAAAACCTGCTAACAGATTACTAATGCAGTATTTTACATAGATTGATGTTTAGTATGTACAAGAATTACAACGTTCAGTTTAAGTGGATTATTGCCATAGAATTTTTACTGATCTAATCTATAGGACAATGATTTTAGTAAATACTTGGGAAACCACATGTTTAATCCGCTGCTTGTTAAATGAAGAGTCAAGCGACGATTGTAATACAAGGTTCTCAGACATAGCTTGTTCGTCAAAGGGTGAATTATATTCCCACCTCAACCAGGAGTTTGGCTTAGAAGCATTTAGAACAAAATGTCACCCCAGTGTAAATTACTTACTCGAATCTAAGAATTCCAATCGAAACTGGATACTCGTATATTAGGAGAGAAACACTTAATCTATACACTGCCGACGTAACAGTATAAGTGACGTCATTATTATGCATTTTTTGCACTGATCCTAGAATTATTTAGACACGTAACAGATACATTCCAAAATATTATTGTTATATTTTTCTTTAGGATAAATGTGTGGATTCAAGGGCTATTTAAAGTTTGCACTTTTGAATAAATTATCCGTCTATGTTAAACATTTAGTGTGCTTATCCATTAAATGAGGGCACGTGCTTTTTGATTGATTTAAATTATCAATACCTGTTAGACATTACTGTACTGTAAATTTTTTGTTTCAGACACACATTTAAATGTATAGATTTTTAGTTTTCTCCCATAGTTGAATTGAATATTAATTTTATTCATAATTATTTATTATTATTGAAATCTGTGTTTAAAAATCCTTATATTTAAAGAATATTCTACCAAATAAACATAGTTGATGCTAAATTTATTCAGCATAAATAGGTATAAAACATAACAGGATAAATTCTATTATGATGGTACCTCGCAGCAATCTACTACTTTAGTATTGATTTAATTAGGCTATATTATGAACATTAATTTGCATGATAAAAAAATTAGTCAAAGACCTTATCTTTGTATCTATATATGGTAATAGTTAATCTTCTTTGAGAAATTCTCAGTATTAAACTAGATAAAACAGGAATTACCTTTTCTGTTATAAAGAACTGCGGTGTTGAGAATTAAGCCACAACTGGTGAAGACTTGTCAAATTGCAGATATTTGAGGTATTTTGAAATAAAAAAAAATAGTTTGGATTAAAAATGTACTTTTGGACAAGTGAGTGAGTACCCTGCGGGTAGCACGGCCGCCGTCAAAGCTATTTGAGAGATTGGTTTCCCATGACGATCAATTAAGCTATGGTGACGACCATAGAACTTTTGGAGAGATAACTTAGGTACAACAAACTTTGTTTGACTAGTTTAGTAGTCAACAGCAGTGATCGGTCTAGAAAATCGGAATACCGATAACAGGAATTAACATAAGTTGTGAAATGTACACACGAGAGGAGCACAATTAGTACCCATTGGAATACCAACAATATCTTGAAAAATATGTCCTCCAAATATGACGTATATGTTGTCAATCAGGAAACCTAGCATTTGACAGATT
The DNA here is from genome assembly GCA_944474755.1 of Limnoperna fortunei. NCBI lineage: Eukaryota > Metazoa > Mollusca > Bivalvia > Mytilida > Modiolidae > Limnoperna > Limnoperna fortunei. The sequence continues at coordinate 57,235,633 of OX104121.1, read as the reverse complement.
AGGCCTTAAGTATATTTGTTATTTGATTTAGAGTCATTGATGACGAAGTAAGTTCTCTCATGTTTAATTACCAAGTATTTATATCGTCTCTTTCCATTTTTCTTGAGAAAGCAGCGTATAAGAAGATCTTTAAACTTGGTTTTTAGCTGCATATGACGGATAGCCGTGTATGGGGTCGAAAAATCAAATGTTTTAATGCTGTTACATGGGTAAGAGATCCAGACTTCAAGATGTTTATTAATATCCACATTTCATTAAGGCCACTCCTGGAGTAGAAAGTGTCACTGCATTTTTGTAGTCCCGTTTTATTAGAAATTTCAAATTAAGTCCTCTTCCTTTTTTTTAGAAAAACTAATAAATATGTTTTTTTATAGTTATGCCCCCGCAACTAACAGTTGGGGCACATTGTTCTTACCTTGTTTGTACGTCCAACCGTCAGTAATTATATCCGTCCCATATGTTTTCCAGATTTTTTTGTAAATGTCCAGGCGCAAATTTTGAGGGGGCGTGTAGGGCGTGCGCCCCTCCCCCCTAAAAAAAGAGAAAAAGGAAGAGAGAGAGAGAGAAATAGGTAGGGCGGGTGATGTAGCCAACTCTGATCCCCGTCCGTCAAATGCTGAAAACCGAAATATTTTTGTTAAATAACATACAAGTAAGGTACAATATGTCATGTGGGACGTATTGTTTTTCCGTCTGTCCAAGTTGTCCCTTCGTCCGTCACACCACGGTTCGCCTATACAATAAAATGCAACCTTAATTGGAACTTCATCAAACTTTGAACACTTATTCAGCATAACCGAAAACAACCAAAAGATATTTAGGAGTTTTGACTTAAATATGTCCAATTAATTGTTTAACTTTTATAAGTGATTACAGCGAAAATTAAAATTTGTGAGTTTCGACTTAAAATAATATGTGAAAAGTGGGTCATGTATTGTACAGCAGCAACAAAAAAGAAGTGCTAGTTTTATTTCTATACTTTTATTGACGTCCTGTCCCAATTCATCAAAATTTCTATTTACAGTGATTAAATTTTTTGGTATACTAAAAATGACTATCAAAAACACCCAGTAAATGCTGAAATCTCTGGAGCTTCCGGAGTTCTTCGCCCCCCACCCTGGACCCCTACCAGGACGCTGCCATGGACCTGCTGGAGACCTTGAGCGGTCCCCAGACCCCCTCGCCGATTTTCTGCCCCCCCCCCCCCCTAATAAATCCTGGATCCGCCCCTGATGTCAGTAGATATTTGGCTGATATTTGTATACGAATCAGATCAAGTTTATGTTTAGTTCCGCTCCTCTTATTTTTATGGAAATTACGGGCCTTGAACTTCAAAATTATAGTTTCCCGGGCTTTTGTTGTAAACGCTTGATGATATTTAGCTGATTTGTTTGTATGTGCAGTGTCCTCATCAGGCCGTTTTAGTATCTTGGCACGAAGACGCAACAGAAATCGTCGAGATGCTATATATTTTAACCTTTTTTGAAAAACAAAACAATTGACCGCTTACAACACAGAAAAAAAAACATTTCTAATAAAATGTTTGATCACCTGTAATTTAATATAAGAGCTAATAGTGTTAATTGTTCGTTTTGATGATACCTATTCAGGTTTAGTGACCCCGAGCTAACACTTATGATATCTACAAGAGCATTTACTGAATGGTCCAAGCCAAAAAAAATTGATTCAGGAGAAGCGAACATTAGCAAAACATGTTCAACCACAGCATAGCAGACTCTGCTTCGAAATGTAAACAATTATGCCATCCACATCGATGAATATACAAAATTGATTACCAATGACCCTAACAGAGGCCGTAATTTATTGCTAACGAGCACTGAAGATAAACAGGAACATTATCATATAATGTACCCGTAATAAAAAAAGCAAATCCCGTGCCTCTCACATTGAACGAATCTGGGAGATGCGAATTTCGTATCTGACGAATTTGGCAAGATTGATGCGAGTAAACTTTTAATGCCCAGAACTGAATTGAGAGCACAATTAATCGGGAATAGAATTTAACTTTTAAGCTTTTGCACAGAACAAAAAGGCTAACGTTAGTGTAGTAGTGTATTGCCAGGCTATTTAATAGACAAATAATCTCAGGATAATTAGGTTCTTTATTGCATCATCAACTTATGCGTCATCATCTTACAGGAAAATACAGCAGGGAACACGCTACAATAACAAAATAAGAATAATAAATAAAACATGAATATTGTAATTTCGTTTTCTGCAGAAATATATATTTCTGTGTACATTGCAATTACAAATGTAATTCCCTTTACTAGTCCCAGATAAACTGTATACACCAAAATGTACATTGTTGTATATATTTATCTAAACACACTCGAGCAATGATGCATATGGTAAATGTTATGCTATCTAAAATTTCCAATTGAATCTAATTTAGTGAGTTAAAGATTAAGTTTACGTTTCATTTTACGGACATTTGACTTCGTCAACAGGGAGTGGAGGGGCATCATATGTGTTTTCCAGACACAATACAGTTTCTAAAGGAAGTGCTATTTTATTATCAGTTATAATATAGCTGTGTCAAATAAGTGTGGGGCATTACTTTGTCTAGTTTGCATTGCTCGCATTAACCAACACTATAAATCTAAAGCTTGTGTTTATTATACCACTATCTAAGATGTTTCTGTGGTAGTTCAGTTGCATGAAGTTATAAAATATTAATAGCACAAAAATAGTTTGTTTTTAATTTGAACAAACAATTTTCTTGTAATAAATGCAACATTTCATCATAAAGTTTTCTTACATATAATATTAATTATTCAGCAATTGTTTTTTAGATCCTAGATACATCATTTTCTCAGTTAACCCTACTGTCCGACATAACGTAATTGACTATGCCTAACATCCATTGAATAACCATCGAAACCATTGTTCTTAAAGTAATTTAACATAAACTTTTTGGGCTTTTTGTGCATAATGCCCACCCTGATCAGATGTTCCAGTGTATAATACCCCCCAGGCTCATCAGATGATTCTGTGTATAACCCCCCCAGGCTGATCAGATGATTCTGTGTATATATACCCACCCAGGCTGATCAGATGATCCTGTGTATAATACCCCCCCCAGGCTGATCAGATGATCCTGTGTATAATACCCCTCAGGCTCATCAGATGACGTTGTGTATAATACCCACCCAGACTGATCAGATGATCCTGTGTATAATACCCACCCAGGCTGATCAGATGTTCCTAGGTATAATACTCGCTCAGGCTGAACAGATGTTCCCGTGTATAATTCTAACCTAGGCTGATCAGTTTATTGTTAAACAACAAAAGTGAGTATTTAACACAAATTTATGACAGACCATACCCGTAATTTTTTAGTCTCAACTCGATCAGATTCCATTGGTGACAATTTTTCCTTCTTCAATCTCTCTCGTTCTTCTTTCTTCTCACTTTCCTCCTCGAGTAACCTGTTTAGTACAATAGATTTGAAATGTAGAAAATATAAAAATGCTACACATTTTAATTTAATTTATACTGGATATATATATATATATATATATATATATATATATATATATATATATATATATATATATAAAATGAATTGATGATTTTGTTAATGTTAATAAGACCTGCGGATAGAGGCAAAGATATTGAATAAGTGTGTATTACATCTTTCAACCGTTTGTACTGAAAATTATTGAGTTCTCTTCATATAACATTGTAATCCACCAATGATCAATCGACTGAATATAGACTGGTATTTCAAGTATTAGAAAGGGTCTGCATCAACAATGAAATCCTTTACAATAGTGTCATTTAGGGACCAATATTTCTCACAAGAAATGGAATAACATTGTTTGGTAGACATTGGTATGGAAAGACAGTCACATTAGGTATATAAAGGTTAATATAATTAAAATGATAATGGTATAGTTCAGAAAATTGTTTTCTTTCTCCAATGTTCTTGACATCTGACATAGTCGCTTGTAGGTTTTAGTAATAACCAATATGTTTTAGACGATTCATTTGAGTTACTTTCAGTCATCTTGCATATTTTTGAATATATATTGTCTGTTTCTTAGATCATTGCATTATGCTATATTATGGCCGGTTTGATTTGGTTTAGGAAGGTAGATTATATCCAGTAAGACCCCCTTCCTTTAGGACGAACACTAATAATAATTTATTCCCTTAGCATGCGGCCCAAGTCAGGTAAGACCATGTTGACATGCGCTTGTCCATAGTCAGTGACTAACAAGAACACTATGTGACATAGACAGCTGACTGTTACGTACTTGGCTTGTAGTCTTCTATCACTTTTTTCATCTTTCTTGGCCTGACGTTCCATTTCAAGCAGTTTTTCTAGTTTTGCCTTACTAGCCTCTAACTCTAGTACTCTTCGTCTTTCTTCTTCAAGGCGCTCTCTTTGTTCTCTGAGTAATGCCTCTAATTTTGCATTTGCCTATCAAAGGTTATTTTACAATTTCATTTGTTCTTCTAATTTTGGTTAATAAAAGAACATACATTTTTAACATAATAGCTAGATCAATCAACTTGTTTATACTCTTTTTTAAAGTCTTACTCACATGGGTTCTAATAAAAAGTAGACATATGTGGATATTTGTTCACCTGTTGGCTTCATGTAATAGGTTTATATTTTCTAACCTGTCAACCACCTTTACAAAGTACACTCATTTGTACAAAGTTGCCCTCCATTAAATTAGATAAGTTATTACCTTGTTGGTTTCTTCTAATTCCCGCAGCTTCTGTCTCAATGTCTCTTCGTTCATCAGCTCCTTCTGTAAAAACAAAAATAAACATAATTTATCAATGGAAATGATTCATTCTACTTCAAGTCCTATTTTGTCACTGTTTTTAGTATCTCAAAATTTAGTATCTGTTAAATTGTATTTAGTTTGAAATTTACAAACGTCAATGACTGAATTTATACAAGTTAATGTATCTGAGAAAAACATTACAATGTACAAATAGTTGCAATACGCGGGTTAATATTTAATAGGGTACCTGCTACAATATAATCACTTAAAAAAACTCTTGAATCCCATTAATAAATTAACAGACAAAAGCCCCCCCCCCCCAACTTTGTCGACGTCGTTAAAGAATAAAAGCAATAACTAAGGTCGAATAAAACCCATGTTACTTGTTTATATTCATCTTTCATTTGTCTTAGGAGTTCTCTTTCTCTTCTCTTCCATCGATCCTCTTGGTTTTCCTTTCTTAACAAGTTGCGTTTGTGTCTTCGTTGTTTAGACAGATCTTTGTGGTAATGATAATTAGGATCATCAGCATGGTTTATGGCTATCTGAATACCTAAAAGATATTTCAACAATTTTTATTTGACAACAGCATGGATATCAATTATTGATATTTTGCATGTTTAAAAAAACACATACAGAAATTTCATTTTTTATCAAATTTGTAATCAGATACTGCATTTTAATATTTAGTGACAAACTATTAAAGTTTACCTGTTTAAATTCTGGAAAGGGTTTATCCCCCTTCCCATCTGTTAATTTTAAACTTTTTCATGATTTGTATACATATTTGTATACACAAAAACTTGAATGCAGCTTCTCAATTTAGCATTTGCTCTCCAACACCTAGTGATAAAATGTTTTGGTCAATACCGGGGAATCCTTTTACTATCGCAAATGAGACTAAAAACGATGTTTCATCTGAATTTTGTAGTTACTGAATTAGTAATAGTTCTTATTGCTATTTAACATACAATGGAGGAAAAGTAATATTTAAAAAACTTCATTACTGCAGCTAACATGTGCATCTATATTTGGTGACATGGTTAATACAATCTCCTATACCAACTAAAACATTTTTCGGTCGTAAGCGGTTAAGGTCAGCTATTGATCATGTGCCTGTCAACACTGATGTGGGTTCACTGCAGGCAGGGTCAACTTTAATTGACAAGAATCGCCAGTTTTCCTACCATAGGTGGGAGTTTTCTCCGGGGTAGTCAGGCTTCCTCCCCAATAAAAACTGGACGCAAGGATATAGCTGAAAAATTGTTTAAATCGGCATTAAACGCCATCTCTTAAGAATGCGCAGTTTCTTCCTACGCATAGCTTACAACTGTCTTGTTATACCTGTCACCCATTCATTTCTACTTTTGGTGTCTAGGGCACTCATTTCATATGCCCTCTGTGGGGTTTTCAGTACAAACATGTTCTGTTTTCCTGCTTTGTCTGATAACAACTGTAAATAAACATATTAGGCTATTTTATTACAGTTTTTGCATTGTTTTCATTTTGTGCCTTAATGGTAGGTGCTAGGATTGAAAAAAACACTTTGTTTCTTATCTGGCCAAAACACAATTTCTACTGCTGTATATCAAACACCACCAACAACCCAAACAACCCCTTTACCTTCACTATGAAATATTTAGTTCACAACTGCATGCCGTTATTACTCCTCTATGCAACTGTTGATAAAGTGATATTTTCTTGCGTACCTCAATATCTTAATGGTTCACCTTACTTCCATTTTCTGATAATTTTCTTTCTTACTTCTTCTGTGTTAGAATTTACTTACTAAACCACAACCATGTAAATATATATTTGTTACCTCAACATTATAAGTATTTTCAAACGCTATCGTCCCTTTGATTTGTTTTTTATCGGCTGAGACATAGTATTTGAGGTCTGTAGGAGTCAGTACCATCCATCTCTCTTTCCAACTCTTTACTTTGTTACCACACTTTACCATGTTCCCCTGTCAATATATTTGTGTTAATTATATGTTATTTTTGGTTTAAATCTTATAAGTTGTATTAAATATGTTTCATAATAACATAAAATTATTTCATGAAAGGTTAGAAAGAGCTACTATTTTTATTTTAAGACCAGACTTCAACGTTTGGTTCTTGAAATGATGTTTTTGACATTATAATGTAAAAATGTGTGGAGGTAAACTCAGTAGCCTCTTATTACCCTTAGACAAAGGCATTTCAGAATAACATTGTTTTTCTCATTTTAACTTTCACATTAAACTAACGATAACCCAATTAAACTCAAATAAAATCTGTTCACAGCAGGAAAAAGGTGAATAGTGTGGCAGTCCATTTCCCTTTATCTGTTTTTATTTTCATTTATTTATTCATGAAGGTATGATATATATGCAATAAAAACTAATCTTGTTTAAATAGATCTTCCTTATTGGCAAAGTAATTGATTAAACTAATACCCTAACTCTTTATTAAGTGGTATGAAAACCAATCAATACAATGGATATTAGGATAGAGATAGATCATTTTGTTTGGGTGATATTTTTCTGATAACATTACCCAAGAAGGATGTATTGTGTTATAGATGTTTAGGAAAGGAAAACACAAAATGTCACAGATTTAAATACAATAAAACATAAATGTCACAGATTTACTCCTACAATAAAACCATGGGGGGGGGGGTAACTTGGTATATACAGGGTAATACGGATGTGCGGCCCGAATGGGTCACTTTTTTAGCTCTCAAAAATATATGAATAGGTAGCTTTTTTCATTGAAAAATATATCATTGGGTAGTTGTAAATTATCTAAATATATTCCGTGCCTCAATTCTCATCTTAAGCATGTTAAACCTATGTAAACCACAGTGATTTTAAAAAACAAAGTGTTCCATTAACATCAATTTATCATTTTGGTAGTAAACGTACTATTTTGTCAATGGGGATGTGCAGTAATAAATATATGAATAGGTTTGATTTAATCATTCAATATATGATTAGGTACTGTTTTATAGTGTCCGAAAATATATGAATATGGTGGGTTTTCAAATGTCCGTCCGCACACCTGTACCTAAAAGTATCCTTAGTGACCCCCCTCCCCCGTGAATAAAACACAAAATTTCACAGATTTAACCAACAATAAAAGGTTTAAACACTGCCATACAAGACTTATTGATTATGTATGCATAAACGGAAACTAAACTTAATACAAGCGTTTATATTACTTTAAATTAATGGAGGGTAGATGGCAACATACAATCTTTTTAAAAATTAAAAAGTAAAGTTTGCTATGGACCTATGTTCTGTTAATACTAAGACATTTAGTTTTTTTCTGTATGCACACACTATCAAAATATGTTAAAAACCAAACAGTCAATGATACCTTTTTAAAGCTTAATTTTTCCTTGAGTGAATGTTAGTTTATACATAATTAATACTAGAAAAATTTCTAGGGCCTTTTAAAGCTAACAGGGCCATAGCTAAAACATATGTGATTAAACCATCTCGCTGTAATAGAGGCAGTTAGCATTACAATTTTGTTAAAGAGCAATAAATATCTATTGTCGAGAGATACAATATCCTCCACTCAACCAATACTTATTTCCCAATAAAAAAATTTTCAAAGGGCAAAACTTCATCACAAATTCATGAGTTATCATTAAGGAAAAGCCTTTTTTTAAGTTTCATTCAAATCCAAAAGGAAATATAGAAGTAAAGTTATCATGGGACATACTCCTTAAAAATAAGTTTGATCATTAAGTTAAAGTTTGTGAATACAAAATGGAATGAAGTTGATAGAAAACTTTCAAAAATATTTTTCCATTTTATATAAGTAATTTGCAACTTGAATTTGGTAAATATATTAATTGAGATAAAACTTATTTCATTTTAATCTGAAACGAAATGACATTATTACAGTTGCCTCACTAGTTTTTTAATTGTATTTTCCAAACAATTGCAATCGACGTATGAACCCATTTATTGTTTGTCTCTAATATTTTTGTCATTTAAAATTATAATTTGAAATATATATAGAGTTTCAAAAACACCTTGTTTCAAAGGTGTCACGCTATTCTGCGTGGAATTCTACTTCACTAAAAATAGAAATAGTTGTGGCCTTGAAAATCTGATGAGACAGTCATTTGATATAGGCCTAAGTCAATGGTATAATTGCTTAATTTGTGAAATAAATATTAGTTTATCATTTCTGTACTTACTGCACAGATATCTGCAACTAACTGCACATATGAGAATTCTATTCAAAGATATTCAAACTATATCACTCATTTTACTCAAAACACTAACCATAGTATAAGGACATCATACAAAGTTCTTAATATATGTGAGTGATCCCAAAGCATCACAATATTTGACCTTGGTCCTAATGGTCATGGCAAAACATTCTACTGTTTGCTTTACCACACTTCAACATTTTATTTATTTTAGAGAATATGTACAAATATATGTTTTTATTAATATAATTTACAGGGATTTTGTACACTTGATAAAAAAATTAGTGTTGTATTTTAAATTTTCTTATAAATAGCTGTATTTGGCAACATAAGGTAAGATTATTAATGGAAATATTGTCAAATATCAAACCTTAAAACCTAAATGAGTAAACATCTTCTAATACAGATTTCGCTGCTGTAGCAGACATTTTTACATTGCCACAAGAAAAATCAGACTCTGGTATTGCTGCAATAAAACAGTTAATAACCGACCGGTGTCTAATCAGGGAAAGGGGAGGCGTAGTTAACCCTAGATTTTTTTAATGTGTAGTGGAGTGAAGTTATTACATTTTCTCTTTCTTTAACTACAAAGTTTTGCTTCAGTCGGTGTTTACTTCCATTCATAATTATGTTTCCCAAACGAAGTTTTGTGAGACCTATTTTTTGTCCGCTTTCTTATAATTATGTTCCCCAAACGACATTTTGGGAGACATATTGTCCGGTTTCTTATTATTATTCTTATTTCTTTTTTCAATTTTCTTTCCGCTCAATCTTGTATGCAGAGTTTCTCTGAGAGGTAATTTCCATTCAATATGAAACTTTGGGAACGTAAATGGTGACCTGAAGTTTTGCAACTTCCATGGAAATAGGGGTCATTATATAGGATATTGTATTGTTGTATTTGGGGGGTTTTCACTGAAGATAATAGTGGCGATGGGGGTTTGTTTGGAAGACATTTTTTGTTGGCATCCCAACACAGTTATAACGAGTTCTTCTTTCTTTTTGTCCCCGGCCGCAACGCGAAGGAGGGACCTAGTAATGGTCTGCGTACGTGTGTCCGTCCGTCCGTCACACTTTTGTGCACACGACTCCTCTGAAACCGCTTGATATTTGGTAGGATTATTTGTTCTGACAGGTAGATGTGCATACTGTACCTTCATTTTGATTTGTCAAATTTTGTGGTAGTTATGGGACTGACCATTTCAGCAAAATAATACAATGGAAGATCTAGTGGACGCATTTCCTCTGAAACCGCTTGTCGGATTGGATTGATATTTGGTAGGGTTAATTGTTATGATGAGTAGATGTGCATACTATACCGTCATTTTGATTTGTTAAATTTTTATAAGAGGTATGGAAATTTGACCGTTTCAGCAATATAATACAATAGTAGATCTTGTGGACGCATCTCCTCTGAAACGGCTTAACGGATTGCTTTGATATTTGGAAGGATTAATTGTTATGATGAGTAGATGTGCATACTCTACAATCATTTTTTTTCATCAAAAGTTGTAGGAGTTATGGTACTTTACCATTTCAGTAATATAATTTTATTCAATGGAAGATCTTGTGGACGCATCTCCTCTGAAACCTCTTAACGGATTGCTTTGATATTTGGAAGGATTAACTTTTATGTTGGGTAGATGTGCATACTCCACAATCATTTTGATTTGTCAAATTTTGTAGGAGTTATGGAACTTTGACAATTTCAGCAATATAATACAACAGTAGATCTCCTCCGAAAGACCTTGACAAATTGCTTTGATATTTGGTGGGATGAATTGTTATAATGTGCAGATGTGCATACTCTAACGTCATTTTTTTCATCAAAAGTTGTAGGAGTTATGGGAATTTCATTTAAGCAATATTGAACAATAGTGAAAACAAAGTTTCATTCTGATGAAGTTTTTTCATGCAGTTGCTTAGCTCTACCCAAATACCTGTCAAAACAGTTCTAATATTACATGATTATTATTTTGTACCAAAACTAATGTATAACAATTTTTTTCCCGATATATTTTCTCATGCCTTCTTCATGTCAAGGAAGTTGTATATAAGACATTATGAGTACTTTTAGACTACTGTGTAATGTCTTCCAGGTTCTTACATGCATTTGTAGACTTGTGTATCATGTCTCCCAAGCTTTGATATTAACGAAGTAGTTATATGATACTCTAAACACTATCGCATATTTGTGTAGCAAGCCCCCTTCAAAAAAAATCTTAACAGTGAATCAGTGTACTCAACTTAAGGACGAACTCTCTGGATCCTCTGTTAAGTACATACTATCTGAATCCTCAGTTAAGCACCACCCTTCTGGATCCTCAGTTGGGTACCTGCTCTAGGACCCTTAGTTTAGTACCCGTTTTCTAGCCCCACTGTAAAACATCCACTATTTGATGCCTCAATAAGTACAAACCTTCTTCAGAATATCGAACACGATTTGGTCATAGGCTGTTTCCACTGCCGATTCAATCACTCCCTCTTTAACGTGTTTGTATATGTAAATAAAAAATATCTCGAGGTACTTCTGATATGTCATGGATTCATCATACATAGCATCTGTCGCCTTAGTCAACACGTCTTTATTTCCAGTCTGTGATAAAATAGCGTCAAAAATCACAGTCGCTTCTTCTGGATCTAAGTTTAGTGGAAATTTAGGTGAATCTGAATCATCCTCCTCTGCGAATAAAATAAACATTATCCACAGTTTAAATGCCACGTTTTCTGGAATGTCTTCTGGTATTGTTTTGCCTTTCTCGTGCTTGTAGAACAACATCCAGCATACACTGTGAACATTCTGGTAATCAATGTTCGACAAATTCATGGTTTCTAGCGATGCCTTAGATAACTTGTCAAACATATAAAACTCAATGAGTGTGAAGTATGATGAAAAATCCAGTTCTATTAAATCGATCTCTTTATGGAGTTCTTCACATTTTTCTATCCCCAATGCATTGCCGATTTTGGATGTCAAATCCTGAAATTTGATTTGTATTTGTAAATTTCATGCTAGTAGTTTATGCTCTTGTGCGTGTCATTTCTGTTATTTGTTTTACATTAGTTGTTTGTGATTTGTTGTTTTTGTTTTTTAATATAGTAATCAATTGAATTGTTCGTGTTTTTTATATAATTAAACGTTTTCATTTTCAAAAAAGTAATTATTGTTTCCTAACGTGGTATATTTGATGTCATTTTATTTGTAAACAGTTATGGACTTTTTAATAATATAAAACACAACTGTCAACGCTTCAGATCCCAGGGATCTCACTGTTTTTGTTTAAACAAATCTCAAACTATAAGTCGAGAACAACAAACAATAAAAAAAAACTTTGGGAAGTAATTAGTTATTATATATATTAATAGCTTTATTACTATACATAAGTACCTTTAATGGTTGTGTCTGCACCATTGCGTTTTTGGGATCTATTAAGGTTTGGAATGCAAACCATATACTCTTTTTGGCTTCATTTCTTAGATATTCAACAGAGTGTGACCAGCGTCCATGTGACGTCTTTTTCAAGAACCCAGATCCTGGCATTATCTGTTTTCTTTTAGTTCTGGAAAGTTTAATGAATGGTATATTGAAGTTTAAATGACTTTCAGATGTCTAGTTTAACCAGATGTAATTATTATTTTTATCCTTGAAGGATTAAGTTATATACAAGTTAATGTTAACTTATATAAGGACAGTGGTTTGGTTTATTGATTGGTGTTAATTCCTGACAATATCATCGTCATATTGTGGAGCAGTAGTTAATTAATAATATATGACTAACTACAAATCTATTTATAGCATGGTTTTAGTGTTACCAGGAATGCATCAGTAAATCTGCTGACTTGGAATACGTAGATCCACTGTAGATTTGATGTCAGGTGGGGTCAAATCATTAGTCCTATGTCTTATTACTGTCTTACGTAGCGGATACAGTTGGAATTCTGTATTACAACGGCATTAATCCAGCAACCTAATGCCTGAAAAACTATAAATCACGTCACCACCGACTATCACCTTCACATTTCTTTTTGTAAAAATCAAATGTTAGTCATTTTCGTTATTGCCATGAACTTGGATATGCTCGACTGTGTTCAGATAGCCCAGACAAAAACGCATTTGCGCATGCATTTCGGTTTATATCCAATTTAATTAGCAGCATTTTAATCTGTTAGACTACAACAACAAATTATTTATTTTCTAATTAGGACGCCTAAAAGGGGCTGTAGAATCACAGTCATGATGATACAGAAAGGATGAAGATAAAATAAAGTGGTTCATTATGAATGTACAAAAGCAAATATACAAACATGTTTTGCTGTTACATGTATTCAACTTAACTATGCTATGCGTTGAAATGCGTGATGAACACACTTACTTTGCACGAATATAATATAAGTCAATAAATAAACTACTTACAGGTGGAATAAAAAATGTTAAATATATAGTTTCAACACTTCCGCACTCAATACAGACACTTATTAATGTTGTTATTACATTGTGTAATAAATAAATTGTGTAAATTTGACAAGTACGCACAGGAAACAATAAACAAACATGATCCTGTGTAAACGGAAAGAGTTTTAGTTAGTTTTATGGATTACTTTCCTACTTTTTTTAACTAAAGAAAAGCGATTTCTGTCAAATCATCCCTGGTGATTGAGTACGTTTGTAAACTTTTTGTACTTGGTATGTTTTCCAATAAAACAATTATCGTGATCTGAAATTATTACATGCTGTATCAGAACATTGTCGTGTACTATAAAATGTATGGAAAAAATCAAGTGTTGCGTGAAGCAGATCCGGACCACGCCATAAATAATTACAAATTTAATGTTTGTATTTCTTTGCAACACGTTTATATATTTGACTTCATATCTATCCCCAAATTTTCAACTTTGCTACTTAATAATTATCAATATATAGATATCATTATCCTGTTTAAGTAAGGTACAAGGCTTGCTTGTGGATTACCTCTGTGTTTTACTTACAACAAGGATTCTGAAACTGTTATTTTCTTAATGCTGGACTTGTTGATCGAAACATATTTGCTTTGTTTAATGGTCGGTAACAGACAATAGGCATTCGAATGAATTCTAATGGTGCTCCTGTTCCCAGACACTATATGGTTACGAATCGGACTTAATACAGGGGCTTCCTTGTAAAATTCTAAGTAACAATGCGAGTGTCAGATGTGGAAAATGCAGCATAACCAAAATGTGGATTATTACAAATTCTTAAGAACTTTTGGACAATTTAAAGATCGATATCTAGAATTTCACCTGTTAGAACCTTTGACCTTTCAACTCTTTATGCCACTTTCCCATTACGAGAAAAATAAAATCACGTCTTAAAGAAATAATATATATAAAGCCTTCGCTTCCAAATATGTCTACAAATATGTAGTTTTAGCTTACAACAATTTTTTTTCTACTAAAGAACTAAAAGGCAAATCATGCTATTGCAAGTAACAGGTTTACAGTATGCTAGATCGACAACATATTTGTAATTTTTAGAGGATATTTTTGTTGGCAGGCAATCGAAATTCCAATGGGTACAAACCGCACCCCACTTATTGCCAATTTGTTTCTGTATTTCTATGAAACTGAATTTCTTTCACGTCTTATTAACAGAAGAATATAGCAGAAGATATGTCCTTTAATTTCAAATATAGATATATTGATGTCCTTTCAATTAACAACCCTCAATTTGCTGAGTGGCTTCCGTTAATATATCCTCCAGAAATGGAAATTAAAGAAAGCACAGACACAGCTTCATCTACACCATTTTAAGACTTACACCTCGAATATAACACCAACGATCTTAGCACAATAATTTATGACAAACAAGACAATTCTAATTCTAAAATTAGATAATTTTTCTCACTTATGCAGCAATATTCCAGCTTCTCTTGCATACGGTGTGTATATTTCTCAATTAATCAGGTATGCAAGTGCTTGCAGAGAGTATACTGTTTTGCAAACACCACGAAATTCCTCGGGATAAACTTATAAACCTAGGTTACAAGAAAAACGACTCGTTTGCGCTTATAATAAGTTTTACTATAGAACCATTTCCTTGCTGAAAATATTCGTTTGAAAATATGATTGCAGAGTTTTCCCAATTTTTGAATTCAGTACACAGCACAGTGATTATGCTGCGAGGATTATTGGACTAGTGGTATATGATGCCCATCTATTTTCATCACCAAAGCAACTCACATACTACTTTAATGTAAGCGGAAGATTTGGCATGCATAAAACCTGGTTTAACCCACCATTTCTTTTGAAATGCCTGTAAATCATTACCATTGCTGTAGTAGCTATGATATTGGTTGGGTTCAAAGAATTACACATTTTGAAACTAGAATGCAAAAGTTGGCATACTCGTCTTACCCACAAAAAGTTTTATTTTACAATCTGTATGTGTATGGTTTTTTGTATGCCAATTTTCAATTTTTTGTTTTGTTGAACAAACTAAGAATTGTGATAGCGTGGCTTTCCATTAACTTCTGGCCTTACTGCGAACTTCCGCCGTAGCAACGTTTGTGCTCAACGTGTTCTATTATTCTGAAAATTTTTAAGAGGGATAGCATGGATGTATGTACCTATAGAACTTGAAATATTCCAACGTTTACAAATTACATGTGAGGAGGATAGTGAATTTGTGAATGTTGCAAAAAAAACCCTGTCATATAAAAAAATTAAACTCATGCTCTATTACAAAATACTCATTTAGTAGAATTTTAAAATTAGAGTTAATTACATATACGTTAAACGGGGCATTCTTGTGATTTGTGTTTATCAATATATATTATATTACAATTTACGTTTTAGTTACCTTCATTGTATCAAATTACGCTTCGACGTGTTGAGTAATTTACCTCTCTATTATTTGACGAGTTATAACCAATTACTTAAATATTCTATTTGATGACCCTTGTTATTTATACTTGATCTACAGGGAACATAAAGCCACCGAGAGGGATATGCAAAGAAAACAAGCTAAAGAAATTGACGGGGAATATATTTTATGCCAATTGGAAATTCAAAATGCTTATTGTACATAACATAGGGCTTTAATAAAAAATGTCGTAATGCCTTCTTGGCAGAAATTGTGAAGCTGATTGAAGCAATATTGTATATGTATTGTATTCGATGTTTGTTGGATTATCAAATACAACGTTTATGCATTTTGTTGCAATCAGCAATGAAAGATGCCTGCCACCAAAAGGCCATTAGAAATGTTCACTTTCGATACCTCTGCAATAACTGAAACCAAACTTGACCAACATTAACATTCCGGACCCCATAAGCATGTGCAAATGACTCATGTCTATTCGGTTTGTTTGTTGTTTGTTTGATATTGTTTAACGCCTCTTTCAGCAATTTTTCAGCTATATCATGGCGTCCAGTTTTTATTGGGGAAGAAGCCGGAGTTCCCCGGAGAAAATCCCCGACCTGCGGTAGGAAAACTGTCGATCCTTGTCAATTAAGATTGGAGTCGAGTGCACCCTGCCCGCAGTGAGACTCGAAACCACAACCTCAGTGTTACCAGACCACGTGATCAATAGTAGACGAACTACCATAACCACTCGGCCACCGAGGCCCTTCGTCTATTCGGAACTACATGCAAGGCTGTTGCCAATTACTGTGTTATTGCTAATTGGAAGATGTTAACCGACAAATGATTTTGTTTAACACGAACTAGTTTACTTGATTTATAGGTTCTTGGATAAAATACTACAAAATCGCGAAACAAAACCACTATCGAACACTTTGAAACCAGAAGCAGAAAAAAGGGAAGGTTTCAACCTCTAAAAACTCGGCGCTTGCGTGACAATAAGAACTTAGTTGGCTAACACGAAAAGATATTCTGACTAAAGTAACAAACCTATTTGCCAATGTTTTTGGTGAGTGGATAAGGTTATTAGACTACTATTGATCATGTATCTGTCAACACAAAGGTTGCGGGTTCGAGTCTCATTGCGGGCAGGGTGTGCTAGACTCCAATCTGAATTGACAAGGATTGCCAGTTTTCCTACCAAAGGTTATGGGTTTTCTTCGGGTACTCCGCCTCCTTCCCACAATAAAAACTGATGGCCAAGATATGGTTGAAAATTGCTAAATGTGGCGTTAAAGAAAATTAAAACAAACATGTTTTTTTACATAAACGCATACCAGAACGGTCACTACATTCCGTTCTACTATAGCCAGGGGCGGATCCAGAAAATCGGGCTGGGGGAGGGCGAAATTCGGGCAAGAGGTCTGGGGACCGCACCGCCCTGGTAGGGGAGTAGGGGGCGAATCCCAAGAATCTGGTGAGATTTAAGCAATTGAAAGGGTGTTAAGGACTACAAATTTTAACATTTTTAACACACACTCGCTGGCTCTTTCTTTTCCCTCTCTGTTTTTCCTCGTTTTTTGCTTACTTTCTCTTTCTTTTCCCTTTTTAGGGAGGCGAACGTCCCCTCCGCCCCCTTATGGATCCGCCACTGGAGAGTTGCATGTAAATCTGAATAGTGAAAACTACAAAAAAAAAACACAAAAAACAAATGATAGTTGTTATGTTTTATTTTAAATAAGCAAAGTGATATAAGCTATAAAAATATATATTGATTGTTTCATGTAAAAATAATTTTAGTAAAATAGTGTTAAAATACTGTTTAAACTTGCTCAGAATGGGGGGATGGGGGGTGGGGGCAAATACATTAAAAAGTTTCAAACTTGCTTAAAATAAGATTGCATTATGCCAAAATCATACCTCATATATCAATCCATGAAAAATACAAAACATTGTCTAGATGTAGTTAGGTTTGTACAATTATGGTTAGAACTAAACTGGTAGTGACCAAAAACATGGAGTGACCAAAACCTGGTGGTGACCAAAACCTGGTAGTGATACAAACCTGGTAGTGACCAAAACCTGGCAGTGATCAAAACCTGGGAGTGACAAAAACCTGGCAGTGATCTAAACCTGGGATATATACCTCATATATCAATCCATGAAAAATACAAAACATTGTCTAGATGCAGTTCGGTTTGTACAATTATGGTTAGAACTAAACTAATAAGTGACCAAAAACATGGAGTGAACAAAACCTGGTAGTGACCAAAACCTGGTAGTGATCAAACCTGGGAGTGACCAAAACCTGGGAGTGACCAAAACCTGGGAGTGACCAAAACCTGGCAGTGATCAAAAACCTGGGAGTGACAAAAACCTGGGAGTGACCAAAACCTGGGAGTGACCAAAACCTGGCAGTGACCAAAACCTGGGAGTGACAAAAACCTGGCAGTGATCAAAACCTGGGAGTGACAAAAACCTGGCAGTGATCAAAACCTGGTGATGCTTCCTTTTTTTTAATCCATTCTCATGAATTATGGGAACCTTTTATAAGAAAGTAAAAATAGTTCCATAACTTAAAATGAACTGTCTTTTTTAAAATATTAAAATACATACTAAATTTTAATTGGATTATCCCCAATCTGGTGCAGGTGTTCTGCTCATTATAGAATTATAAAATATACAAACTTTGTAGCATTCAATCACAGACCTTTGGTAAACAAAATTTGCTTTCATAGTTCTAAACGTGTACAACACAAGGAATCTAATGAAAAATACTTTAATTAAACTTTGGCGACAGAAATAAATTATTGATTTAATTGGCCTAAACACAAATCTGGTGCCTAAGGTCTTAAGAACCATTAATGACTTTGCTGACACCCTACTGAGAGCTTGTAAAACAAGAAATTAAAGCAACAATGATTACATTAAAGTTAGATAAATCATAAATTTTTATATAAATGTTGAAACAAAGCTCTAGCCTTCAGACCCTTTATACTGTATTGTGAAAGAGGTAAACAAAAAATTAGCTGAAACAACGTTAAATTCAAGGAGGAATTTAATAAAAAAATATTCCATCAAATTGTATTATTCCCATTCACATGTGAAATATTGATAAATTGACCTCTTGACTCTTTATAATGCAAAAAACTAAGATTTGCATAAAACATAATAACATGGGTATATTATTGCAAAAATAAATTAACGGAAAATCCATCAAAATCACAAAAATTAAAGAAATCTGATTTAACTGTTTTAAAGCCTTTAAAACTCTTTTAAAGGATTATAAAAAAGTCAACTATTTCTTGAAAACTAAAAGTAGTTACATTACAAAAAATGCAACTGAAACAGATACTGTTTAAAATACTAAAATACATAGTAATCTTTAAATCATGAACACAACCTGATACAGGTTTACTGTTCATTATAGAATTAACAAACTTTGTAACAATATGGCCAGATCAGATTTTTTAGGTTACATTTGGTCATATTGAGCTTAAACAATACTATGTTGATTTCTGTTGATTTGCAAATAAAAGTACAGGCTAAATAATGCTGACTGAAATAACAACATGGAGCGCCACCTATGGAGCCCGTGCCAATCACAAAAACTGTCAGTACTGTCAGTAAAAGAAAGTGTATATCAAATATATGTTTTGTTACTACATTCAAACAGGTTTACACAAGTACTGCATCTTCAAGCCTACATATATTGATGGCCAAATTATAGTGAAAACCTACTGAGATCTCTTGATACAAAATTCAAAGAATTTCTCCTATAAAACTTCAGCTTTATATAAAATTGTATTGAAATGATGAAAACAACAAACAGCCCCTATTCCATTTACAACTCAAAAACTGTACATGATATGAAATATATTCCATTAAAAACAAGACTTCAAAAACCAATGAACACACAAAATTGATCCATTTATCTTGAAAACTGTAAAGGTAGCAAAAATTTGTTGACATAGTACTAAAAGCTTATAAAACAAAAAATCCAATGAAAATGACTTCTTTTAAAATTGGGTGAAAGAAATAAAATACTATGTATTGACCTAACTACAGATCTGGTCATTTTACAAACCTAATGTCTCAAGAACCTTTTACTGTCTACAGAGAGATGATGCCAACAAAGACACTGATAACATAATATAAATAAATCTAATTAAAGATATCACAATTCAACTATCCTCTGTAATGTCTTATTTCATTCTGAGTCATAACCGATTATATTTTTATAGATGTATAAAGATCAACAATTT
Organism: Limnoperna fortunei; assembly: GCA_944474755.1. Classification (NCBI taxonomy): domain Eukaryota; kingdom Metazoa; phylum Mollusca; class Bivalvia; order Mytilida; family Modiolidae; genus Limnoperna; species Limnoperna fortunei. Next base: position 57,215,552 of record OX104121.1, on the reverse strand, counting down.
TTAGAAATTAATGATTAAATATATCAGATTTAAAATATAATTTTTCTTCCAATATGAAAGTATGTAGAAATATTTCAGGTATTATTGTCAAATAAATAATGAGATAAAAGATAGAGGAGAGATTTGTACAATACACGCAGGTGCTTGATGCACTTGGTAATCTGAAAATCTAGGAAAAAGGAAGACCAATGAAAAATATATTGGTTACTTTCTTCAACATCTTATTAAAGACAAAAAGATAGCAGAAGCTAGGTCCTTTAATTTCACATATAGAAATACTGATGATGTCATTTGAATTACAGCCATTTATTTGCACTGGCTTCTGTTAATATATCTTTCAGAACTGGAAATTCAAGAACCCACAGAAACAGCTTCATCTACATTAATTTTAGACTTGTACCTCGAATATTACCCCAATGGTCATCTCAATACAAACATTTTTGACTAACGAAAAGGTTTTTATTTCAAAATTATAAATTTTCCACACTTATGCAGCAATAACAGATTTTCCTGCATATATACAGTATCTATATTTCTCAATTCAGGTATGCAAGAGCTGGCAGCGAGTATACTAGTTTTTTGTCAACATCACCAATTTAAACTGGATAAACTTAACTAGAGGCTTTAATTCTTTTTTATCCAGCTTTTCTTTCCTATAAGGAATTGTCCAACACTTCTGCAAAAATCATTAATTTATGCATCAATAATCAATTTGCAGATCATGATGAGCTGAATAATCTTGAGCTGTTACATTTTGAACTATAAGCCAAAAACTGTATTTTGACCCCCCTGTTCTATTTTTAGCCATGGCGGCCCAAAATGGAATAGGTGGTCAAAATATAGTTTTTGCCTTACAGTTCAAAAAGTATAACAGATACAGGAAAACTGAACAGACTTTCATTCTTCATCATCAAAAGTTCTACAAAACCCTCCATTGGGTCGAAGTTGTATTGTAATTAAAACTTGAAAATACATATATAGTAACAACTAGAGTACAATACTGAAATATAAGAAAATGTGCCAGGATTAGAATACTAGAAAGTACAAAAAATTATCTCCTAGGAGATACTTGAAGACACAAAACTATCAGCTAGGATTACAAATACTAGAAGATACCAAAATGACCAGCTTGCATTAGATATATTCTAAAATTATCAGCTAGAATTAGAGATACAATGACTTCTGGAATAAGAGATCTTATATATAAAGTATATATCCAATACATAGTGCTGATGAAACCAGCAAAATTCTATATATAACATTAATATAATGTTCTAGCAAAATGATTATCTTTGGTAATAAATAATACTTTATTCTGGAATGTATATAGTTCATCATTATTTCATTATGATTGACTACCTGATGGAATTAAATTTGTTCTATATAAGGAAATTTCTACAAACACACACATATGGTCTACTAAAAAGGAGACTAGATATAATAATGACATGGCACACAACATTAGACAAAATTTTAAAAAAATTTATAAACTATGGCAAAGTACATGTATCGAAAACAAGGCAGTGGCATAGCTGCCTGTATGTGAGTACACATCTGAATATCCACAGAAAAATAATAGCAATCTATCCCTGCAATTAATAAAAAGTTGATTTTCAGTACTAAATTAAGCATCTTTGAACTTTCCAAAATGCACTGAATCGCAACCATTGTTTTCAAAATTTGTTGGGGGATTTGATTTTAATGAAACCCCATGCTGATGTTAGTGAAAACCCCATGTTGATGTTAATTTTACACTTCATCCATTGTGCCAATGTTTAAAGTTTCATTATGATCTATGGGTTTTAGAAATTTGTGCATTTTCATGGGGTTATTCATGCCACTTTCGATCATTTTCAGCTTTACTATGGTGTTCAGGGAAGTTGGATGAATTTTTAAAGTAAATATAAATAAAACTTCATTGAAAGAGCTTACAAGTGTTATTCTTACAACAACCTTGCCACTTGTCCTTAAACTGTCATCAATCCTATAGTCTGTGTAACAAAACAAAATATATATAGTCAAAATCCTTAACTACCTATAGTCTGTGTCGTAAAACAAAATATATATAGTCAAAATAGTCTGTGTCATAAAACAAAATATATATAGTCAAAATCCTTAACAACTTATAGTCTGTGTCAAAAAACAAAATATATATAGTCAAAATCCTTAACAACCTATAGTCTGTGTCGTAAAACAAAATATATATAGTCAAAATAGTCTGTGTCATAAAACAAAATATATATAGTCAAAATCCTTAACAACTTATAGTCTGTGTCAAAAAACAAAATATATATAGTCAAAATCCTAAACAACCTATAGTCTGTGTCATAAAACAAAATATATATAGTCAAAATCATTAACAACTTATAGTCTGTGTCATAAAACAAAATAAATATAGTCAAAATCCTTAACAACCTATAGTCTGTATCATAAAACAAAATATATATAGTCAAAATCCTTAACAACATATAGTCTGTGTCATTAAACAAAATACACCGGTATATAGTTAGTCAAAATCATTAAAAAAAAAATAGCTAATATCCTAACAAATATGTAATAGGTTTCCTAAAACAAACCATAGTTGGTATCCTAAAACATGATATGTGTATCTTTTAAAAATCTTATGCACATAAATAATATACTATAGTCCATAAAATAAACCTAAGTTACTGAAACAGACTGTAGTTTATAATTGTATAAATTTATTTAAGTCTGTAAAATAAACTACAGTCTCAAAAAATAGACTGTAGTTCATAAATATTATAATTTAGTACATAATACATTTAAATCAACATTTGTCATTCAATAATTTGCCTTGACTATTTTTGAACTGAATTTGCTTTATCTCAGCTATGATGATAGACTATACCTAGTGACTGTGACTATACCATGTGTTCTCTAACATTTTCCTGCAAGTGCTATGCTAAAGGTTTAATAATTCCTGTGCTTTTTATTGTCGATTTAATATGGTGTTATGTATTAAAATTATTATGGACTACTTGCTCTGGAAAAGTTTTCCTATAGTGTTGTCTGGAGAGGTATAGTGCCCTGGCATATGTGACTCATGAACTATACTCACCAGATAACACAATAGGGAAACAGTTCCCTCTTGAGAAGTCCATGGTAGATAATTATTTCATAAAATAAAGCTAATAGTCTCTGTAACAGACTATAGTTTATAAATCTTATAAATATACTTAGTCCATTAAAAAACTACAGTCAAAAAACAGACTGTAATTCATAAAACAAACTATATCTATCTTTTTGTATACTCAAACAGAAGGTTCCATCCACGGTGTGATAGAAACTTATAGCCAACACTAATTAAGTATTGTATGGTCTCATGGGCTGTTTCTTCTTGTTTCTCGTGAAGATCTTCATAGATTATATACGCTGGCCTGCAATCCATGTCAATGAAGTCGTGTAATATCTGTAAAATATAATTACCATGTTTATTTTATTGGTAAAGTCTTCATATATAGTTCTTTATATCCTCTCTGGGGCTTATGGATTCACGAGGCTGGTCAACATCTTGTGTCCTTTTGCCACTGTCAGCGGAAATTTTCCTTAGTCTGCCCTCTGCCACGTGTCCCATTCAATGTGATTTAAAATTCATGTTCAGAAAGTAAAAGATGATGATATAAGTAAAAGGTGTATAGTAAGCAATATAGCATGATATTAATTATGTAGTATGATTAACATCAACAAAACTTTACATTTTGTATAAAAAAAACAATAAAAACATGATTAGTTGTGTTAATGCTTTAATATTATCACTATTTTACATTTTATTCCTTCTATCATTATGTGCGGCATTATTTCATATCACTCTACTAGCATAAGATGGGCCCATCTCACCTCGCTGTCAAGACGTCATTACGTAAACACCGTTACATCACAATGTTACAAAACAGAAATAAACAGATTAGTTACATTTTTTTCAATGTGATGCATTTTCTCTTCTCAGGGCAGGCTGTAGCTCTTCAATGAGATACGGATGAGAAAATGCATCTCGTTAAAAAAAATTAAGTAATCTATAAGTATAACAAAAAATAAAACGAGAACATGAGTTGACTGACCTTATTTCCAATTCCTTCAGCATCTATTGACAAAATACCAAAATATTTTGGCACATCATATTCCTGTATAAATGTTTTCACTGACATTCCTCTGACCATTCGTGTGCGTCTTGGATTGTCATCGTAATCGTCATCATTTAGTACATGTGATTCCATGGAAGCCAGATCAGGGGAGACAACCAATTTAACACCACCGTCTTGTGTACCCAATACTGCTTCTACATATTGTACGTACTGATTCTTATCATTGTACTCATCTACATACCTGAAATGACAAAAAATAATTCAGTTGTAAATAAGGAGATGACAATTTTAGAACTTTATCCCTTGTGTCAGTAAACAAAAAAAAAGATTGTAAGATAAGAAGCTGCTGCTTCTGTAGTTGTATTCAGTATTAGACGTTAGTACATGGTTGTCTGGTATTCAGAGTAAAGCTTAGTGAGGCGAAAGTCTGATTTATTTCAGTTATTTACAAAACTTTAATTCCTCATGTTGGTCTAGTTAAATTCAAAACATCAGCGTCTTTTAACGAGTTATATTTATAAACAATCCTTTGAAATTCCCTTTAACAATACATTGACTTGAGGCTCTTAATAGCCTTATTGCTTGCCTTTTTTATATAAGCAAAAAAGATAGTATTTCCCTGATGTTTAAGTCCTGTAATGTTCCACTTTCTACTGGCATAAATAACATTATCTTTGTTGAGACAATCCTATTAAAATATTGCTATCTGGCATCAACAGGTCAGGTTCATTAGTTTCAGATAGGATTTCATACAATGGCATCAATCTTGTATTTCCAATCAAATAAACAAGCATAAATTTTTAACCGAACCATCCAATAAACCTTTCATATACAATTGGGCTTCAATCAGCTTTGCAGTATCAGAAAAGATATATAGCATTTGAACATCTTTCATGTAGAGTCCCCTGTTAAACTAATTCAGTAATGGTGATGGCAACCATTTTTACTTCAATATTGGCACATAGAAAAAATGTTGTAGAGGACCATCCAAAAAAAATTGATATGCACAGGGGTGCAAAAGCCGAGTTGCCGTATTTTATTAACCAAAACTTTCATTAAAATCTATTGAGAACTTTTTGAGTTATGGTCTGGAAACCACTAATTCAAGAAATTTTCTAACGTTTTTCTGTCACTGTGACCTTGACCTTAAACGGATTTACCCCAAAATCAATATGGTTCCTCTTCTTATGGTATGTAACAATATCTCAAAGTTTCAATAAAATTAGTTAAGAACTTTTCGAGTTATGGTCCAGAAACCACTAATTCAAGAAATTTTCTAACGTTTTTCTGTCACTGTGACCTTGACCTTGAGCGGATATACCCCAAAATCAATAAGGTTCCTCCTCTTATAGTATGTAACAATATACCAGAGTTTATTAAAATCTGTTGAGAACTTTTTTAGTTATGGTCCGGAAACCACTAATTCAAGAAATTTTCTAAAGTTTTTCTGTCGCTGTGACCTTGACCTTAAACGGATTTACCCCAAAATCAATATGGTTCCTCTTCTTATGGTATGTAACAATATCTCAAAGTTTCAATAAAATTAGTTAAGAACTTTTCGAGTTATGGTCCGGAAACCACTAATTCAAGAAATTTTCTAATGTTTTTCTGTCGCTGTGACATTGACCTTGAACGGATTTACCCCAAAATCAATAGGGTTCCTCCTCTTATGGTATGTAACAATATCCTAAAGTTTCCTTAAAATCGGTTCACAACTTTCTGAGTTATGATCCGGAAACCAATTGTTGACGCCCGCCCGCCCGCCATCATCATTAACAATCGCCGAGTTCAACTTCGTTGCAACTCGGCTAAAAATTCCTGAAAAGATTTTTGCCATCATTAAAATCAGTTTCAGAACTTTCAGAGAACCATTTTTAAAATTTTGCCCATAGGGTCCTGTGTTAAACTAAGTCCTGTTGTGGTGACCATTTTGAATTTCTGATTCCAGGCATAACAAACATAAACCTTATAGAGACCATCCGATGAATACTGGTGTTCAACTGATTAAGCGGTTTCACAGAAGAAGCCTTTAAAACTTTGTTCTCATATGGGCTTTTTTTTTAAAACTTAGTTATGCATTTATGACATTTTGAATTCTGATTAGCATAAAATAATTTTTTAAAGAAAAGCATCCACACAATTTTGCTTGTTAGTTTTGTTTCAAGTTTAACTTGTATTATCAACTCTAAGTGTAACTTGATTTCCAAAGTTCTTGAAAAAGAAACTCAACTTGAAGTTTTACTCGAACTCGAACTTAAATCGCTAAATCAATGATCCACCATGCCGCCTAAACTGAGGTCATTTTTATTAAAAATATCCAGTTAGTCAACACATATACTTCTACTACATGTTTACTTCGGTACTTCTACCAATTAACTTGTTATTGTTTCTATAATTAAAACTTTAAAGAATCAAGCTTTGTATATTTTAAGAAAATTTTACATATACACTCATTGACAAGTGCTTTCCATCACATGGAAACTAATTATAAACATACACTTGTTTCTGTTGCATTACGACAATTACATTAAACAATTTGTGATAAATGTATTATTTCATGTGTTTTCTGTTCATTACTGTAAGCATGCTGATTCATGTATGTGTGAAAATAATACATATAGATATGTTTACACTAAAATGATGTATTTTAAAAGAACAACCTCATGTACAAAGAACAATCCAACATGTATATTGATATTGGTTTGTAACATATTGGAGTTATCTCCCATTACTCAACTTAATAGCAATGCAAGTTATAAGATAAATTTATCTTACACCAATCCAATTGAATAGCAAGCATAGCAGATGTGAGCTATACTGTTACATGCGTGTGTGCAAAAAAGTTAAATTATTTTTTTAAACAACAACAAAAATGTCGGACAAATTTTTTGCAGTATTTTAAATTGATATTATTGTGATGTCACCAACACAATAGAGAAAGATGTCACATCACCTTTGGAATACAGATGCCCTGTAAGAGTGCTCTGAAGTAATGTCATGAAGCAAAAATGTGTGATGCTCTCATTGAGGCTGCATCTGGGATATTATGAAGCCAAATATAAAATTATATCAACATAGATATATACCTGGTTAATTGGTATCTTGCAAGGTTAAGTTGCTCAGTTAGTGGTTCAACAAGAATACCATTCCATCCATGCTGAATAAAGTTGAATGAGTTACTTGATAAGAATCCATCATTAGCACCAATATCTACTATTAGTTTAGGATAAGGAAACTGTTTCCTTGAAAGAATTCTTCTATATAAATATAGAAATTCTCCAGAATGTGATGTATCTAATCTAAATGTTGCTAATGATATATTTGAACTCCCTTTGGGATATGTAATGTATAATCGTTCAACCGTGTCTCGTAAAATTGAGGAAAGGCCTCCATATTTTGCTGAAAAGATTAGATTTCTGGCAAATTTATTAACTCCAAGTTGTTCAATTAAGGTATGTTTACTTGGATCATATATTGGGGTAAAATTATCCTTGAATTTGATATATGTATACAACAGAAATATGTGGAAAACAACAACCTCAATGAAAAGTATTCCCAATAAAACTCCACACCCAAATCTAGAAGACCGGCACATATGTGGAAGTGAGTTTTTTATTCTGCTGATTGGCTTCATGTTCTGTCTATTGTGATATATTACAAAACCTTGTTGAAAACTAATTGGTACGTTGCTGTATGACAGGTCGTTAACATTTTTAGAAATGTGGTCATGATAGTTCAAGAATGACAAGATCCATTGCCTGTTTGTCTATAACGAAACGCGAGGCATTTTAAATTTGGATAAATCTACATTAAATATATGAAATGGTATCCAACATTCAATGTTTAACCTAATATACTTATAAAATGCCTACACTACGAAACCATAAATAAAACTCTTTTCGGTCTTCGACTCTTGCTGAAAAAAGTTTTAGTTATTACTAGTATAAAATATTTATATAATTTAATTAAAACAAGCAATACAAAGGACAAGATGAACAAACATGATAATAGTTATTAAACTCTGTTTAATAATAAAAACAATCAATACTGATAATTTGAAATCTGGATTATTTCTGAAGCAGAAGAAACAAATCTGTACATTTATTGTGAAATTTTTTTTTTCTAAAAATACGACTAATGACCTACATTCAGTGTAAAGTTCAAGAAAACTGATAAAGTTGGTGTCCTGTATTTTGACCTGTTTATGCTATAACTGTAATGACATAGGTAACAAGTTATCTCATATTAATATAATTAAAAAAGTATACATGTTCCAGATATGATTTGCATATAATTCTATAAGTTCTGTGCTCATTTTTGCAAATGTAAGTATATGTAAAATTGCACATGATCACAATCCTTGCATGTCTCTTGTCACTCAGATGATATATATGTTTTTTATTGGACTAGGTCTAAATTTACAAACCCTGAAATTAACTGCACAACTAGATTTACAGTGCTATACTATTACTTGTGTAATAGCCTAATAGGCATGTTATTTTATGTATTAATAAATTGTCAAAAAATATTTTAAAGGATTGTTTTCAATTGCTGGTTAGATTATTGGATATAGACAACTTTGGGTCCGTTTACTCCAATAAACCCCGAAGCTGTTTATGTACAGTGTAACCCACCCAAAGTCGTCTATATCCAATAATCTAACTATAACCAGCAATTGAAAACAATTCTTATATTTCATATTCAATATTATGAAAATAATAAAAACAATATTTAACCAGTAGTCAAATAATATTTTCAATTCACAATTAGTAGTGTTTTCACTTGTTGTTTGCGGAAGAATTCATGTTTTAGTTAACTTCAACAATACTTTTAATTATGACGTCTACAATCAGTCACGTGCTGAAATACCAAGTTAGGTTATACGAAATGGACAATGTTGCTCAGCTATTGAGTATTTAATGGAAATTAAAATATATATAATTATGATGTCAACAATCAGTCATGTGCTGAAATACCAAATTAGGTTATACGAAATGGACGATGTTGCTCGGCTATTGAGTATTTAAAGGATCGAAATTCAAATATATAAAAATGAAAATAATTTTAAAAAAAAATAATTCAAAATAATACATTTTTCAGCCTTTTAAACTTGTAAGCTGGGGATAAATCCATTACATACGTTATAACCTGGGTGTATGGAAATTGTACCACCTGAAAGTACGTCTCGACAACCTTCAGCCCCACCTCAGGCTGAACAGAAGTACTTTCAGGTGGTACGATTTCCATACACCTGGGTTATAACGTAGGTAATGGATTTATCTCTAGCTTACAAGTTTAAAAGGCTGAAAAAACGTTCTTTTTTCGTAAGAAATAAGCTAATTGTGCAACGTCATCACAGTTGCTTACACAATTTTTTACATTTTTCATGCAGAAAATGCCCGTTTTACCAGGTCGAAAATGGTACCTTAGGTACCAACCTCAGACTTAACTGGTTTATTAGTTTTAATTCTGTTTCCATTATTTTTCTACTTTCGGTATTTTGGCGGCTCAAGTCACGTTATCATGACGTCAAGTTCCGATTTTATTCATATTTATGTGTGTCTGTGTGAACATAGTGCATTAGAAGTGTTTGAAATGAAGTAAAAATACAAATATAAAAGACAGAAATATTCCTTTGTCATGTTTGTGGAATAACATACACTGATTACTCGAGAACATACATAGCAAGGATAAACAATACACCCTGCGACATTAGCAATGACGCCGGGGATATGGGATTTGTGCCGACGGCTAACCAACCAATCAAAAGTCCGCATTTGCTACAAGCCGGAGATAACAGAATCTGTTTGTGCCTTAAAGTAATGAACTTGCTCCACAAATTGAGTATTATTTATACAATAGTTGCTTATGTAGAAGGCATTGTCACGATATCTTGACTGCACAAGGGAGAGTGGTATTGCCTGAAACATTGATAATGCCCGAGCCAAAGGTGAGGGCATTATCAATGTTGCAGGCAATACCACTGTCCCGAGTGCTGTCAAGTATCATGACAATGCCAGCTATATAAGCAACTATTATATTTATTTCATTGAAGTATTAAGAAACCATGTGTTTAAGACTGTATTATGTATTTGTAGCTGCTTACCGTATGATTTGAATGTAAGCCTCATGATATATCATTGTATGGAATTTTCCGGCAATACACTGTTAGTTTTCTAAACTTGATGTGACATTTTTTCTTCATTTAGGTTTTATATAGTGTACACATATTTATTATTTATACAATAGTTGCTTATATAGAGGGTATTGTCGGTCATGATATCTTGACTGCACAAGGGAGAGTGGTATTGCCTGAAACATTGATAATGCCCGAGCCAAAGGCGAGGGGCATTATTAATGTTAAAGGCAATAACACTGTCCCAAGTGCTGTCAAGTATCATGACAATGCCAGCTATATAAGCAACTATTATATTTATTTTATTGAAGAATTAAGAAACCATGTGTTTAAGACTGTATTATGTATTTGTGGCTGCTTGCTGTATGATTTGAATGTTTGGCCTCATGATATATCATTGTTTGTCATTTTTGTCTCGCCTGCGACGAAAGTCGCTGGAGGCGAGACATATGTATGGGAATCCGGCGGCGGCGGCGGCGGCGGCGTAAACACTTGACATCTTGCTTCATATATTTGTAAGCCCAAGCCCTAGGTCCATCAAATTTGGTCCAGAGGTAGCTTATGATGAGTACTTGCCAGTCAGTCACCTGTCACCTGACCTTGACCTCAATTTCACGGTCCAGCTACTATGTTAAAGTTTTTGGGTTACGACAGTTCCTCTGTAACTACGCATGGTAGGATGACAATATTTGGTGTATAGGTTGCTGATGACTAGTACATGACTTTCTGGTAGGTGTCACCTGACCTTGACCTCAATTTCACGGTCCAGCGACTACGTTAAAGTTTTTGGGTTACGACAGTTCCTCTGTAACTACGCATGGTTGTATGACAATATTTGGTGTATAGGTTGCTGATGACTAGTACATGACTGTCTGGTAGGTGTCACCTGACCTTGACCTCAATTTCACGGTCCAGCGACTACGTGAAAGTTTTTGGGTTATGACAGTTCCTCTGTAACCACGCATGGTAGGATGACAATATTTGGTGTATAGGTTGCTGATGACTAGTACATGACTGTCTGGTAGGTGTCACCTGACCTTGACCTCAATTTCACGGTCCAGTGACTACGTTAAACTTTTTGGGTTACGGCAGTTACTCTGTTACCACGCATGGTAGGATGAAAATATGTGGTATATAGGTTGCTAATGACTAGTACATGACTGTCTGGTAGGTGTCACTTGACCTTGACCTCAATTTCACGGTCCAGCGACTACATTAAAGTTTTTGGGTTACGGCAGTTTCTCTGTAACTATGCATGGTAGGATGACAATATTTGGTATATAGGTTGCTGATGAATAGTACATGACTGTCTATTAGTTTCCACCTGACCTTGACCTCAATTTCCCGGTCCAGCGACTACGTTAAAGTTTTTGGGTTATGGCTGTTCCCCTGTAACTATGCATGGTATGGTGACAATATTTGGTATACAGGCTGCTGCTGATAACTAATGCTATTTACGTAATGCTTATGACGAAATTTATTTTCGGTTACTGATGCGGAATGCAGGCGAGACATTTTTCTGTGTCCACACTTGTTAGGCTATACACAGTTAGTTTTTGTCTCGCCTGCGACGAAAGTCGCTGGAGGCGAGACATATGTATGGGAATCCGGCGGCGGCGGCGGTGGCGGCGTAAACACTTGACATCTTGCTTCATATATTTGTAAGCCCAAGCCCTAGGTCCATCAAGTTTGGTACAGAGGTAGCTTATGATGAGTACTTGCCAGTCAGTCACCTGTCACCTGACCTTGACCTCAATTTCATGGTCCAGCGACAACGTTAAAGTTTTTGGGTTACGGCAGTTCCTCTGTAACTACGCATAGTAGGATGACAATATTTGGTGTATAGGTTGCTGATGACTAGTACATGACTGTCTGGTAGGTGTCACCTGACCTTGACCTCAATTTCACGGTCCAGCGGCTACGTTAAAGTTTTTGGGTTACGACAGTTCCTCTGTAACCACGCATGGTAGGATGACAATATTTGGTATATAGGTTGCTGATGACTAGTACATGACTGTCTGGTAGGTGTCACCTGACCTTGACCTGAATTTCATGGTCCAGTGACTACGTTAAAGTTTTTGGGTTATGACAGTTCCTCTGTTACCACGCATGGTTGGATGACAATATTTGGTATATATGTTGCTGATGACTAGTACATGACTGTCTGGTAGGTGTCACCTGACCTTGACCTCAATTTCACGGTCCAGTGACTACGTTAAAGTTTTTGGGTTACGGCAGTTCCTCTGTTACCACGCATGGTAGCATGACAATATTTGGTATATGGGTTGCTGATGACTAGTACATGACTGTCTGGTAGGTGTCACCTGACCTTGACCTCAATTTCACGGTCCAGCGACTACATTAAAGTTTTTGGGTTACGACAGTTCCTCTGTAACCACGCATGGTAGGATGACAATATTTGGTATATAAGTTGCTGATGACTAGTACTTGACTGTCTAGTAGGTGTCACCTGTCCTTGACCACAATTTCACGGTCCAGCGACTATGTTAAAGTTTTTGTGTTACTGAAGTTTCTCTGTAACTATGCATGGTAGGATGACAATATTTGGTATATAGGTTGCTGATGAATAGTACATGATTGTCTGGTAGGTGTCACCTGACCTTGACCTCAATTTCACGGTTCAGCGACTACGTGAAAGTTTTTGTATTAGGATAGTTTCTCTGTAATTATGCATAGTATGGTGACAATATTTGGTATACAGGCCGCTGCTCATAATTAATGCTATTTACGTAATGCTTATGATGAAATTTATTTTCGTTACTGATGCGGAATTCAGGCGAGACATTTTTCTGTGTCCACACTTGTCTATACTTTATGACATTTTTTCCTCATTTGGGTTATACAAGTACATATATTTTTATAAATTAAAAATAAACAATTTTATGTTGCTTGTTACTGGAGAGGGCATTACCACGACGTGATAACGCCAGTGGGCGTTATCACGGAGTGATAATGCCCTCATGTCAAATTACTGCAAATTAATTAATACCAGCTGACCTTGTTTTATCCAATTGAAAGAAACATAATTTTACTGATATGAAATAATGTTATATAATCAAGCACTGGATCTGAGCCTTGTTGTTGTAATTTGACCCAGAGGATGCCACTACCACACATGTATCACATTAAATCCCAAAATGTCTCGATTGTCATCATTTACAGCAGGGGGTCCTCAGTGGATGAGTTGCTAAGGTAGTCTTTATTGTCATCATTTACAGCAGGGGGGCTCTGGCTGAGTGGCTAAGGTAGTCTTTATTGTCATCATTTACAGCAGAGGGGCTCTGGCTGAGTGGCTAAGGTAGTCTTTATTGTCATCATTTACAGCAGGTGGGCCCCAGTGGATGAGTGACTAAGGTAGTTAGTCTTCTATTATTGATCACGTGCCTGTTAACACTTAGATGACAGGTTGGAATCTCACTGCAAGGAGGGTGTGCTCAACTTTAATATAATTGCAAGGATAGTTTACGTCAAAGGTTGACAGTTTTCATCTGGTTTGGAGGCTGTAGGGGGGTTAATATGTTTTTCAAAAGTTTTTGTCAGTGAACTTCATGCATTGGTAGATAAAAAAAAATAATTCTTTTATGCTTAATTCAATCATTATCTAGGGTCATATTTTCACCAAGCATTTATCAATCCCTCTATCTTTTTATTGTACCATACACACTTGATTGAACATAGTGTTAATAGTGTACTAGTATAAGAAATAAAAGGTGTTTCGATGACTAAAGAAGTGATGATGTGGTAGATACGAATTTGATGCTTTATAGTGAAATACATCATTATTTGAACCTGAGAGAAAGATCTGCATTGAATTGTATCAAAGTAACCTTTTAAAATAGGTTTGTATATTTTACACATAAGAGCATGAACTATTTGAGTGGGATACCAATGTCTCTGTATTTCACATGTTTGTAGTGAGTCTGGAAAACTTTGGAAAAAAAATAAGACAATGTTAAACAGATTATTAGGTTATTATCTTTACAAATATTTATAGTCAACCAGGTAAATTACACAAAAATACTACCCCGGGTATTAGAAACCTCGTAAATTGAAATAAGTTAATAGCCATTTGGACTGTGAAAAATTCATGTGCACGTTCTTTTTAATAAAAAATACTGCTCTCTAGACCCTCAAATCCAATGGTAAATCTTAATGTTACATGATGACGCTTAGGAAAACATTGCACATTGCACAGTGAAGTGCAGATGACAATTCAAGTTTACAGTGATAAATAATGAGAACTGAAGAAATCTGTAGCCAAGCATGAAAGGGCTTAAGAAAAATGGCTGAAAATGACATATCATAACATAAATTAGTTTGTTTGATTTATTTATAAGGCATTATTATTTAAAGTTGTACCACATACATCAACTGTGACATGTTTTGGGTTTTAGTTCTATATATAAACACAGAAGTAGTAATGCACAAGACAAGCAGAACTAAAATAAACCAGCTTTTGAAAACACCATTTCTATCGAAACATCTTACAAGACTATACTCTAGTTTCAATAACAATATAGACTTTATCGCTGAAAACTCACTGATGGTGGTGCTAAACACCATTCAAACAACACAATCATTTTAAACAGTATTGTTTAGCTGATTCTAATATTTACAGGTTATAATTGCATCCAAGCATGTCCTTCCACCAAACATATTAAAAATTGTAAAAATGTTTAAAGCATTTAAATTTCCTCTTTATTAAATACAAAATTGCTTTCTTGATTTTAAAAAGGATTGTTGATGATTTTACTAGTAACTAAAAAGACATTTCTTTTTATTCTGAACTAATAAGTGTATGCTGCGAAGTAACTTTACAGTTTTTAGAGAAGCAAAGTTATTTTTTTAGTATGACTTACTTCTGTATGATTCTTTAATTTATATCCATAAATTTTGAATTCAATTACAGAAAAAAACCCAATCTTTTAAACAATTTATGAAACTGGATTTTTATAGAAATTATACAACTTATGTTTAACATGGAATAAAATATGCTTGACAGACACATAATTTTTATACCCCGCCACACAAAGTGGCATGTTTTTATGTGATACCCTCTGTATGGATATGAATGTCCGTCCGTCTGTGTGTGCCTCGGTGGTTTCCAGATGATACCTTGAAAATATGTCAACATATTTTATTTAAACATTGCACAGCTATTCAAATGTCAATACCATATAATGAAGATCCAGTACAATTTTCAGCATAATCCAGTTTGTAGTATTAGAGTTGTGCCAATTTGAAATAATTTGTATAGGTCCAGGTTAAAAATTGTCTTCTGAGATGGACTGTTATCATTCTCAGCTGTTCTTGTAGGCTAATTTGTAACTCAGTAAAATGTGTTCATGAATATTAAAAACAATGCAACGTGGCCTGGTATCATTTAATGTCCCATTAAATGACCTATTTTTTTCAGATGGCAGGATGTTAAAATCATTTTCTGCACTTTCCAAACTACTGTATGTTAACAGAGTTACATCAGATAGAGTTATTCCCTCTTTGTTCTACTGCTCAAAAACACAAGCCATGCCTCCTACCAAAGCAGTGATATTTGATTTAGGTGGCGTTGTTGTTCCATCTCCTTTCATAGCATTTGCAGGTAAGATTAAAAATGTCTGACATTTTAGTTGTTATTTTTGCTTTTGTTGTCAATAAGCATATATAGCAACAATCCTTAAGGTACCTAGTTTAAGATTTTTTATCCATTTAGAAACATGGCCACTGTTTTTAAAAATAGAACAAAGTGGTCAGCACATTTATTTGGCATATATGTAAAAAATTATAAATATAGAATTAAATGTTACTCAGAATTGATCAGCACATTAAGCTCTACAAATTAAGTCCTAAGTTGTTTGATACAGAAGCTTATTTTGGCTACTTTGTAGAAATTTTTTTTTATTGCATATTATCTCAAAATATTGATATCAAATGCAAGAATTATTGAGATTAAATGGAATACTTTGCTATAAAATGAAAAACTTTTTGCGATTAAAAGCAATGCATTTTAATGCAAAAGTTATTGCAAATTAAGGCAAAACATTCATTGCATTTAAATACAAAATTTATTGCAATTCAACAAAATACTTTGGATTTAAATTCAATCATTGCAAATAAATGCAATCGTTGCGAATAAATGTAATTGTTGCTAATAGACTCAATCATTGCGAATAATCAATCATTGTGTTTAAATGCAGTACTTATTGTGATTAAATGCAATAATCATTGCGAGTTAATAAATAAATACGATCATGTCGAATAAATGCAATCATTGCAAATAATTGCAATTGTTTGCAAAAAATCATTGAGTTTAAATGCAATAATTATTGCAATTCAACACAATAATGTTGTGATTATACACATTATTTATTGTGATTTAATGCAAAAGTATACCGTATTGGGTGTGTGATATAATAAAATGAGGTGTGATACAGGGATGCACGATAGGGAATGAATACTGTGTGCTGTATTTAGTACTAAATATATACTTATAGATTATTTACGTTTTTTGAAACGAGACATGTTTTCTCGTCCATATCTCATTGAAGGGCGACAGCCCTGAGATGAGATGACGAGAAAATGCATCGAGTTTCATAAAACATAAATAATCTGTTTATCTCTGTTTTGTAACATTGTGACGTCACAGTGTTTACTTAACGACGTCTTGACAGTGAACTGTGATGGGCCCATCTCAAGCTAGTAGAGTGAGATGGAATAATATCGCACACAAAGATCAAAGGAAAATACTGCAAAATAGCGATAATGAATATTATATGTCGATATCTATATCACAAGCTTTATCAACCAGAGAACCCTATACCCCCAAGGGTGGCTCGAGGGATGATCTAGTAAGAGATTTTGAAGTGTTACATGTATGTTCATTAAATCATATTCAACCATACAATGTTGAGGTTAATGAAAGCAATATAGAATCAAGATGTGATATGGAGACATGGGTACTATATAGGGTATGTACTAAAACAATATTTGCATTAAAATTGGGATTACTAGTATTCGTAATGATAGCATTTAAATGCAATATGTTTTGTGTTTAAATGCAAAGTATTGCTTTTGATGGCAATAAGTTTTGCATTTAAACACAATGTTTTGCGTTTACTCGCAATAACTTTTGTGTTTAAATCTAAAGTACATGTATTATTTGCAATAATTAATGCATTTATTCACAATAGAATTGCTAACACCAAACTCATTGAGTTATTGTATTATTGTATAAATGCAAAGTATTGCATTAAAAAATAAAATAATTTGTTTCCAACAAAGTGGTCGGAATAATTTCCCATAGTTTGATAACTTCATTCAGCCCAAAAATTACGATTTTTGAAAAAAATTCTCAGTTTGAACAATATATCTTAAAAACTATTAGAGACATCTTTACTGGGTTATCTGCACAAGAAATCAGTTATTTATGTATAAATAAATTATTCTCCAAATTTTTTAAGAATATGAAAAGCAGAATGGTCTTCCTCAGGGATTTATAGGAAAAATAATCGTAAAGAATGGAGAACAGGGTGCCTGGTACAAGCTGGAGCGTGGGGAGCTACGATATGAACAGTTTTTGGTAGAATTTAATAAAGAATGCTCAGAAATGGTAAGATATAGAAAAACCAGATAACTCATATGTACTTTTCAATGAAGTCACATAAGCATAGAGGCCTATGTCTTAATTTGGAATAGCACAATAAAGGCTGCAATATAATTATCAGAAAAGCTGCAGAAGGCTTTATCCTACTTTAGAAAATGCTCAGTTTTTGAAAAAAGTAATTTTAGTATGTTGTTACTAATCAATCCTTTGCTCTCATGTTTGTAATTATTATCAAAACTGTTTATGTTACATTAAGACAGTTTATGGGATCTATGGAGGACTAGATTTCTTCATAACATACTTAAGTCAAATCTCACATCTTAATTTGAGTTCCCAACATCCATACAGTAGCAATATTCTCAAGTTTTGATTGGCTAAAACAAGGTTTTAATCTCAAACTCAGGTGAAATTTTTTTAGAGCAATCTGTGCTTTGCCATATTGTAGTATACATTCTTAGATTATAACCTGTTTCTTCAATTACTGAAAAATAAATGTAATCAGGCACAGAAAGTATTTCAGGAATGCTTCAAATTTCTGAACAGTTTATATGATATAACATGTTTTGAGCTGTTTATGTCTTATAAACTGCGAATGAATGTAAACAAAACCAAACCATGTTATAGAGTATAACCTGTTATAATATTTGATATGTTCTTCATAATATTATTTCAGCTATGAATCTTGACAATTTTAATGGTAAAAACAGCAATGACGTTATGGCACTATTTGAATTTTAAAGGTGTAAGGATAGGTCATGTGACCAATGCAAGTTATATCATATAATATGGGTTTCTCCATTTGCATTGGCCAATTAGATTTCACCTTACAAAGCTAATTAAATAATTTTGAAAATGCGGTATAATTTTTAATTTGTA
Source organism: Limnoperna fortunei (assembly GCA_944474755.1). Lineage (NCBI taxonomy): Eukaryota > Metazoa > Mollusca > Bivalvia > Mytilida > Modiolidae > Limnoperna > Limnoperna fortunei. Next base: position 57,196,816 of record OX104121.1, on the reverse strand, counting down.
AAACAAAAACATAACAAGCACCAACTTCACTTAATGCTTATATGTAATATTACCAGTAGATGCATCAGTTCTTTGATTCTAAGCAAGTTGTAGCATAGTTTTCACTACAGATTAATTGTCCTCTCAATACCTACCTAATCACTGCTCATATTGAAGATCATGAAACTGGACACCAACTTTTGTTGAAAGACAATTTTGAATACTTGGCACCCTTGGTTACACCTTACAAATTTTATAATATTATAGTCGTCAAACCACCTTGTCCAACTCCATGACACATACATTTATGGTAAACATGAGTGAGAAGACTGATAGAGCAACTAGCTCATGGGTGTAAGGAGTGATAGAGTAATCAGCTCATGGGTGAGAATTAAGGCTGATAGAGCAACCAGCTCATGAATGAGAAGGATGATAGAGCAACCAGCTGATGGATGAGAAGGATGAAAGAGCAACCAGCTAATAGGTGAGAAGTATGATAGAGTAACCAACCATGGATGAGAAGGATGATAAAGCAACCAGCTCATGGGTGTAAGAAATGATAGAGCAACCAGCTCATGGGTGTAAGAAATGATAGAGCAACCAGCTTATGGGTGTAAGGGATGATCGGGGCAACCAGCTCATGGGTGATAGGGATGATAAAGCAACTATCTCATGGGTGAAAAGAATGAAGGATGAAAGAGCAGCCAGGTCATGGGTACAAATGTGGTAGAGCAACTAGCTCATGGACGAGGGAGATGATAGAGCAACTCAATCATGGGTGACAAGGATGATGGAGCAACCAGCTCATGAGTGAGAAGGTTGATAGAGCAACTATCTCATGGGTGTAGATAATGATAAAGCAACCAGCTCTTGGGTTAGAAGGATGATTGAGCAACCAGCTCATGGATAAGAAGGATGATAGAGCAGTCAGCTCATGGGTGAGAAGGATGATAGAGCAACCAGCTCATGGGCGAGAAAGATGGTAGAACAGTCAGCTCATGGGTGAGAAGGATGATAGAGCAGCCATCTCATGGTTGAGAAGGATGATAGAGCAATCAGCTCATGGGCAAGAAAGATGGTAGAACAGTCAGCTCATGGGTGAGAAGGATGATAGAGCAGCCAGCTCATGGTGAGAAGGATGATAGAGCAGCCAGCTCATGAGTGAAAAGGTTGATGGAGCAACCAGCTCAAGGGTGAGAAGAATGATAGAACAGCCAAATTATGGGTGTAAGGGATGATAGAGCAACCAGCTCATGGGTGGGAAGGATTATAGTGCTGCCAGCTCATGGGTGACAAGGATAATAGAGGGGTCAGCTCATGGTTGAAAAGGTTGATAGAGCAGCCAGCTCATGGGTGAAAAAGTTGATAGAGCAACCAGCTCATGGGAGAGAAAGATGGTAGAGCAGTCAGCTCATGGGTGAGAAGGATGATAGAGCAGCCAGCTCATGGGTGAAAAAGTTGATAGAGCAACCAGCTCATTGGTGAGGAGGATTTTTAGGGCAACCAGCTCATGGTTGACAAGGATAATAGAGGGGTCAGCTCATGGTTGAAAAGGTTGATAGAGCAGCCAGCTCATGGGTGAAAAAGTTGATAGAGCAACCAGCTCATGGGCGAGAAAGATGGTAGAGCAGTCAGCTCATGGGTGAGAAGGATGATAGAGCAGCCAGCTCATGGGTGAAAAAGTTGATAGAGCAACCAGCTCGTGGGTGAGAAAGATGGTAGAGCAGTCAGCTCATGGGTGAGAAGGATGATAGAGCAGCCAGCTCATGGGTGAAAAAGTTGATTGAGCAACCAGCTCATTGGTGAGGAGGATTTTTAGAGCAACCAGCTCATGGTTGACAGGGATAATAGAGGGGTCAGCTCATGGTTGAAAAGGTTGATAAAGCAGCCAGCTCATGGGTGAAAAAGTTGATAGAGCAACCAGCTCATTGGTGAGGAGGATTTTTAGGGCAACCAGCTCATGGTTGACAAGGATAATAGAGGGGTCAGCTCATGGTTGAAAAGGTTGATAGAGCAGCCAGCTCATGGGTGAAAAAGTTGATAGAGCAACCAGCTCATGGGCGAGAAAGATGGTAGAGCAGTCAGCTCATGGGTGAGAAGGATGATAGAGCAGCCAGCTCATGGGTGAAAAAGTTGATAGAGCAACCAGCTCGTGGGTGAGAAAGATGGTAGAGCAGTCAGCTCATGGGTGAGAAGGATGATAGAGCAGCCAGCTCATGGGTGAAAAAGTTGATTGAGCAACCAGCTCATTGGTGAGGAGGATTTTTAGAGCAACCAGCTCATGGTTGACAGGGATAATAGAGGGGTCAGCTCATGGTTGAAAAGGTTGATAAAGCAGCCAGCTCATGGGTGAAAAAGTTGATAGAGCAACCAGCTCATGGGTGAGAAAGATGGTAGAGCAGTCAGCTCATGGGTGAGAAGGATGATAGAGCAGCCAGCTCATGGGTGAAAAAGTTGATAGAGCAACCAGCTCTTTGGTGAGGATTTTTAGAGCAACCAGTTCATGGTTGACAGGGATAATAGAGGGGTCAGCTCATGGTTGAAAAGGTTGATAGAGCAGCCAGCTTATGGGTGAAAAAGTTGATAGAGCAACCAGCTCATGGGTGAGAAAGATGGTAGAGCAGTCAGCTCATGGGTGAGAAGGATGATAGAGCAGCCAGCTCATGGGTGAAAATGTTGATAGAGCAACCAGCTTGTGGGTGAAAACGTTGATAGAGCAACCAGCTTTTGAATGAGAAAGAGCTAGCTCGTTGGTGAGGAGGATTTTTAGAGCAACCAGTTCATGGTGGAGAAGGATGATAGAGCAGTAAGCTCATGGGGGAGAAGGATGATAGAGCAACCAGTTTCATAAAACATCTGAAATTTTAGGATTTCTTCTTCTTATTCTCAACTGAAATATTGACCAATTAGATTCCTGGAAAATTTAAATTTCAGGAGATGCTCAATTTTAAAAGTTTGATTAAGTTAAGCTAGGGCCTGATCTTTTTGTAAAGTACAGTTTACATGTACATATATGAGTTCTTTATTTTCAGATGAAGAAAAAGGTTGACATGTCAGAGATGTTTGCAAAGTTACATGATACTTTACGGAAACCATATCCACAGATTGTGGATGCAATAAAATGTATCCGCGAAGAGGGTTTGAAGACAGCCATGATTACAAATAATTGGAAGAATCCTAGAAATGAAGATACACTGATGCCAGTGGACAAAGGTCTCTTTGATGTTGTAAGTATTTTTGTAGTAGTAAAGTCCATAAGTTTTTTTTAAGCATTGAATCAAGGAGTAAATAGTAAGTTAACCATGTTCTATTCATAACTGACATCACAATATTGACTTTTTTAGTTAAATATGACTTTGGGTGAAGTTTGCTCAGCTCCAACCTTTATTGACAAGAATTTTTAGTTTCCCTGCCAAATGTGGGACACCTGCTTTAGTGAAACACTGGACCAGACGATACAGTTCTTTCTACCTCATGGTTGATTTTTTATTTTCTTTGCAGCACAGAAATGGAATCTTTTCTGTTTAATTAGAAACTATTAAAAATGTTAAGTGAATTTAAAGAGAGAAACATGACAGTTAGCTCAGGAGCCCTTTCTTAGCTCTTCACAAAGTAATGGATGCTGTGTATTATACAAAAAAGACAAATGTAAACATTTGTGGAAGGGTATCACACAGAAGGTCTTTAAATCAATAGAATGATCTTGTTTGAAATCATTTGATTATATACTATAACAAATTGACCAATAATCACCATTGAATTTATATATGATCATAAACAACAACAGCAGGCATTAACAGTTTTAGTTTTTATACTTGTATTGGCCATTATTAGTTAACAGATGGTAACATTTATATACACAGTTGAGTATGTTATTAGAAAAAACAGTATATTGAGTTTAAACAGTTTTTTTGTTACTTTCATTTGAAGTATTTAATACAATCCACTTGCCTCTCTCCTTGGAAGATACTGGGAGGGTTCCCAGTGCTTGACCACAGAGCTGCCCCTGGCTGTGGATAGGGGAGGCCCTCTAATTGAGGTGCTGTCTGTTCATAATACAGAGTACCTAGCAGTTGACCATAGTAGGTGACATGTTGGGAGGATGCTACACTCCTTTTACATTAAAAGACTATGTTTGCAGATTTTGTTGAGACATAATAAAATGCTGACTTATCCACCCGTAACCTAAAACTCCATAATTTTAGCAGGGGATTCAAATTTTTCTGACCACTCCTCCATTGATTTATTGATTGTCCTTAATTAAGCTGACTGGATGTCAATCAATCAATCAATCAATCAATCAATCAATCAATCAATCAATCAATCAATCAATCAATCAATCAATCAATCAATCAATCAATCAATCAATCAATCAATCAAATTTTATACTTTCTTTACAATACAGCAAGATTTATCTTCTAGATTGTTGAGTCTAGTGTATTGGGTTTATCTTATAGATTGTTGAGTCTTGTGTATTGGGAATTAGAAAACCTGATCCCAGAATATACCAGACATGTTTAGGACAGCTGGGCCTTAGACCAGAGGAGACTGTATTCTTGGATGATATTGGTTCAAACCTTAAGGCAGCAAAAGAACTGGGAATCAGAACGATCAAGGTTAGTTCTGGAAATACAGGTGAACCTGATCAAGAAACTACATGTATCAGTCAAAGCTACATATGGCCACAACTGTGAGATCCTTTGTAGTAAATATCATCATATTAATAGAACATTTATTGGGAGACACCTGACAGTTTTTCATTGCTTGGAAGTATTTTTTACCACTCAAAAGCATTGAAATGCATCCAAAACTAAAGGAATGGAGTTATTTAAAATTTAAACTCAGTTTTCTTCTGAAGTTAAATCTAATTTGGTAAAGGTAGTTTTTGCCTCCCCAGTACATACCTCATTATTTGTTATTTAGGTAACAGACCCAGACATGGCAATCAGAGATTTAGAGAGAGAACTTGGTGGATTGTGTTTAAGATGTTATAAGGATGATACTATTACTGTCCCAAAACATCTAGAAATCAACGTGGATAAACTGAAAAGTTACCTCAACTGGGCACTGAAATTACATTCTAAAGGTAAGGACGCATGACCATATCATGGATAAACTAAAAAGTGACCTCAACTGGGCACTGAAATTACATTCTAAAGGTAAGGACGCATGGCCGTATCACGTATATAAGCTGAAAAGTGACCTCAACTGGCACTGAAATTACATTCTAAAGGTAAGGACGCATGGCCGTATCATGGATAAACTAAAAAGTGACCTCAACTGGGCACTGAAATTACATTCTAAAGGTAAGGACGCATGACCATATCATGGATAAACTAAAAAGTGACCTCAACTGGGCACTGAAATTATATTCTAAAGGTAAGGATGCATGGCCGTATCACGTATATAAGCTGAAAAGTGACCTCAACTGGGCACTGAAATTATATTCTAAAGGTAAGGATGCATGGCCGTATCACGTATATAAGCTGAAAAGTGACCTCAACTGGGCACTGAAATTATATTCTAAAGGTAAGGATGCATGGCCGTATCACGTATATAAGCTGAAAAGTGACCTCAACTGGGCACTGAAATTACATTCTAAAGGTAAGGACGCATGGCCGAATCACGTATATAAGCTGAAAAGTGACCTCAACTGGGCACTGAAATTATATTCTAAAGGTAAGGATGCATGGCCGTATCACGTATATAAGCTGAAAAGTGACCTCAACTGGGCACTGAAATTATATTCTAAAGGTAAGGATGCATGGCCGTATCACGTATATAAGCTGAAAAGTGACCTCAACTAGGCACTGAAATTACATTCTAAAGGTAAGGATGCATGGCCGTATCACGTATATAAGCTGAAAAGTGACCTCAACTGGGCACTGAAATTACATTCTAAAGGTAAGGACGCCTGGCCGTATCAAGTATATAAGCTGAAAAGTGACCTCAACTGGGCACTGAAATTACATTCTAAAGGTAAGGACGCATGGCCGTATCACGTATATAAGCTGAAAAGTGACCTCAACTGGGCACTGAAATTATATTCTAAAGGTAAGGACGCATGGCCGTATCAAGTATATAAGCTGAAAAGTGACCTCAACTGGGCACTGAAATTACATTCTAAAGGTAAGGACGCATGGCCGTATCAAGTATATAAGCTGAAAAGTGACCTCAACTGGGCACTGAAATTACATTCTAAAGGTAAGGATGCATGGCCGTATCACGTATATAAGCTGAAAAGTGACCTCAACTGGGCACTGAAATTATATTCTAAAGGTAAGGATGCATGGCCGTATCACGTATATAAGCTGAAAAGTGACCTCAACTGGGCACTGAAATTATATTCTAAAGGTAAGGATGCATGGCTGTATCACGTATATAAGCTGAAAAGTGACCTCAACTGGGCACTGAAATTATATTCTAAAGGTAAGGATGCATGGCCGTATCACGTATATAAGCTGAAAAGTGACCTCAACTGGGCACTGAAATTACATTCTAAAGGTAAGGACGCATGGCCGTATCACGTATATAAGCTGAAAAGTGACCTCAACTGGGCACTGAAATTACATTCTAAAGGTAAGGATGCATGGCCGTATCACGTATATAAGCTGAAAAGTGACCTCAACTGGGCACTGAAATTACATTCTAAAGGTAAGGATGCATGGCCGTATCACGTATATAAGCTGAAAAGTGACCTCAACTGGGCACTGAAATTACATTCTAAAGGTAAGGACGCATGGCCGTATCACGTATATAAGCTGAAAAGTGACCTCAACTGGGCACTGAAATTACATTCTAAAGGTAAGGACGCATGGCCGTATCACGTATATAAGCTGAAAAGTGACATCAACTGGGCACTGAAATTACATTCTAAAGGTAAGGACGCATGGCCGTATCACGTATATAAGCTGAAAAGTGACCTCAACTGGGCACTGAAATTACATTCTAAAGGTAAGGACGCATGGCCGAATCACGTATATAAGCTGAAAAGTGACCTCAACTGGGCACTGAAATTACATTCTAAAGGTAAGGATGCATGGCCGAATCACGTATATAAGCTGAAAAGTGACCTCAACTAGGCACTGAAATTACATTCTAAAGGTAAGGATGCATGGCCGTATCACGTATATAAGCTGAAAAGTGACCTCAACTGGGCACTGAAATTACATTCTAAAGGTAAGGATGCATGGCCGAATCACGTATATAAGCTGAAAAGTGACCTCAACTAGGCACTGAAATTACATTCTAAAGGTAAGGATGCATGGCCGTATCACGTATATAAGCTGAAAAGTGACCTCAACTGGGCACTGAAATTACATTCTAAAGGTAAGGACGCATGGCCGAATCACGTATATAAGCTGAAAAGTGACCTCAACTGGGCACTGAAATTACATTCTAAAGGTAAGGATGCATGGCCGAATCACGTATATAAGCTGAAAAGTGACCTCAACTAGGCACTGAAATTACATTCTAAAGGTAAGGATGCATGGCCGTATCACGTATATAAGCTGAAAAGTGACCTCAACTGGGCACTGAAATTACATTCTAAAGGTAAGGATGCATGGCCGAATCACGTATATAAGCTGAAAAGTGACCTCAACTAGGCACTGAAATTACATTCTAAAGGTAAGGATGCATGGCCGTATCACGTATATAAGCTGAAAAGTGACCTCAACTGGGCACTGAAATTACATTCTAAAGGTAAGGACGCATGGCCGTATCACGTATATAAGCTGAAAAGTGACCTCAACTGGGCACTGAAATTATATTCTAAAGGTAAGGACGCATGGCCATATCACGTATATAAGCTGAAAAGTGACCTCAACTGGGCACTGAAATTACATTCTAAAGGTAAGGACGCATGGCCGTATCACGTATATAAGCTGAAAAGTGACCTCAACTGGGCACTGAAATTATATTCTAAAGGTAAGGATGCATGGCCGAATCACGTATATAAGCTGAAAAGTGACCTCAACTAGGCACTGAAATTACATTCTAAAGGTAAGGACGCATGGCCATATCAAGTATATAAGCTGAAAAGTGACCTCAACTGGGCACTGAAATTACATTCTAAAGGTAAGGACGCATGGCCGTATCACGTATATAAGCTGAAAAGTGACCTCAACTAGGCACTGAAATTACATTCTAAAGGTAAGGACGCATGGCCGTATCAAGTATATAAGCTGAAAAGTGACCTCAACTGGGCACTGAAATTACATTCTAAAGGTAAGGACGCATGGCCGTATCACGTATATAAGCTGAAAAGTGACCTCAACTGGGCACTGAAATTACATTCTAAAGGTAAGGACGCATGGCCGTATCACGTATATAAGCTGAAAAGTGACCTCAACTGGGCACTGAAATTACATTCTAAAGGTATGGGGGCATGGTCCTATTATAGATAAGCTGAAAAGTGACCTCAACTGGATGGAAAAAGCTTAAAAGCTTCCCTTTAATGGGCACTGAAATTGCATTCTAAAGGTATGGGGGCATGGCTGTAATATGGATAAGCTGAAAAGTGACCTCAACTGGACTCTGAAATTACATTCTAAAGATATGGGGGGGGGGGGGCATTGCCATATAAATTGTAAGGAAAAAAGTGACCTCAACTGGGCACTGAAATTACATACTAAAGGTTATGAGGCATGTTCATATAATGGAAATGCTTAAAAGCTGGAAAGTTCCCTAAAGTGGACACTGAAATTGCATTCTACAGGTGAGGAAGCTTGGCCATATTGGAATGCATAGACACCATTTGAAATTAATTTCTGAAAATTAATCCCAAAAAAAGAAATAAGATATATTGAAAGGAATACTCGGTATTTTGTATTTCAGACACCTGTTATGAGATGTTTCAGACACTGACAGTCTAACCCTGCTTACTATGTTTTCTATTTCAGATCCCCCTGTTATCAGGTGTTTCAGACACGGACAGTCTAACCCTACTTACTATGTTTTCTATGGGGGAAAACATTTGGTACTGAGAAAAAAACCTGTAAGTATTGTGCTTGACTCCCCAAATTAAGGTATCCGGACAACAATTGACCACATGATCCTATTTGGGGTCCAGGATGTCTATTGTTTTTCAATGGGGCAGACCTCGGTAATGATCGGCAAACATCGGAAATATGTTTTGAGTAACTAACTTTTTTTGCTCAAACTGTAACATTGACTCAAAGTAAAACAATATATTTAATTTGTTTCATTAATAGGAAATACATCGATTTAATAAAGCTGTATTTCATGGTCGAGAAAATAAAATTAAACTGTGACTTCAATTATCGGTCGGATACCTTAAACAACAGTAGACTTTAATCATTGATTAATCCTGGTAAAACAACCATGTTGTTTTCTCTACATTTGTGTGGACTGGGCTTTTACATATTGTGTTGATTTATCAATTGTTAGTATTTCTAAAAACTATGCAACCTTATTTCTAATCGGGATTAATATCACATAATGTCAAAGTGCATTCTCAGAATTGCTGTCTGATTCTGATATCAGAAAAAGTGTTGATTTTTGTTAATTGCTGGGTCTTGTGTGAAATATGTTCTTGAATTTGTAAAAGATTCTGTTCCAGTTCTTTTGCCATTTTCAAGGAAGATTATTGCAGCTGACTTTACACCTTATGAAATAAACTATTATTATAATTTTCAATAATATTTAAATGCATTCAGTTAAATGTATTTCTCCCAAACTAACATCAAAATGATAAGGATTTGTTTGTGTTTTGTATGCACTTGTACTGGTATATACACATTTAAATGAATGTTCAAACACTGTTTCTCCAGACATGAATCAGCTATTTTTAGAAAAATTACTTAAATTACTTAATTATGTTCATTAATTTAAAGCTAGCAGTGTTATGGAATATTGACTATTGAAACTTTTGTTTGTGATTTTTTATTGTTGTATGTTTGATTTGGTTTGGTGGGGGGGACATGAGTACAAAAATGTAGAAGAGTGGCCAAGGAAGTTGATTTCATTTATTGTAGCTTATCACCTTTCAGGTATGAATTCGTAGATTGAATTGAAATAAATTTTTGTAAATATAGATATTATTGTGTTTATCCAAGAACAAATTTATTTTCACATTAATTTTAGCCAGGAAAGCTACTGCCGTCTGCTCATGCTGTAGAGAGGGAATTTACTGTAATGAAGGCAGTCAGTCAGCATGGTGTGCCAATACCTAAAATGTATGGTCTGTGTGAGGATAACAAGTAAGTAAATGTATGGTCTGTGTGAGGATAGCAAGTAAGTAAATGTATGGTCTGTGTGAGGATAACAAGTAAGTAAATGTATGGTCTGTATGAGGATAACAAGTAAGTAAATGTATGGTCTGTGTGAGGATAACAAGTAAGTAAATGTATGGTCTGTATGAGGATAGCAAGTAAGTAAATGTATGGTCTGTGTGAGGATAACAAGTAAGAAAATGTATGGTCTGTATGAGGATAACAAGTAAGTAAATGTATGGTCTGTATGAGGATAACAAGTAAGTAAATGTATGGTCTGTATGAGGATAACAAGTAAGTAAATGTATGGTCTGTGTGAGGATAACAAGTAAGAAAATGTATGGTCTGTGTGAGGATAGCAAGTAAGTAAATATATACTATATACTACATACTGCAACCTTGGTATACTGGTATACTTTACTTTTTTTGAAGTCTACACGACGTAATTGTATTGAACTATGCACCTTGCAACACACTTAATAAAATTATCAAGATATTCTAAACTTAAACTGAAATTATATACTGTGATTGCAACACAGTGTGTGCAGACATCTTTGTATGGATTGCCCTTGGAAAAATAGCGAAAAATTGGGACTTGTGATTGACCACAATTTTTGTCTCGCCTGCGATAATAGTCGCTGGAGGTGAGACATATGTATTGGAATCCAGCGGCGACACACGTGTCAACACAGCTTATGATCTTTAATTTTTTTTTATTGTCACTCCAACTGTATATATCATATTGATATGGGTAAGAATGTGTGCCTGTAGATTGTCAGTTGTTGCCCTTATTACCTAATCTTATTGGTGTGAAAAGCAATCAATGGAATAAACAGAGACTGAGGATAGTTTAATAATCATTTTGTCAAAATATTTCTACCTTCATTAATGAAAAAATGAAGTCAAGAATGAAATTTCAATCTCTGATTAGTTACCTTCTGGATCAGGCACCTGTCTCACAAAAAGTCATATGACTGATGATCTATGGTATGTTGTTAGGTTTATACAAAATTTACTAATGGTTACTTAGTTGTTTGACTTTTTGTGAAATAGAGCCTTGACATTTTCTTAACATTTCATGTAATTTCCAATGAATATGATGGTCAGGATCATAACAGTAACACATATCAAACATAGGAAAAAGCATGATACAGTAGAAAGTGTTAGAGGACCTTTATGAGAATGTTTCTAATCTGCAATTCTCATCTGAAATCTTGATTTACAAAAATAAAATGATTTTGAAAAAACTAAAAGTAGATAAAATGATCATCTTAAAGACAGATTGTTACAATAAGTAAAAGCAATCACATTACTAAATATGTATTTTTTCACTTTTTTCCACTGTCATTTCAAACATTAAATTCAGCTGTCCATGTATCCTATTTATAGTGAATAAATTAAATGTTTGCTTTCCTACACCCAAGGTTAGGGCCAAATCAACCTGGTGTTGATTTGTGTTTGTTTGTTTGAATGGTGTTTAACACCACTTTTAGCTATTTTTCTGCTAAATTATGGCTTCAAGTATTAATTGGACGAGAAAGCCTGAGTGAGTCAGAGAAAACTAACAGTAGTCAATCAAAGTTAGAGTGAAGAACACCCTGTCTACAATAAGGCTATTTTTTTACCCATAACATTAATTTTGACAGGCACAGAGTCAATAGTAGCTGACTACCTTAACCACACTCGCCATTAAGGCCTCTCCGGCTGTTGATGTTATTTTTAGGGTAACTTGAACTGTGTTCCATTGCTTGTATGATTGTATTCCTATTGACTTTTGAGAAAGATCTTGGTAACCATTTAATTGGCACAAGTTTACAGTGTTTGGAGATAGTAAACTGCAAACAAGTTTACATTAAGTTGTAACATAATTAACAGTTATCATAGTCCTAGAATCCTTTGTCATTCAAAACTTTTTTTGAAGTGTGGGACAGTAGAGGATTCTTGGATTACCACAGCCATGGTAATAAAATGCTTTATGTATGAGGAACACATGACTAAGACGGTGTGTCTTGAAGGGCTGTTTCAATTACAAAACTGAAACTCACACAGGAAAGCTATTGTGTATGGCTTACTAATCTTATAAATAGCGACACAGGCTATAATTATTCGTTGCAATATATTGTGTGTTACATTGAAGGAACAGCCATAGGTAGGTACATTACTATTCTAAATGCACCATAAGTGTCTTATTAGAATAGAAATAATTCAAGGAGGCTATGGTTTATCATTGTTTTACAATGATAAAACCATTTATGTTGTTATTTCATCCCTCACTATTGCTCAGGATAAAATAATGGGACATAAATGGTCATCCCGTTGTAAAACTACTGCCTGCATGAATTATTTCTTAAGTTTATTATGTTTGTTTTCCAAATTTATACTAACTGTACTGGATGTTTTCAGTTTAATAGGAACACCCTTTTATGTGATGGAGTATCTAGATGGAAGAATATTTAAAGACCGAACACTTACTGGAATGACTCCGCAGGAACGTACAGATATCTACTCAGAGTTAATAAATGTTCTATGTAAAATACACTCTGTAAATATATCTGCTGCTGGCCTAGATGACTATGGTAAAAAAGGTATGAATATCATGTATCATGTAACAGACATTTGGATTGGTCAAAACAACTTATTGAAATATATCAGACCCGGTCTGTTTTGGATAGAGTTTGATTTTTTGCTTCATTTTAACTTGGTTTTGAATTGTTTAATTTCTAAACAACTGTTTTATTTTATTTAGAGATACTGTGTTGATCAAATGTTGTATGGGATGGGCCGTTATAAACATAATGAAAATGAATTGTTCTTTTTAAACAAAATCAAAGAAATGGCAAGGAAACCAATTGAACAACAAAAGCATATAGATATGAATTGTTACATATCTGTGTAAAAACAAACTTAAACAACATACAACAAAATCCCAAAACACAAAAACAGAAAGTGATTAACCTAAACTCAATGAGCACCATGGGTACACTCAGGTGCTCTAGAGAAGTTATGCTTTGTTAAGTTATTATAACAAATTAATTTCCTTCAGGTGGTTACCTACTGCGAAATCTTACAAGGTGGTCAAAGCAGTATGAGGCTAGTAAAACACAGGAAATTGATTCCATGAACCAGTTAATGGACTGGTTACCTAAACATTTACCACAGGATGAAAGAGTCACCATAGTTCATGGTGATTTCAGGTTAGTAATTCAACATGTGTATGTAACACACATTATGAAAACTCATGATTGATTCCATTATAATCTTAATGTAGGTTCATACATTAAAATCTTCAACGGGTCCAAATGACCAATCCTAATGCAGATTATAATTGATTACCACAAACTCTATTTTAAAGGCATATTGTCTACAAAAATCATAATTGTTTGCACAAGTACTTTATACCAGAATTATGTTACAAAAACTGAAAAAAGATACAACACTTGGTTTATGGAAAAGAATTAGTGTATCATTGAATTTTTAAGGAAAAGCAACAAACAGTCCCATGAAAAGTTGTTACATTCATGTTTTGGGATTCTTATTTCACACAAAAATAATTAAAAAAAATGTAATGTTGATTTTGAAGGTGAGATATTGCTTGTCTCATTAAAGAAAGTATATTGAAACATATTGACACTCACATTTGAATAAATATCACAGAAAGTTTGAAAAACTTTAGCTTTTTCTAGATAACTTTTGCAAAAAATAGTTAAAAATTGCATCAGCTATCTTATTAACACAGTTTCAAACAACAAGAGTTGGTAGACAACTGATAGAAGCATCACTCTGGCTGGTTAAACAAAATATATGATTTAGATGATATTGAGCATTTTAGAAACATTTTCTGCTTGTCCTCTGCAGGTTTTACATGTATATCTTTTATGAAATGAATATTTTAGAATATAATTAATTTTAGATTAGACAATATGATTTTCCACCCAGAGAAACCAGTAGCTATTGGTGTTCTGGATTGGGAACTCTCCACTATTGGAGATCCATTAACAGACTTGGTCACATGTTGCCTAGGATACTATACACCTCAAGAGTTGACAGTATTTCCATGTGAGTTGTCGGAGGGATTTTACAGAAAATTTATTCAAAGGGATCTAAATATGATTCCCTTTACTGATTATTTAGTCCTTATCAAAAATAAACAAAATTAGAAATTGATAGACATTGCTACCTCAACATCTCTTCTATTGCTTATTCATGCAATACACATAATCACCGGATTCTAAAGTTGTTTATATAATAGTAATTTACTTAAGAAAATTTTGGAATTATATCTTTATTTAGGTCTAATTAAAAAAAGTCAATGGGAAATATATATTTGTTATATAGGAAAAGCTTTGATTCTAGAATCTGTTTTGAGAATAAACAGTTTCAAGTATGCAATTCATACACAAATGTGTCCTTCAGTACAAATGCACATACTTAAAGAGTTAGATACAAAATACTAAAGGATTAGCAGAACTTATGAAACCATACCAAGGAAACCAAACATTTTATACTGTGTGAATAGTATGAATATTATGATAGAAAAAACCATAAAAATATATGTATGCTTATATAAGCAGACATAAGTTGGGCAGTAACCACAATGGATTTTTGTCAAGTATTTTAACATGTTTTATTGCTAGACATTATTTTAAGCAGATGACAAATGTCAAACCATCTGAGAACGCAGAAATAATAAGTCTTTGTAATAGCTATTTCATTAAATCTAGTTTACTTGCAAAGTACTGATATTATCAGTTGAAGTATGACTTCGTTAACACAGTGACATTTATCTGTTGTGTTTAAATGCACATGATTGAAGATTTTAAATAATTTGTGGAAATTTATGTTTGTTGTGTATTCTGTAGCCTTGAATGGTTTGAATTTACAAGAACTGGGCATCCCTACAGTAGAGGAAATAGTTAAAATCTACTGCCATAGGATGGGTATTGCTCCAATAGACAACTGGGACTGGTATGTGGTGTTTGGACTGTTCAGAATGGCAGCCATCTTACAGGGAGTGTACAAGAGAGCCTTACAAGGTAAGTCACCAACAGACAACTGGACTGGTATGTGGTGTTTGGACTGTTCAGAATGGCAGCCATCTTACAGGGAGTGTACAAGAGAGCCTTACAAGGTAAGTCACCAACAGACAACTGGACTGGTATGTGGTGTTTGGACTGTTCAGAATGGCAGCCATCTTACAGGGAGTGTACAAGAGAGCCTTACAAGGTAAGTCACCAACAGACAACTGGGACTGGTAAGTGCTGTTTGGACATTTATATTTGTTTTATGATTTATATACTTGTATCAGAAATACAGACTTCTAAAGAACGTTTCTGTGACAACATGACAGATTTTCCCACTTGATATGTATATGCTGGAAATTAATTGATGCAGCATTATGCTGGAAAGTTGTTTGTCCAATTTTTGCATCTGCTTTTAAAATGTTATGATGTAAATATTATAAATGAACCAGTTGTTTACAAGAAGTATTAAAATGGATTTGTTTGACTGTAGAGATACTGTGACACCCTCAACTTAGTTATTTTTTTAATATCTTTTAAAGTAACATGAAATAAAATTTGAAGGTTTAGTGCAACTACACTGTGTAATTTTCCTGTAACCTTA
The DNA here is from genome assembly GCA_944474755.1 of Limnoperna fortunei. Lineage (NCBI taxonomy): Eukaryota > Metazoa > Mollusca > Bivalvia > Mytilida > Modiolidae > Limnoperna > Limnoperna fortunei. Next base: position 57,180,980 of record OX104121.1, on the reverse strand, counting down.
AAGTTGACTTCTTTCAAGGTCAGAATTCACCATGTCTTTCCTCTCCAAAATAAAAACTGGACACCATGATATTGATAAAAAATTAGTGCAAGTGGCATTAAACCACATTCAAGAAACTACACTGACCAGGTAATTCCACCCAAGTATAAAAATTAAAAAGAGCCTTTAAATATAAGACCCAGTGTTCAGCATTGTCATGCTTGCTTCAAGAAAAGATCCAGAGCTAGCTGGTATTGTCTGATCTATCAATTACATCCACCTATTGTCTCAACTGTGATGATAGTCGCTGGAGACAAGACATATATGGGAAACCTGCAGCAGGGCGGCATCAACACTTTACAGATTGCTTTATATCTTTGTTACCTTAAGCCCTAGTTCTATCAAATTTGGTCCAGTGTTAGCTTATGATGAATACTTGCCAGTCAGTCACCTGTCCACTGGACCTTTACCTCAATTTCACGGACCATGTTGTTGGATTACTGCAGTTCCTCAATAACCATGCATTGTTGGATGACAATATTTGGTATATAGGTGGCTGATGAATAGTTCATGACTGTCTGGTAAATGTCACCTGACCTTGACCTCAATTTCATGGTCCAGTGACTATTTTAAAGTTTTATTATCAGGGCAGTTCCTCTGTAACCATGCATTGTAGGACAATATTAAGTATATAGGTGGCTGATGAATAGTACATGACTGTCTGGTAGGTTTCACCTGACCGTGACCTCAATTTTATGGTCCAATGACATTATTTTTTGTCATTACTGATGTGTAATGCAGACAAGACATTTTTTTGTGTCCACACTTGTTCATATTTATCACCAAAAATTTAGAAAGAAATTATGTGTCATGTTCTTAGTAATATGATGCATGCAAACTTTATTGTAAGTTGACTTGATCTTTGACCTCAATTAAATAAAATAGTGCTTGCTGGATGTAAAACATCAATTAACCAATTGAATTGTGCTACCATTTACTTGGGGAAATGTAACTAATATTCTGGAATTCTTCATAATCCAGAGTTTCAGATAATGTAAATGAACAAACTCAGCTGTACAATGTTTATTGATATAAAAAAAATTTCATCATTGTTTTGATACTTTGTTATATACATGATATTTGTGTATAATGTAGAGTTTTTTAAACCAGTAAATTTAACATACATAAACATATTTTTTATATGTTACATTTAGTTATGTTAAATATTTTGTATAGAACTAACTTAATTAGACTTATCAGATGCTCATTTAATAAAAAAAATGCAAGTAATATACATGAATGATTTCAGTATATTTTCCAATTGAGTTCTTTATTTTGTCTTAAAATTGTGACTTTCTGTAAATGAATTCACATAAAACAATAGTTTGCCAAAATACATGTTATTAATACATATAGTATAATCAAAGAAATATGTTACAGCCCTTGGAAGGCACAAGAGAAGGGTAAACAAACAAAAAGAATTTAAATGAGATTTAATGATTAAAAAAATATATTTACATGAAATAAAACACAAACTGTAAATAATATCACAAAATTAACCCTAAAATGTTAATGTATCATCTATGAAAGTAATTATTATGCACATAATTTTAATGAAGCAAGGTCAACTGAAGACTTGTAAGGGCAGATATAAAATGTTTTGATTGGGTCAATAGCTGTTAGTTATCTCTGTAAGCTCCATATTAAAAAGTTGTAAAATTTTGTTAAATCTTGCAGAAGTTACATAGGCATAGCAAGAGGTAAGGCTGGTATGGTTCGGTTCTTATTGTACCACTTTAAATTGCTGGTAGAGAAAACCAAACCAGTTTTTTTTTTTTTTTGGAAATTGAAATAAAAAATTATAGAATTTCATTACATATGGTCTTTAATTTGTGAAATGTTCAACATAAAAATCCAATTTAAAAAAAATAACTTTGAATATAAAAAAAGCAACTGTTACGATCTGGAGTACACTTTGGTACACTTAAGTAAGTGACAAATAATAACACATGGAAAACCCTATCTATACATGTATTTGAACATTCATGGTAAATGGGTTGTTGACCCTTAACTGACTGTACCTATATTTTTCTGGGTGCTTTGCCTATGTGAAACTAGTCATTTTTAAACAATGTGGTAGAAGTCTTTTGACATTCCCTCTTTTTTTGCCCATGTATAACATTAATTACACTACAAAAATTAGATCAAATATAATGAAAGAATTCCTGCAAACCTTACAATGCTGTACAGTAAAAACTAAAGTGATAGGGAGTTTGAAATAAAGAAAATAAACTCACTTAACATAAAAAAACCCCAAAAACCAATTAAACATCAAATGGAATGTTTATATAACACTGGAAACAATGATGCCTACAGAATGAATTTAAAAGTGCTGCCAACAGTAACATAAATTGATGTTTTAACATGTATATTAACATGTTTCATATTTGGTCATTTGATATCTTTGACAGTTCTTCACAATACTTAATGATTTAATATTTATTCACATTGAAATTTCAATTCAATAATATTTATATTTGGCTTTATTTCCTGTATACTGTACGGTACTTAATTATGGGACTATTTATTTTCTTGTGGCTGGATGCATTGCAGATTTCGATGCAAATTTGTTTTCTGTTTCATATTTGATCATTGTTAAACCATTACTGAATTTACAAAAGGTTGCTATCTGGATTTCTTAACCGGAAAAGCTGTAATATTCACCGAGCTGCTTGGCGAAGGGATGTACATTTCTTAGGGTTGAGAAATACAGATAGCCACCTCTATCAAGGTCAGTAATTGATTTATTGCATGAATAAAACCAACATATCTTCACCTATTGTAAAAAATATATAAGCAGCCGACCTGTCCATTGTTGTTGACATAAACATTATTGTTATTGACAACATTTTGCATTGCAGATATAAGAATAAGATACATTGATTGGATGATTATAACCTGGATTGTTTTTAACAACATTACAATACATAACTTAGTTTGTGTGACACTTTTGCTATAATTTTTCACTCTCTACCTCACATTTATCTAGCTCATCAAGGTCAATATCTATATCATTATCATTATGATCATTATTATTACTGTCATTGTCTGTGACGTGTAAGTTAGTTGTTCTATTGTTGCTTAAAAACCCATACTTGTCTATCATATGAAACAGTTCATTTGTTGATATGTTTAGAGTTTGTGAGACAGCATCCATTTCTGGTGGTGCCTCATCTAATTTCTTATTTATTTCTGTGATCTCTTCATCTGTGGTCTTTGAAGATGATTTGTCCATGGCCTGCAGATTAAATTAGAGTAATGCACTGTTGGGAAAGTTTAGAATGTGAACATTATGATGAAAGTTGTAAACATGGAGGTGTTTTATATTTTGTTCTGTGCATTTGATCATTGTTACAATTTATAAGGGTTGTTCTTGTGTTTTTTAGTATATCAAAATTATGCATATTATAATTAACATGTAAAAGAAGACATTGTGTTCATAAATATGAGTCAGTCAAGGAATTTGATTCTAATCTAATGACACATTGGTAATATAAGGGATATATAGATGGAATTAGGTTTAACATTCTAAATTTTCTGCAGTGACTAGAATTACTGCAGAACAGTATGTAAATGAAACCATGAACCCTACTTATAACTATGAAACTATCTCTTTATAACCATTGAGGTATCAATTTTTGTAGAAGAATCTTGTTTTACCCACTTCACTCTCTGATTGTCTGGTGAACTGTTGATGTCAGCACCACCAATATAATAATCCTTATAAAGCCTACATTTACATTACCCATGTTTAACTCACTTTACTCTCTGATTGCCTTGGTGGACTTTGAACGTCATCAGTTATATCATGGTCAATTATTTTACTGGCAAACAAGAAATCAATGTCCTGGATATCTGTCACCTCATTGGTTTGCTGTGTGGATCCACAGCTTACAACATTGATTTGCTGTAAAAATGGCATTTTATTATTTAAAAATGATCACTAGATACAATTTAGCATATAGTGAAGTTTATATCGTCCCTTTTACCCAGAAATATTGATAGCCAAAAGTCAGGAAACATGTTGACATGCTATTTTACATATAAACTCTTTCAAAGAATAAATCCTATCAATAGTAGGTTATAAATAACAAACAAACTACAGTGATGACAATAAAACATTGTACCTTAATTGTACCACCAGCATCTGAGGTTAGAATTCTTTGATTGTACTACAATGAAAATCCTTTATTGATATTTTCACAATTCAGTTAATCTCATTTACAATTTGTCTATCATATCTATACTTAAATCGCACCCCTGTGTAATTCAGTTTTTAATTGCATTTTTAATTATTCCATATTGTTCCCTTTTATTACGAAACATGTCCACATTTCATACAATGCCTCTGTTGTTTAAATGTCTCTTATCGTCCTTGACTTTTGCCACAGGAATCTTACTTAAAGTCAGCCATTTTTGTTTCTACTAGGATCTTACATTATTTATAAAGGTTTGTCTGTTTTTGTAACGTTATATATGGTATTCTGACAAACTGTGAGACTTTTCCCGCCTCAATTGCAGACTGCATTTCCTGAAGTGTTTCAGACAACAATGGTCTGCTCCTAGCATTATTTCCATTCTAATTTAGGTAAACATTTAATATAGAAAATTACCCAATTAAAAGCATCTCAAACACTAATAAACTGTGGAAAATAATTGTTGATTTCAATTTGCACTTTTTGCATAAGCTCTACTAAACCTGGTAAGCAGTTTTCATTTTTCATGCAAAAAAACTTAAAACAAGAAACGTCAACTTGTATTATAAGGATTCTTGACAGTTTCTAAGCGCAGCTTGATGTCAGAATGTTACAAAACAGTGATAAGCAGATTATTGTTTCTTTCTTCAATCTCATTATCTATTCCACAGAAGCATCTCAGTGGATAATTTCTATTTTGGAAATAAAACAATAATAATTTACATGTACTTCTCAGTTGGTTTTTGTCTCGCCTGCGACGAAAGTCGCTGGAGGCGAGACATATGTATGGGAATCTGGCGGCGGCGGCGGCGGCGGCCGCGTAAACACTTGACATCTTGCTTCATATCTTTGTAAGCCCAAGCCCTAGGTCAATCAAATTTGGTCCAGAGGTAGCTTATGATGAGTACTTGCCAGTCAGTCACCTGTCACCTGACCTTGACCTCAATTTCACGGTCCAGTGACTACGTTCAAGTTTTTGGGTTACGACAGTTCCTCTGTAACTACTCATGGTAGGATGACAATATTTGGTGTATAGGTTGCTGATGACTAGTACATGACTGTCTGGTAGGTGTCACCTGACCTTGACCTCAATTTCACGGTCCAGCGACTACGTTAAAGTTTTTGGGTTACGACAGTTCCTCTGTAACTACGCATGGTAGGATGACAATATTTGGTGTATAGGTTGCTGATGACTAGTACTTAACTGTCTGGTAGGTGACATCTGACCTTGACCTCAATTTCACGGTCCAGCGACTACGTTAAAGTTTTTGGGTTACGACAGTTCCTCTGTAACTATGCATGGTAGGATGACAATATTTGGTGTATAGGTTGCTGATGACTAGTACATGACTGTCTGGTAGGTGTCACCTGACCTTGACCTCAATTTCACGGTCCAGCGACTACGTTAAAGTTTTGGGGTTACGACAGTTCCTCTGTAACTACGCATGGTAGGATGACAATATTTGGTGTATAGGTTGCTGATGACTAGTACATGACTGTTTGGTAGGTGCCACCTGACCTTGACATCAATTTCACGGTCCAGCGACTACGTTAAAGTTTTTGGGTTACGACAGTTCCTCTGTAACTATGCATGGTAGGATGACAATATTTGGTGTATAGGTTGCTGATGACTAGTACATGACTGTCTGGTAGGTGTCACCTGACCTTGACCTCAATTTCACGGTCCAGCGACTAGGTTAAAGTTTTGGGGTTACGACAGTTCCTCTGTAACTATGCATGGTAGGATGACAATATTTGGTGTATAGGTTGCTGATGACTAGTACATGACTCTCTGGTAGGTGTCACCTGACTTTGACCTCAATTTCACGGTCCAGCGACTACGTTAAAGTTTTCGGGTTACGACAGTTCCTCTGTAACTACACATGGTAGGATGACAATATTTGGTGTATAGGTTGCTGATGACTAGTACATGACTGTCTGGTAGGTGTCACCTGACCTTGACCTCAATTTCATGGTCCAGCGACTACGTTAAAGTTTTTGGGTTACGATAGTTCCTTTGTAACTACGCATGGTAGGATGACAATATTTGGTATATAGGTTGCTGATGAATAGTACATGACTGTCTGGTAGGTTCCACCTGACCTTGACCTCAATTTCACGGTCCAGCGACTACGTTAAAGTTTTTGGGTTACGGCTGTTCCCCTGTAACTATGCAGGGTATAGTGACAATATTTTGTATACAGGCCACTGCTGATATTTAATGCTATTTACGTAATGCTTATGACGAAATTTATTTTCGTTACTGATGCGGAATGCAGGCGATACGTTTTTCGGTGTCCACACTTGTTTAAGATGTTTGATGGAAAGAAAGATAGAGAATATTATATTTTGACCTATTATAGAAGTTAAATAATGACTTAACTGTGGATGTATGCACTAAGATAAAAATAGGAAGTTATGTCCTCATCTCAACATTAATTAGATATTATTGTGAAACCTCACTGGACACTTTTTACAGACAACCATACATACTCACTTTGTCTGATGTCACGTTTGATTGACCTGTTTTGTCATTGGTAATATAGCTGCAACTACTGCTTCTTATCAAATGTTCTGCCTTAGCCTCTTCAAGGGAGGCAGGTTGATCCTGATTGGTTAGTAATGGTACCTTATTCTGAAATCAAAATACTTTAATATGTCTAATCATATATGTGTTTTTTTTTGTTTTGATATTGGATCAATATTTGTAAATTATTTGATGTTATTTTTATTCAAATAAAAGTAGCTTTCACAAGTTTTCATTTCAAATGTTCAAAATGTTAATAAAAGATAGCTTTGTTATTTTAGCTTATTTTTGTGTTCTAATGCATGTAGAAAAAAACATGAGATGAGATTGTTCATTAAGAGATTTAACTCCATATTACAAAATGAAAGGTAACACATCATTTATGACACCTAATTATTGCCTGATGAACTAGACAGCAGTTTTAATTTAAATTACTGCTGTTTACTTAATATAGCTGCAAAATTCTCAAATAAATTTTGCCCAAATTGCACAATGGTGGCTCAATTGGGGTAATTTGAGTTTGCAATCAGATCTTTACTTCACTTCATAAATTTAGTTACCATTATTTTATTACTATATTTAACCTTTTGTTCATTCTACATATTATTTTACTTGTTAACATTATAATGTGCATAATGTTTATTTGTTAGTTAAAAGTAATTTTTAATGACAAAACCAGTCATCAATATAATTATGGCATTCCTTTTTTCTTATTCAGACTTCCTAATTATAATCTCTGGCAGACATTTAGTCAGGAATATAAAAAAAATTCCTGTAAATTTTTTGCTGGAAAAAAGGAAAACTTGCCTTTTATGTCCTGTTTTCAGATACATTTCAGGAAACCTGCACTTTTGTGTGCTAGTTTCATAGCAATATTAATTTTGCTTTCCAGTAAGTTTCAACAATTGCCACCCAATCATTAAGGTAAACAAGAAAACATGTTGTGAATAGATAAAAATATAATTAATACCAGTGTTCCATTGTCAACCAAGAGTTTTTTTCTCTTTTTCGTTGTTGCTATATTTTCATCTTGCGGTAGTTTTCTTTTCTGAAATATATAAGATTTTATTAGTACAATGTAACAAACATGTTATAAGCGTTCTGTATATAATTGTTATATAAGAAATTAAGTAGAATGGCTTTTAAGTATTTGAAACGCCAAACATAATTTGTGTTAAATGCAAACCTAAATGCTGGGTTGCTGGTAGGGTTTTGTTTTCTATCTTGTTTTCAGATTTTTGTTTTTTATGTTTTTTGTTATCAAGTAGAAAACATGAATAATCATTAAAAATAGTACTTACTTTTATTGACATTTGCCTTTTGCCTGCTGGGTACCAGCTGTGTTTGATATTTTTTCACAACTTGGTGTACTACCTGTTTTACAAGTGGAATCCTATTTGCTGTCATTTTGACAATTTGAATTCTGTTGTGCATTAGATACATTTACAGAACTTTGGTGACTGGTAGAAGCTTGGTTACTGTCACAGGTATTTGAGCTTACCCTTTTAAACCATTTGCTAGAAAGAGTCAGTCCATTATGCTTCAATTTGTCAAGAACATCTGGCTTGTCTAATAATCCTTCCAGGTCCAGATACATAAGGGCGTTCTCAATCACAGCAACATTTGTGTGTATAGTGTAAATTTTATGTAATTCTTGTATATTTTGTTGTTTCCAAGATGTAACTAAGGTAGTGTACTCTGGTGGAATATCTATGTTTTCTGTTTCAATGTATTCCACAAGGTTGTTCACAAGATTTTTATCCTGACTCTTCTCTGTCCTTTTCCCTGCATTATTTGGATCATAAAACTTTCTTCCATTTTTCCATCTAGGTGGCTCTGTTGTCCAGATTCCATCACTTTTCTCCATAGGATGAATTCCTAAGCATATCTTACAAAATATGAGTGCTACTCCACGTATAATATCTGTTGTCCCCTTTTGTTTTTTATTATTAACATTGTGAACAGAAAAGTCAATTTGGATTTTGGTATGTCTTAACATGTGTTGTAATTCGGCAGTGTCCTTGTTATTTAAAAGGCATTGTATAGCTGTATTTATTGTCTGTATTTCTATCCGACATGTGTGTAGTTCAAACAATAATGTCTTATCATCATCCCTCCATGCAGTGATCTCCCTTTGATACTGGGATAAATCTAACTTCTGTTCATTACAAAGATCCAGAATGCATTTCAAAAGGCTGTCATCAGACTTGACGTCTTCATTATGTCCCTTTGACTTGTTCCTGGGATCATAAAATGGCTGGTCACATGGCCAGTTGGCAGGTTTGTCTTTCCATAGATCTTTTGGTTTACTGTTGACTGGAAATCCTTTTAATATCTTCAATAATAAAGAACACATGTCCCAAATCCATGCCCTAAGCTTCTGTGAGGCAGGAATAGTCTTCAACTTTAACAGTGTAGGTCCAGGATTGATTTCGACATCCCCCGAACACCACAATAAATAAAGGATAGCTTTATCATACTCATACTTCAGAGACAGGTACTTCTTCATTTCTGCAGACTTGTGGTGTCCACCATATGTAGAACCCATTAGCAGAAGCATCCCAATTATAAGAAATTCTGAAAATGTGACTAATTTCTCCATCTCTTCTTCTTTTTCCATTGATTTAATGAAGGTGAAATGCTCCTGGTATTCATCAATGTTTATGTCTTTGAGGTCTCCATTATTGACTGCATGTCTGACTTTACAAAAACACTTGTATATAACTTTCTTTTTATCCTTGATAACTTGTTCATCAAAATGAAGACTTTCTCCAAGTGATAAAGTAAGTTTTGATACCAAAGAACATATTGGTATATCTTTATTTATATCTAGTATAAATGGGGCAATTGTATTATTATTTCTATGCTGATTAAATTTGAGGTGTGAAGAATTAGTTATTGCTTCAATACACATATCTTCCATTTCAGGATTAAATTCAATCATGTGTAGTGTGCGAACAAATTCTTTCAATTCGTTTGCTTCTTGACAGTCATCTACTACATGTCCTAATATTGCAGATATATAGTAAAGATAATATTTCTTTGAACCTTTATAATAGTCGTAGTAGTCATCATCATCATCATCATCATCATCATCATCATCATCATCATCATCATCATCATCATCATCATCCTCATCATCACAATAATCAATTGGATATAACAAATCTGATGGATGTTTGGATAAAGCTTCAATATGAATATCTGGTTTCTGCCTTTTGTTTATACATTTGTTAAGTTTACCATTCAATTCTTCCAATTTCTTTACAAAGTTCTTTTTGTTTCTTCTATAATTTGTGCTATATTCCCTTAAGTAATCTGAATTGAAATATGGGACTTTATTTTTGAAATATTTCATATTTGAATGTATTTCACACTCTTCACTTCCCATATAACAGTAACATCTATCTTCATGTAAATTATCTAATAAACTGACTCTCAGACTATGTAATGCTGTAACAGCTAGTTCTGTACCATATGTGTCTTCAGATAAACTACACTCATGAAGTACTAACAACAGAATCCGGCTGTATCCATGCCTTATTTTACAGTCTAAACCAGGTGTATCAAAACTAACGTATTTCAGGTATTCCAAATTTTGTCCAAGAAAATTTTTACTTTGATCATGATAATTGTCCTCCATAAGTTCCACTGAGGCATTTATAATTGCACCAATTATAAAATGTTGATTCCCTGCTCTTGCATGAAACATATAATATATCAAATGTTTAGTGCATGGCCACTGGTCTTTGTCTAGTAACCTTAAATAATGATAGAATCCTTTATAGAAGAATGTTGCATCCATGTACTGAATATAAGACATTATACAGTCAATAGTTTCCCTTATATCTGTTTTTGGATTGGAAAAAACAGAACAATGAAAAACATAAAACATAACTGTAATGGCTGCAGTATACATAGTCATCTTATAAATTGGTGCAATAATACAAGAGTTTAAAACTAAAAATGACACAAAGATTTCCATTTCAGTAGATATTAAATACTTCAATTTCTTGTACTCTTTTTTCTTCAGTAGTCTATCACAGTAAGTCATTTGTAATTCAAACTCTATTTCAGGCAATGACTTCCAGACATTATGTATTGTATGAATTGATTCTGATGGTGTCAGTCCTTGGTACAATGTGTCAAAATAAAAAAAATCGTTAGCAGCAAAGTAAAATCTGGAATCTGATAACAGTTTTTGTATTAACTGATTCATCATATTGGGTGGTTTAGCTATGGCAGAAGTAGTTAATATATGAAAAATAATCAGTATAAAGGTTAAAGTGGACAAAGTATTGCTCTCATATACACTAAACAATTCAATAATACCAGAGTTTACCAATAAACATGACACAAATAATTCCCTTTCATTAGATACTAATTCCTTAAATATCTTATACTCTTTTCCCTTCAGTAGTCTGCCACAGTAAGTCTTTTGTACTACAAACTCTATTTGAGGACATGACTTCCAGATATAATTTATTGTATGAATGAATTTTGATGGTGTCATTCCTTGGAAAAATATGTTGTAATACTTGTCAGCAGCAAATGGTAGAGATTTAGTTCTGTTCCGATCTGTTAATAGTTTTTGTATGAACTGAATCATTTCTGTGGCAAGAGTAGATAATGTAGGAAACATAATCATTGTAGTAGATAATATATGAAACATAATCATTAGTATTAATATTCGATGAGAATCAGTGTAGTATCCTTTAAATAGCATCTGAAAGGCATTTATTATCACAGACCCATCAGTTGTTAAGACAAGTAGTTTGATTTCTTCAAGTTTTAGTAGGATATCTTCCTTGGTCTTTGTATCCCTAAAAAATATTGCATATTCCTTTAATTTACCTGTAAATTGTTTTATATTATCTTTTTCAGGCATTGTTCCTTCAGGTGTTGGTAGATACGTTGTCATTGGCCATATTATATTTCCTGTCATGGTTTGCATTGTGTTGTTACTTTCAAAGTACATAGGTGTCGGTGGATCTGTTGTCGTTGGCCATATTGTATTTCCTGTTGTAGTTTGAATTGTGTTGTTACTTCCAAAGTACATAGGTGTCCGTGGATCTGTTGTCATTGGCCATATTATATTTCCTGTCATGGTATGCATTGTGTTGTTACTTCCAAAGTACATAGGTGTCCGTAGATCTGTTGTCATTGGCCATATTGTATTTCCTGTTGTGGTTTGCATTTTGTTGTTACTTCCAAAGTACATAGGTGTGGGTGGATCTGTTGTGGGCCATATTATATCTCCTGTCATGGTATGCATTGTGTTGTTACTTCCAAAGTACATAGGTGTCGGTGGATCTGTTGTCATTGGCCATATTGTATTTCCTGTTGTGGTTTGCATTGTGTTGTTACTTCCAAAGTACATAGGTGTCGGTGGATCTGTTGTCGGCCATATTATATCTCCTGTCATGGTATGCATTGTGTTGTTACTTCCAAAGTACATAGGTGTCCGTAGATCTGTTGTCATTGGCCATATTGTATTTCCTGTTGTGGTTTGCATTGTGTTGTTACTTCCAAAGTACATAGGTGTCGGTGGATCTGTTGTGGGCCATATTATATCTCCTGTCATGGTATGCATTGTGTTGTTACTTCCAAAGTACATAGGTGTGGGTGGATCTGTTGTGGGCCATATTATATCTCCTGTCATGGTATGCATTGTGTTGTTACTTCCAAAGTACATAGGTGTCGGTGGATCTGTTGTCATTGGCCATATTGTATTTCCTGTCATGGTATGCATTGTGTTGTTACTTCCAAAGTACATAGGTGTCGGTGGATCTGTTGTCGGCCATATTGTATTTCCTGTTGTGGTTTGCATTGTGTTGTTACTTCCAAAGTACATAGGTGTCGGTGGATCTGTTGTCGGCCATATTATATTTCCTGTCATGGTATGCATTGTGTTGTTACTTCCAAAGTACATAGGTGTCCGTGGATCTGTTGTCATTGGCCATATTGTATTTCCTGTTGTGGTTAGCATTGTGTTGTTACTTCCAAAGTACATAGGTGTTCGTGGATCTGTTGTCATTGGCCATATTATATTTCCTGTTGTGGTTAGTATTGTGTCATTACTTCCTATGTACAGAGCTGTCAGTAGCTCACCACAGTTTTCCATTGTATTATTAACAATCCAGTCATTTTTATCTAGTTTTGCTTTGCTTAATGACATGTCTTAAATTTCCAAGGTGGTCGGAACAGGTTTAGGTGGGCCTTCATTTTGAGTCCTGTTATGGTAACAAAAAGATTTTTAAAATTTTGTTATTACAACTGACAGTGCTGGTAGACATCTACAAGCTTTTTTTAAACTAGATAGTTTACCTTGATTTAATATATAATGCCAAAGTATATATAAAATGAAAATGCATCTGTTTAAACACAGGATTTACAAGAAAAATAACTTCAAATTGTGGTATATGATACTTAGAAGTTATTTAAAACAAAGGCGGGACAAGAAAATCTCAAAACTAAGGGCAAAGATATCTTGACCATCCCTAAGTCATAAGATATTTCTATACCTTGGGTGACAAAAGGAAATTCTCTACATTTTAGTTCTGCTCCCTAATAAAAGCACTGTTTATAGAATATAACACTTTATTAACCAACTAACTAAATTATCAGTATGTCTGCCCATACTTTACAAAATGCCAAACGGGGCATTATGAGAAAACAGGGCATTATGACAGGACCATTATGACATAGAACAGGGCCATTATTGAGGAAACCCCAATTTTCAAGATATTTTATTACTACAGTAATAATTTCAAAATTTAAGAACCATAGTGTGAAAATTTATATGCTACTTAATTTTATATACTACTTAATTTAGTACAATGAACATGTAGCATTAAAAAAGTTGCTTATCCAAAATACATGTATGTGCATATTTGTGAAATATTATGAAAAAAAATACAAAAAACAGCAGATGTAAAATGGTGTGAAAATTGATCTGACTTTCAAAATACACACTGGTTCTGACTTGTTATAGGCCCTTCTTAGTCTGAAAATATGGTTTTTGGTGGGTGTACCTGGCTTATTTCAGTTAATGGTCAGTAGGTTAATAAAAGTATTAAGAAATGGGTGTTTTCATAATGGCCCTGTTATATGTTCTCCGTCTGCAATAATGGCCCTTGGAGTATGCATTACAAACACCTCTGGGCCATTATTGTAGACCTTGAACATATAACAGAGTCATTATGAAAACACCCATTTATTAATACTTTAAAAATGTATGTTATCAAAATAAATTCACTTACCTGGTAATTTTTTTATAGCATAGTTAGTTATTTCCCTTTATATATTTACAAACATAAAACGAAGTAGCTACCTTTGGAATAATTTAAAAGGCCAGTGTCACATTTGACTGATTGTATACAGATGTTAACAGCTATAGTCTATCAAACTGTTAATTATGATTTAAATTGGTTTTCTGGTCCAAAGTGGTCAGAAGGTGATTGGTGGTGTGTTAATATAAGGTTGAAAATACAATATTGGCTACAAGTCTCCCTTTGATCTGACCTTGACCAGAATCAAAACTAGAATACATTTTCTGTTTGGTTGAAGTGTCCAATTGTTGAATATATTTGTTACTTTTGCTATTTAGACTTATTTTAGTATTTTTACTTTTTATGCAAACATTTTATACAAATGCTTAATTCTTGAATTCATTTATATGCACAAAATTGGTCAAAAAGAGTTTCTCGCGTTGCATTCCATACATTATGACATCAAAAAGTAGTTTCTACCAAAGTACATATTGTATCACTTAAATGGAAGATACAAAATTTTGTATCACCAAGGTTAAATGTATCAATCACTATTTTTCAAATGTTTATGAAAACCATTAATAATTTTAGATAAATGGCATTATTTTGTTACCCACTCCCAACTGGTATGTTATAAAAAGGTTTCAATGTCTGTCTGTAAGATCATTATCCAACTTTTGACTGATGTAATAATGGTTACCTTACTGTTTATGAAAAACAGGTCTTAATGGGTGTTTTAACAAGCAGCAGAATTTTTCTTGTAATTTATTTGTTGGATGAGTTGCAACTAAGTTGTCTGCTTATGGAGTGGTTTCCCCTTACAGTGCTTAGAGTAATGGTGTAAAAAAAATCTAGAACCAGGAACCTGTAGTTATACCCTATGTAGCTCCTATTATACTTCCAACTTTATTATTTTTCTTGTAGCTATGGTTTATCAGATCAATATCTAATTTTAATGTACTTTGGTGACCCACATTTCTTGTTGTTAAAAATAGTATGGGGAATTTGATCTTCTATTTTTGTACACAATGATTTATTAATAATTAAAAATAGAACAGATTGACCATGTTCAGATAAATTGCTTAATTTTTGTTATTCATTGATTTTTTTCCTCTATTCTCCATCAGATATACAGTGAATTAATCAAAAGAAACCTTTCAGGTGTAATTTGGTTATAATCAAATCTTGATATTTTTTGGGGGGTAGCACTAATGGCGTAAAAATACATGAAATTTAACTTAATTTAACTATAATATAATATATCTCACATTTATATGACTGGAGTTTCAAGTGGATAAAAGTAACAAAGTAAATTGTTGATTGAGTCTGCCATAATAACCTATCTCTGTCTCACACCATAGGTAATAAGAGGGTAAATCTCATTTAATAAACAGTTGGTAGGTGTATTTTGATTGATATTTTCCCAACAGACCATATAAAAAGTATTGTGTTACTTCTTAAAAGTTAATACTTACTAAAGGTATTGTGTTACAAATGAAAATTAAAAATAACCCTTTTTTTTAATGTTCCATTTTCCAGGCTCTTATAAATATTCCCTCAAATACAGATTTTCAAGCAATAATGTATATATTTTTTTAATTTGCTATTAAGAACTCGAACATCCAAACAGATGCATCCGCTTACTTTCTTCTTTATACTGTCTTGGGATAAATAATTTCCTGGTGTATTGCAAGAAAAATAGCAAGGAAACAGGCCAAACAACAATAATTATAAAATTATATGAACCACCATGATGCATGCAGATAAAGAAATGATGAAAGTTGCTAAAAACCCAATATAGACAAATCATAGGAAAAGTCACCTGAGAGTTCAAGTATAGTTCAAGTATTTTGGGTATCAAAAATTGATTCTAACAGCAAGGTTACATTCTATATTTTGTATATAATAACATTACCTTATAAAAACTGAAAAGTTTAAGCTATAAATTACCTTGTGGACAATTATATGGTCTTTAAGAATTGTCACTGAGTTCTATTAAATTTTAGATACCTTAACCTAACCCCAAACGGAAAACAAAATAAAGTTCAGTGTACTTTAGATTTTTTTTTTTAAATCAATGAATGTATCCAGTCTTGACTTATCCAGTTTTAATGACTTAACTAGAAATATTAATCAGTAAGAAAAAAAATGATTAAAGGTAAATGAATAAACCCATATAAAATAATTTTGAAACGATAATATATCTAATTATCATGTACTTATTTTAAAGAAGTTTGATTTTTTACTATATGATAAAAATAATAAAAAGAACATTAATAACATGACATTTTTGATATCATATGCATTATTAGACCTGGGTTGTTATTGGCCGTCAAGCTGCCAGCTCTTAGGGCAAACCTAGGGCTAATAATACTTATGAAATCGAAAATGTCACATAATAATTTGATATAATCTAACTTCTTTAGTTTTGTGCAATCTCTTATGACTAGAAATAAGAAAAGAAGAATATATAATAAAAAAGGTTTTCAATTTAATGAGGTCTTTAATATGTGTAGTTGTGATGCTTATAAGTCTCTGGTATAATATGGATACATTGCATGCACATTTCTCTAGTATTCAAATTTTTTGTATTGACTTTTGACTAGTATACAAAATAATATATTAAGCTACTAAAATATATATTAAAACATACTTCAATGAAAGGTTTTATTAAGTTTTGTCCCTAGTTCATACATTTTTTAGAATATAAAATTAACATGAAAACAGGCAATTAATTATTATGAACATTTAATGATTTAGCATGGTGCATTGTAAGAAACACATAACACAGGCGATCACTCCTATTACATATACAGCTTACCTTGATGATAGAAATCCGTCTAAACACATATGTCATATACTTTGGAGTTTAAATATTGGCACTTTAATTTGAATTAACCAGAATTTAAAAACAGGTAATTTTATTCCATAAAAATTGTGTTGTGTCATTACCTTGAAAAAAATTGATTGGCAGCAATTAAAATAAACTATACTTAATGTGTCTGCTTGTCATGTATGTTTTGACTTAACCAGTTTTTAATTTCTTGCCAAAATGTTAACCATGTGAGCTATTTTGGCATACATTTTATACATGTATTTCCATCTTCTGTTTTGTAATTTCTTTGCACATTGAATTGAACTTTGCAAGAATAACGCTAATAAAATGTGGTGACCTCTGAAAGATTCCTCATTTTGTCATTATTTAGCATTTACCATATGGTCACCATAGAGAATTATTATTTCTTGGTTAGTGAAGAGTGAAGGTTTCGAAAATCTCCTGACACTATAATGACAAACATTTTCTTAACTTAGTTTGAACTAGGTCTATCCTCAATCATGTTTTGACTAGGCAAATACATGGGCTGTATGGGGAATTCATTTTTCTTACTGGCTGCCTGGGAGCATACTGGGATGGTTCCCAGTGCTCGACCCACAGAGCAGCCCAGTGCGTCCCCGGGTGGCGGATAGGGGAGACCCTATCATTGTCAGGTCATAATACGGAAAGCCTGGCCGCAGACCATAGTGGGTAACGTGTTTGGAGAGTGCCACGCTCCTTGCACCGAAAAGATTCTTTTTGTAGATTTCTAAAAAGAGTATAATAGGCTCATTGTAGCCGCTACAAAAGGCTAAATTCCTGTCCCTACCCAGTACTCCGTACTTTTCCAGTGGCAGTCAAAATTTTGTTCCATGTGTCTTATCCCACATTTTTCAATTGATGTATTGTTTTTTAACTTGTTTCTGTCCTGAATATAGCTGAAATATTGCTCGCTGGACGTAAAGCAAACATCCAATCAATCAATCAATCTTACTGGCTGCAATTTTTTAAATCGTTGCTTTGAACTTCATTCATTCATTCATTCATTCATTCATTCATTCATTCATTCATTCATTCATTTAAAATGGAAAATATCATATAAATTGTAACAATGTTAAAAAATCTTTATTTTCAATATACAAACAAAAACAGCAAATTATGAGACATGTGACTCCTTATTTTTGTTTGTATAAAAATCAAATAATATTAACTGTTGGTCAAAGAAAATATTTTTGCAATTTACTGGTTTACTAAAAGTATGCATGATTATCCCAAACAATTGTATATTATAATGCACACAATTGTCATATATTTGTTTGAAAAATATTTATCATTTAATTAACTGCATGGCTTTGAAGTATTTTAATATTAGCAATAGTTGAAAATAAAAACAAACTTTCATTTCAATGAATTTAAGCTACTATTGTCTTCCCCAGAATTTTAGTGCTCGATTTTAATCAATTGCACATCATGAATATTAAAAATATGATCACTTGTGATGAAACGCATTCAGATTTAACTCGTGTGCATACACAGGTTTTATCTGATGTGTTCTGCTGCACTCGTGATAATACTTTCAATATTCACTCTGCACAGTTGATAATCATATAAGTCCAGATTTTATTGTTATTATAGGCAGAAAATAAAACTAAGACTGTCCATGTTTTTAAAGTTGAAAATCTCAATAAAATTCTGGGCAAGACAACACTTGCTCAAATTCATTGATAGTGAATCAAACATTTATTTCTGATTTTTGTTCACAGGATTACTTATTTGATCACAAATATGTGTGCTTTGTTTGTTTGCATATTGTTTCATGCCACTTTCAGCAATTTTTCAGCTATATCATACCTGGAGAAAACCCCCAACCTTCGGTAGAAAATTTGGCAATCCTTGTCAATTAAGATTGGAGTCAAGTGCATCCTGCCTGCAGTGAGAATCAAACCGGCAAACTCAGTGTTGACAGACCATGTGATCAATAGTAGCAAACTACTTGGCTGCTTTTTACCCATTAAAAAAAGAAGGTACATGTACATTATTGTATTGATTCTGTCGCCATTAAAAATATTAAGGGAGGGATTTTGTTGCCTTTGAAGTATTATGTGAATGAGTCTCCCTATATCAATCACCAGTTTTAAAGCGTTTTTTTAGAAACTTGATATTAATTTAATTTAAACAGTAAAAAAGAGATAAAGTCAGAGATTTCTAAACTTCAATTGAAAAATGTAAGTGTTAAAAGACAGGGTGCATTAGATTACTTTTCAAGCTCCATATGGTAGCCAGGATGTAGAAATTCCAGAAATTGCCTCAAATTATTTGGGTTAAAACTGCCCCAATTTTGTTTCATTTTGAAAATTATTTTTGTGTTTGTTTGAGTGCTCTTGCCCTTTGGACCCTCAATCTTCTTGTTATTCTCTAATTACACTCAAAGCTAAATAATGATAACTTCCTCAAAACTGAAAAAAAATATTCCACAACTGATTAATTAATGGATTGACATTGAGCAATATTTCAAATATATTTAGGATGAGATCAAGTTAAAAAACAACAGATCAAAATGAAAATGGGGTAGAACAACAGGCAATTTTTTTCTGCTACTGGATAAGTAGTAGTAATGACTAAGGGAAGATAATTCAGCCTTTTGTTGGTATAAACGTTTCTGAGAGCTTATGTTAATTGTTATGTATGTGCTACCAGACTTTAAATACATATGTCTTTACTTTACTTTATTTGAAGTGGCTAATATTAGCCTACTCTTTTTCAAAATCAACAAATGTTTGTCTTTATCATGTAACGTCAAGCTTTCTGTATGTTAACCTGAGAAGCCTCCCAATGAGAGGTCTCCCCGTGTCTGCCACCTGGGACATCCTGGCAGCTCTGAACTGGGAACCCTTAAAGTATGGTATCAGTCCCATAACTGTGATTGCCCATCAAGAACATTAATTCCTAGAACACCTCTCTTTCCTAAATCTTTCCAGTTTGCATTTTCAAAATTTATAATAATTTTTTATACAGATTATTTTGTGTTTATATTAATAAACTGTTTTTGAATAAAACTTCTTTCTGTTTTATTCCGACAGAAACATAGCACCATTAAGGGGTAATTTTAAAGGTAATGAACATAAGTACAATTTTATATTCACCATATATTTCCTAACATGTTTTTTTAAATCTTCTTTAATGAAAGGTTTAACACATTTTTTCATGTCCCAAGTGTTTTTTTTAAAACAGTAGGTAGTCTGAAACTAGATCAAGCTCCACTATGTGATTATATTCTACTAAACATAGATTTGCATTGACATAATTGAATTGTAGTAAGATCATGTGATTTTACTTTATAAATGATCCATTAGACTACCATCATTGACCTGACTGGTTTCTAAAAATCTTTATTGTAGCTATAAATACCTTGACTTAACCAGAACTTTTAATAGAAAAGGTAATTCCATCTAGTGCTGTTGTGTCTATAAATACCTTGACTTAACCAGAACTTTTAAGTCATCTACTTAAAACTACATATTTCACAGCTACAATAACAAAAGGGGGAAGCAGTTTTAATTATTATTATTTTATACATAAATATCTTGACTTATATATCAGAATAGCGACAATAATGTAGATTCATCTTTTATGAACCGAGCTGCAAAGAGGTCCAATACTCGTAATGGAGCAAGCCAGGAGTAATTCTCACCCGGGGGTTTTATGCTCATTATAAGCTATTAATCTGTTTCCCTAAATTGCTAAGTAATTTTTAATGTCTGAAATTTAAATGATATTTCTACAGCACCTAATTCGTTAGTTTTATGCTTTATTCATAATCATGGCATTGTTGACAAAATTTGAATTCCAGAAGTGCATAATTTCTGAATCGATTTGGTAAAAATTTTCATTCCGATCAAGTTTTTCCAGATTTATTGCAATTAGCAGGGATCAAATTTTTACCTATACGATTCTACAAATCTACACTCTTCAATTTCAATTTTGTCAACAATGCCATGATTACAAAAAAGTAATAAAATTATTTAATTAGATATTGTAGATATGTCAGTTGAATGGCAGAGAAAGGAAAAAATATAAATTATACAAAAAAAGCAGTGTAATAGAAGAAAACAGGTATAAATCCCAAGAGTGTTTTTGCTTCATACGAGTAAAGGGACCTCTTTGTAGTTCCGTCCATTAAACAAAAAAAAAAAAAAAATGAACATGTATCACATTGTGTGCATAAATTAATTTAAATTCAAATAAATGTACATCATTACCAATAAGAAATATTTATTTGGCCAGGTCAAAGGATAACTTGTAGTCACAAATATATGCTGTTATCTATTTAAGGATTTCAACTTTTTAAGTGGAAACCCTTCTTATTATATCCACACTTCGAAGAAAAGGGAGGTATACTGCTTTTCCTTTGTCCTCAGTTCATTCAATTGTCCATAACACAAATTTCTCCCGCAGTCTTCTAGGCAACTATAGGATGCAGAAGCCTGATATTTTGCATATTGCTTAAACATTAAGCATTGTATGGTGTATAGCGATTTTATGATCCTTAGGCATCTACTTCCTGTTTACTGAGTACTTTTTGTGAAAGCAAGGCTATCACTAGTGAGCATTAGCTCACAGATTTACCTTGTTATGCTTCTCTTTATTATTCTTTTTTTCCAGACAACTTTGCTTACAATATACAGTTCATTTCGTGGCATGTTGTAGACATTTTGTACCATTGACCAGTACAACATTATGCAGTTCACCATGGCACAACAAAGCCTTTTTCTTTATATAATCATCTTTCCTGACATACAAAAACTTAATTGTTTGTTTGAATGGTGTTTAACACCCCTCTCAGCAATTTTCAGCTATATCACGGCATCCAGTTTTTGTCTCGCCTGCAACGAAAGTCGCTGGAGGCAAGACATATGTATGGGATTCCGGTGGCGGCGGCGACGTAAACACTTGACATCTTGCTTCATATACTTGTAAGCCCA
Source organism: Limnoperna fortunei (assembly GCA_944474755.1). Classification (NCBI taxonomy): domain Eukaryota; kingdom Metazoa; phylum Mollusca; class Bivalvia; order Mytilida; family Modiolidae; genus Limnoperna; species Limnoperna fortunei. The sequence goes on along the minus strand of OX104121.1, from coordinate 57,159,150 downwards.
AGCCCTAGGTCCATCAAATTTGGTACAGAGGTAGCTTATGATGAGTACTTGCCAGTCAGTCACCTGTCACCTGACCTTGACCTCAATTTCACGGTCCAGCGACTACATTAAAGTTTTTAGGTTATGGCAGTTCCTCTGTAACTACGCATGGTAGGATGAAAATATTTGGTGTATAGGTTGCTGATGACTAGTACATGACTGTCTGGTAGGTGTCACCTGACCTTGACCTCAATTTCACAGTCCAGTGGCTACGTTAAAGTTTTTGGGTTACGACAGTTCCTCTGTAACCATGCATGGTAGGATGACAATATTTGGTATATAGGTTGCTGAGGACTAGTACATGACTGTCTGTTAGGGGTCACCTGACCTTGACCTCAATTTCATGGTCCAGCGACTATGTTAAAGTTTTTGGGTTACGGCAGTTTCTCTGTAACTATACATGGTACGATGACAATATTTGGTATATAGGTTGCTGTTGACTAGTACATTACTGTCTGTTAGGTGTCACCTGACCTTGACCTCAATTTCACAGTCCAGCGACTATGTTAAAGTTTTTGGGTTACGGCAGTTTCTCTGTAACTATGCATGGTAGGATGACAATATTTGGTATATAGGTTGCTGAGGACTAGTACATGACTGTCTGGTAGGTGTCACCTGACCTTGACCTCAATTTCAGGGTCCAGCGACTACGTTAAAGTCTTTGTATTAGGACAGTTCCTCTGTAACTATGCATGGTATGGTGACAATATTTGGTATACAGGCCGCTGCTGATATTTAATGCTATTTACGTAATGCTTATGACGAAATTTATTTTCGTTACTGATGCGGAATGCAGGCGAGACGTTTTTCTGTGTTCACACTTGTTTAAGACTGTAGTTGAGCTTACCCCGCCCACAATGAAACTCAAACCAGCAATCTTAGTGTTGACAGACCACATAATCAATAGTGGATGAACTACTAAACAACTTAGCCACTGAGGTTCCGACAATATTTGATATACAGGTTCCAATGACTGTTCAAGATTTTGGTTTAGGTCAGCATTTCTATAACCATGCTTTATTATATGGTAAAAAAATATTTGGAATATAGGCTGTAAATGAATAGTATATGACAGCCTAGTGGATGTCACCTGACATTGACCTCAATTTAATGGTCCATTGACTATGTTAAACTCAGGGAATTCTTTCTCAGAGCCCGTTTTTATAAAAAAAAGTGTTGTCATACCTCCTCCCATTTAAGTACATACCTGCTACATTTATAAATCTAATAAAGTTAATTATTATATAGATAGAGATGAAATATTGAATTTTCCAAGTGACAGAAATCATGGTAAATCACATGTGAAAATTATCGTTTATTTTCACTCTCTGCTTTTTTCCCCCCAAATATTGCAGTTGGTTTTGTACTATACAGATATTCATCCACCGTTCATAAAATTGAGGATTAAGCATTAACATTTTACGAAAACAATTTTTATCTACATAATAAATAGGATAATCAATTGGGCATCATGAATATCAAAAATATGATCACTCGTACCGCATAAAGCATCAGATTATTCTCATGCACGGAACAAGTTCCGCACACTAGTTTAATCAGATGCGTTATGCGCCACTCGTGATCATATTTTGGATATTCACTCCTGCAATTAATTATCCTATAAATCTTTCACTTGCTCCCCCTTTTTGCTATGGTCGCTGCAGCAAGTGAAATATTTAATATTAATTAGATAGTTATTTATCTTCTTCTGTAAATGGCCGATTTCTGGTACAGATGAGCTCATGCGCACACATCTGTACATCCAATCTGTACATCCAATCAAAACGCCAGAAACAAGAATGTTGTTTTGGAAGCATAACAACGTTATTGTTTAACGTTCTTGTTTCTGGCGTTCTGATTGGGCATCAGAGACAATGAAGTCTGAAACAATGAAGAGTCTATACAATATAGCAATGTGAAAGTTGTTGATTTACGGAAGAAATAGGTACTTTCATGCGCTTTTTGGAAAACTCCACTTGCGAAAAGACATAAAATTTCTATCACTCATGAAAGATCAACTGGTCTTTCCCAAAAACGTATGAAAGAACCTTTTAATCTTCTGCCCAATGTAAAATTGTAGATTTCAATGAAATTCATATACCAAAACATTTGAGTTAATAAAGACTGATTACTCAACTAAAAGTTTGGAAGACAAAAGTGTTTAGATTTGTATTTATACATCACATTATGACATATATTAATATATACATATATTAATTAGAAGTCATTATTAATAAAACATTAACATCTTAAAAATCATTTTAAATATCTGTTGAATGTTCTTCATGTAATCCACAGGGTTGTTACTTCTACTTAAGTATTATATATACCTTGCCTTTTATGGATCAACATATATAGATTGGAGTATGTTCCACATGGGTGGTTAAAAATATTAATGAGTAAAGCGTGGTACATGTATATATCTTTTGTAACATAATTCAATCAATAGAATTTGAAACTACTCATGACATTATTGTTGTCATAGGATAAGATGCTAAACATATGGTCTAGTCAATCTATGCAGTTCCATTAGCAGTTTGAATGACAGCAAGAGGCTGGGGCTTATACTATGGAATAACTTAAAAGTTCGTATATTATACCATAGCTAAGCCCAGCCCAGCCTACTAAAATGTATCGGAATGGGGATTTTATCAGACGACGTGAAACTGTGGTTTAACATCACACAGGTTAATCGTCATTAATCCATAAAAAGATCAAATGTATTAGTTATGCAACACCTTTTAATAAATAATTGGATCAGTACATAAGGTTTTCAAACTTCATTCCTTTGGTCGCATGCAGTCAGTAGGTTTAGAGGTTTAATGCATTAGATTAAACACTGAGGTCGTCATCGTCGGAAACCCACGTCTGGTTACGTTCTCGCTTTGCTACCATTTACCGACTGTGGGCACACTTGTAGATATTTTCTCGTTTTCATATTAAATTTAATTATCCAATAGGAACGAAATTTATTAGATAAAACATTCATTAACCGGAACTACGTGTGTTATGTCTTGTTTGATTAGTTGTCACGCTTTGCTGGAAGTAAAAGCGACCAATCAAAATAGGACATTAAATATACTTAAAAACGAGAAAATATCTACAAGTGTGCCCACAGTCTGTAAGTGGTAGCAAAGCCAGAACATATCCGGACATGGGTTTCCTACGATGTGAGGTTGTAGGTACTAGCCTTATCTAGGGTGTGGCTGTGCATGAATCCAGCTATAATTGATATTGATTGCCAGTTTGCTTGCATCAGGTCAATGATACTGGATGCCATGATATGGTGAACAAATTGCTGAAAGTGGTGTAAACCCTATTAAAACAAGCATGAGATGGAGGAAGTATAGTATGCATGGTAATAATGATAATTTTTTAAAATAATGAAATTAAGTTGCCAATTTGCGATACTTTTTTTTTACACTTTATCATTCATAATATTTTTCCGCAATAATTTCTTAAAATATAGTTGAGACAAAGCCGTAGAATTCAGCAAAAAAGCAAACATAAAAGTAGTGGTATGTTCTCATGCCCAAAAATAGATGAAAAATTTGGAATTTGCAAATTTGGCATTAAACAACAAACATGATGATAGCAATCAATTAAAATTTTTGTGACCTCAATTTGTTATATTGAGATCAATCCTATTACATATGTCTTTTAACAGTTTAAAGAGAGACAACTTTAAAGGAAATATTTTTACAAGGAATTTTTAACTACCAGCTCACCCTTAATTGTGATATAGTCCTTGTATCAGGTACCAGCCATATTTCATTTATATTTATATCAAGAACAAATAAACAAACAACAGATCATGCAATTTAAGGTAATGTGATGAACCAATAAAAAAGAAACTTTATCTTATACTAAAAAAGTGTTGTGGATTGAGACATAGAATTTGACTGTGCAGTTAGCTTGTTCAGGCTGAGTGATCTGTCTAGCAATCTGACCTTTTCAACATAACGGAGATGAGTAGGAGACTGAGTTCCATCCATACTTGGCAAACCTTGCTAGTACCAGTATTGTGAAAGTCCAAGAATCCTATCTCCAGCCTCCTTCCCCCTCCCCCCAACATTCATGAACAATTTATTCCTTTGCTGATCGGTTTTTCTGACAGACTGTTGTTTGTTGTCATTGTTCAAGGTATTTGTGTTTCTTTTAGCCATATGGCTTTGTAAGTTATGCAACTCTACAATTTTTCTGAAAGATGATAAAAATATTGTACATTTATGGAAGCTTGTAAAATTAAATAGTGTTTAAGTTTAAAAACTAATTCATTGGGTTTGAGTATAAACTGATTTTACCACCAGTGGGCCTTTATGTTAAATATTTTACCCAGAGCATTAGAGAGCGGTAAAATGTGGGCGAACCCGTGGTAAAATCAGTATATATTCCTGCCTCAATGAATTATTTTGATTCTACTAAAACATATATACATGTATAATTTAAATTTTTTATCAACATATCCTTTGAGTTGCAGGACTTTTCTGCCATTTAGTACACAAATTTGGTTGTGATGTCAATAAAGTATATGAAAAATCTTGCTATTTTGTCGCCATAAAAAGTGTTGATTGTTTATTACGTTGAATAGGAATATATGTTTTACACCTGGTGTGGACTAAGCTGTTTTAGGCACGTTATAATAGAACTACATACATTTTTATTTATACATGTATATATTTTCACATGTCTTAACATGTACTACTAATCAACATTCAATCATTTATTTTAAAACTCTTTCATGCAGTCTTGGTTGCTCCCTTACCATTTATAATAGATAAAGTTTTTTTGGACTTCCTTTATCTCAAGAACTAAAAGTCCTGGTTAATAAAATGTGTTATATATCATATTGATTTTCAAGTTTATAGGTCCAGGGTCAACGTAAAAATTGTCTTTGGGAGATAGACTGTTATCCTCCTCAGCCTTTGTAATTCAGTGAATGTGTTCATGAATATTAAATACAAAACACTATCCCATGGTATAAGTGATGCTCTTTTGTTCTCTGTTAGCTCTGGCATGAATTTCAAATCTTGCAAGATGAAATTTCTGAAAATTGTGTAAATTGTTTATTGTAAATCGAAGAAATTTTAGTATTTCTGTCTATTTATTATATTTACTAGCATTCTACCAATATGAGATTAAATGTAATTGAATAATTTTTTCAACCCTAAATAAGTGGTATTAAATAACAATTAACATTTTATTTTATACCAGTAATAAAAAATAAAGAAAACACATTCATCAACAAAGAAGACAATTTAAATTCAAAAGGAATGTTATTTAACAAATGAAAACAATATTGACTACAGTATATATACAATATTTGAACATTGTCAGGAAATATATATTTATTTGTACAAGCTTGATAAACAGGTAGAAATGTGAGGCTTTTTTTCAGGTATAAATAAACTGTATATTTTCTGACAATGTATGAATTTTGTTTTCCCCTGCTGCCATAAAATATATTTTAGACTAAGAAAAAGTATACTACCAGCCGTTTTATGAGTTGGAATTTTCGGCGTGTATTTATATAATATAATTTATCTTACATTTATGCAGTTAAAACTGTCTAAACCAGACAGTTATATAAAACCCAAGTTATCATTGTAAATGTAAAGTTAACCTGTATAAACATTTCATTCACATAATGTATGGTTTAGTCCAAAGAGGGTTCAGCTTTGGTATATAGGCTGCTGATGACTAGTACATGAATGTCTGGTAGGTGTCACCTGACCTTGACCTCAATTTCACGGTCCATCGACTATGTTAAAGTTTTTGGGTTATGGCTGTTCCTTTGTAACCATGCATGGTAGGATGACAATATTTGGTATATAGGCTGCTGATGAATAGTACATGACTGTCTGGTAGGTGTCACCTGACCTTGACCTCAATTTCATGGTCCAGTGACTACGTTAAAGTTTTGGGGTTACGACAGTTCCTCTGTAACCACGCATGGTAGGATGACAATATTTGGTATATAGGTTGCTGATGACTAGTACATGACTGTCTGGTAGTTGTCACCTGACCTTGACCTCAATTTCATGGTCCAGCGACTACGTTAAAGTTTTTGGGTTACGGCTGTTCCTCTGTTACCACTAATGGTAGGATGACAATATTTGGTATGTAGGTTGCTGATGAATAGTACATGACTGTACTGTCAGTTTTATGGTCCAGTGACAAAGATAAAGTTTTATGATTAGGTCCGCTTCTCTCTAACCATGCATTGTATATTTTAAATGATAACAATTTAATGCTATTTACGTAATGATTATGACGTAATTTTTTTTCGCTAATGATGTGGAATTCAGGCGAGACATCTTTCTGTGTCCACACTTGTCACTATACCTTGATCATATTGACAACAATGCACTCTTTACAACTTTACAGTATATTTAAGGATTAACTACGAAAAATATTTTCTCCATCAAGAGTTAACAAAATTCCGTTTTGCACATAGTATAATCAGCGTGAGGAATTATATTAAATGTGCACAACGGAAATTGTGTTATCCCTCGATGGAGAAAATATTTTTTGTAGTTATAGTCAAAATACAATGACCTGTCAGGTACTTTCTACCTATTGCTCAATCAATTCCAAAAATAGATAACAGCTGTTTAGAAAACTGCTTCAATCTGTTTTCTTTAAAGCTCTAAATATGAAAGAGCTGGACATTTAAATTGCAGCTACTCATGCGTGACTCAGGTAACTTTTAAACTTCTAAGGTGTTCCATCTACATTGTACTCTATGGCTGTCTCCCAGATTAGGAATTAGAAATTACCTGAGTCATGCATGAATAGCTGCAATTTAAATGTCCAGCTCTTTCTTATTAAGAGCTTTAAAGAAAACAGATTGAAGCAGTTTTCTAAACAGCTGTTATCTATTTTTGGAATTGATTGAGCAATAGGTAGAAAGTACCTGACAGGTCATTGTATTTTGACTATAATACTTATAAATAAATTCAAACAATAGAATAAACTCAACAATTGTATTTTGGTAACTGGACATTTTTGAAAAAAAGAGAAACTGTTAGTTATCTATGGAGTAATTTATGACGTCAAATGGTGCATGTCTCCAGGACGATCAGATTTGTTTTCCATCCTCTGATAGAAAACATTTTCCAGCCAATCAAAAGTCAGTATTCTTGCAAAATTTATTTATTGTTTTATATGATACTTTTACCATAATTTTCCATTGTCTGACACATATGTGTCTAGTTCACAAAGGTCAATATCTAGATCATTTTCAGAATGATCATTGTTATTATTTTTGTCATTGTCTGCTCCACTATAGCATAAAAGTCTATACTGGTCTATTATATGAGACAGTTCATTTGTTGATATGTTTAGAGTTTTGGACACGTCATCCATTTCTGGTGGTTCCTCATCTAATTTCTTCTTAATCTCTGTGATTTCTTCATCTATGGTTTTCAAGGACTGAAAACAAAAATAGTTTGATGTGATATTTGGACAGTTTACAGAACGTTGACTATAAACAAGGAGTGGATTTATTTTCTAGTACTTTTTGTCATAGTAAACTAAATAATTATACATCTTTTCTTTATATTTAGCATGTAATTAAAGACATTGTGCTCATAAGTATAAATAATATCACAGTAATTTAATTCAGATGCAATATAATAGATGTACACGCATGTGTACAGTGAATTTAGTTAAATAGTGGAAAGTACTGTAGTAGAGAGACATCTGTTTGACTGTAAAAAGTACTGTAGCTTCACCATTTAGAATATCAAAATTAAACCACTGATCCTGCTAAACTTGACAGTAAAAAGTACTGTAGCTTCACCATTTAGAATATCAAAATTAAACCACTGATCCTGCTAAACTTGACAGTAAAAAGTACTGTAGCTTCACCATTTAGAATATCAAAATTAAACCACTGATCCTGCTAAACTTGACAGTAAAAAGTACTGTAGCTTCACCATTTAGAATATCAAAATTAAACCACTGATCCTGCTAAACTTGACAGTAAAAAGTACTGTAGCTTCACCATTTAGAATATCAAAATTAAACCACTGATCCTGCTAAACTTGACAGTAAAAAGTACTGTAGCTTCACCATTTAGAATATCAAAATTAAACCACTGATCCTGCTAAACTTGACAGTAAAAAGTACTGTAGCTTCACCATTTAGAATATCAAAATTAAACCACTGATCCTGCTAAACTTGACAGTAAAAAGTACTGCAGCTTCACCATTTAGAATATCAAAATTAAACCACTGATCCTGCTAAACTTGACAGTAAAAAGTACTGCAGCTTCACCATTTAGAATATCAAAATTAAACCACTGATCCTGCTAAACTTGACAGTAAAAAGTACTGTAGCTTCACCATTTAGAATATCAAAATTAAACCACTGATCCTGCTAAACTTGACAGTAAAAAGTACTGTAGCTTCACCATTTAGAATATCAAAATTAAACCACTGATCCTGCTAAACTTGACAGTAAAAAGTACTGTAGCTTCACCATTTAGAATATCAAAATTAAACCACTGATCCTGCTAAACTTGACAGTAAAAAGTACTGTAGCTTCACCATTTAGAATATCAAAATTAAACCACTGATCCTGCTTAAACTATTAGAATTCTTTAATTTTACATGTGTATTATAACAAGAAGTGGTATTATTTTGTTCTTTGCATTGAATCATCATTTAGGCACCTTGTTCTTAAATAATACTTTGTGTTGTAGTGAATTTAATAACTATATAAATGCAAGTTTTCTTGAGATCAGTATAATAAGCGTGTAATTCAAGACTTGTCCAAAAGAATTAATGATTCAAGTAATTATACCCCCACTTCAAAGAAGAGGGGTATACTGTTTGACTCTTGTCAGTTCATCCATTTGTCTGTCCATCTGTAACACAAATTTCCGTCACAGTTTTCTAAGCAACTATAGGATGCAGAAGCCTGATATTTTGTATATTGCTTTATCCTGTAGTGCCATATGGTGTGTAGTGATTTAATGCTCCTTGGTCATCTGCTTCCTGTTTAACGAATACTTTTTGGTGTGGGTATTAGTTAGCTTTTAAAAGCTCAACGATACACTTGTTTGGTTTTGATCTAAGGACACAGTTGTAGTGTTAAGGATGTACATACAGAATTCGGTTTGACTTCCAAATGAATAGACGGGTATCGGAACAACTTAAGTATCCTAATGAAACCTTTACCAATATAATGAACCTTATATTAGTACAAGTTTACAATACCCATGTTTTACTCACTTCACTGTCTGGTTGTTTTGGTGGACTGTATTGATGTCAGCACCACCAATACATGTATAATAATCCTTATATAGCCTACTTTTAAAAGTAACAATGTTTTACTCACTTGACTCTCTGATAGTCTTGGTGGACTGTGGATGTCGGCAGCAATATCTGATAGTCTTGGTGGACTGTGGATGTCGGCAGCAATATCTGATAGTCTTGGTGGACTGTGGATGTCGGCAGCAATATCTGATAGTATTGGTGTACTGTGGATGTCAGCAGCAATATCTGATAGTCTTGGTGGACTGTGGATGTCGGCAGCAATATCTGATAGTATTGGTGTACTGTGGATGTCAGCAGCAATATCTGATAGTCTTGGTGGACTGTGGATGTCGGCAGCAATATCTGATAGTATTGGTGTACTGTGGATGTCAGCAGCAATATCTGATAGTCTTGGTGGACTGTGGATGTCAGCAGCAATATCTGATAGTCTTGGTGGACTGTGGATGTCAGCAGCAATATCTGATAGTATTGGTGTACTGTGGATGTCAGCAGCAATATCTGATAGTCTTGGTGGACTGTGGATGTCAGCAGCAATATCTGATAGTCTTGGTGGACTGTGGATGTCAGCAGCAATATCTGATAGTCTTGGTGGACTGTGGATGTCAGCAGCAATATCTGATAGTATTGGTGTACTGTGGATATCAACAGCAATATCTGATAGTCTTGGTGGACTGTGGATGTCGGCAGCAATATCTGATAGTATTGGTGTACTGTGGATGTCTGCAGCAATATCTGATAGTCTTGGTGGACTGTGGATGTCGGCAGCAATATCTGATAGTCTTGGTGGACTATGAATGTCAACAACAATATCTGATTGTCTTGGTGTACTGTGGATATCAACAGCAATATCTTGGTCACTTATTTTACTTGCATACAAGAAATCAATGTCCTGGATATCTGTTACTTCCTTAGTTTGTTGTATGGATTCATAGCTCATAATATGCAACTGCAATAAAAATTGCATTTTATTATTTTAAAATTGATCACTAGATAAAAGTCATCCGATGAATGTTAAAGTACTGTAAGTGAATAGTTTTCTGCCTGTTGCTATATATTCATATTGACATGCCTTTTTGTCCAAAATATTGATAACACACAAAAAAAAAAACAAAAAAAACAAAAAAACAAAAAAAACAAACCTATACAACTGAAAACTATTCACAAACAATTCAAAGAACAAATACTATCAATATTAGTTAAGGTTATAAATACCAAAAAAAACTAACTGCTATAATAAAAATACAATGTTGTGGCCTATTTTACCCCTTGTATCTGAATAATTTTGAAGGTTAGAAAATCTTTTGACACATTACCAGAAAAAAGGTCAATAAAGAATTAACGATATAACAGATTAAGGATGTTTGCTAGTTATTTAGTTGCAATAAAATAAGGTTTTCTATTGGTTGTTACAATAAGGAATTTAATATAGGAACAATATAAAGAGAAATTAAGAAAAGGTCAATGTGCTTATTTTTCGCCCTTCTTGAAATGTTGGGGTATATAGTGATATTTGTGTTCTTCAGTCTGTCAGCCCTGCTTGAATGTTGGGGTATATAGTGATATTTTTGTTCTTCAGTCTGTCAGCCCTGCTTGAATGTTGGGGTATATAGTGATATTTGTGTTCTTCAGTCTGTCAGCCCTGCTTGAATGTTGGGGTATATAGTGATATTTTTGTTCTTCAGTCTGTCAGCCCTGCTTGAATGTTGGGGTATATAGTGATATTTGTGTTCTTCAGTCTGTCAGCCCTGCTTGAATGTTGGGGTATATAGTGATTTTGGTGTTCGTCAGTCTGTCAGCCCTGCTTGAAATGTTGGGGTATATAGTGATATTGGTGTTTGTCAGTCTGTTACACTATCTCTTATCCCAAATTCCATCTACACCACTGTTTGAAATTTGATGAAACTTTCACGTAACCTTTTTCACAATGTGCTTTTGTCACCTGATATTTTACATTTTGATTAGAATGATATTTGTGGACTGTTTATACCCAATTGTATCTGCAAATCCAACTACACCACGAAATTGAATTCAATGGGACTTTTAAAGAACCTGTGTGACATACTGCCCTGGGTATGATACATTCTGATCATAATAAATGATATTTGGTGTTTCCCATAACAAAACATGATCTTTGCCATTCTGAAACATAGGAAAGCAGATATTATTTTTTGAAAACGAGGTGCATTTTCTCGTTCATATCTCATCGAGGGGCGTCAGCCCTGAGATGAGATGACGAGAAAATGCATCGAGTTTCATAAAACTAAATAATCTGTTTATCGCTGTTTTGTAACATTGTGACGTCACAGCGTTACTTAACGACGTCTTGTTTTCTTTTTTTATAATTTAAACAAACAAACAAAATGTTGGCTGGTTTTGTCTAGCTTTTAGTATGGCTTCAACCTTCTCAATTTTTTTATTCAGCTACTACTGTGCTAACAGTATTATTGTGATCTTAAGTCTTTGATCAAGTCTGTTACTTAATTGCCTTCTTTAATTATAGTTATTATGCAGCTACCATCTTCGCCGCAGTGGACTATAGGTTTGCACTTTGTCTGTCAGTCTGACACACACCTATTCTGGACTTTTTTCTAATGCTTGCAGATATAGAGCTGATATTTGGTTTGTAAGTCAACAATTGATAGTTACATATTAACTTTGGATGTTGCTCCGTTCTAATGATTTTTGACAAAATTATAGTCGTTGGGCAAGAAAATTTCTAACAAATAGTTTTCATACAGTTTTCTGGACTTTTTCTAACTGTTTGCATATATTGATCTGATATTAAGTATGTGAGTCAACCATCAATATTAAGCTTATTTTAAGTACCTGATTCACAGATCAAGTTCAAATGTCTTGACAAAAAATGACAAAATTGTGGCTCTTGGACTTATTTATTTGCCATATATTTATATGGGACTTGAGCAATACTACCCACACTTGTTATTGTACCTTCATTTTATTCTTGTTGCTATGTTTAACCTTTTTGATTATATGCTGCCTATTATGTGTAACTTGTAAACATTGTTGCACTATTTCTGTGCATTGTCTTGTTTTTAGTACATAATAACTTAAGCTGTACCAACAACACTATCATTTTTTTGATGAACATTCAGGCTTTCAAAAAAGTTTAGAATCTCTGCCAGACATTTACTCGGGCATAAAAAAATTGACGGAAGAAATCTTTGATGGACACATGCATTAAAAAAGAATTTTAGCCATTGTGCTATGCAGACATCAGACAACACTGAAAAATTGTCTGATCAAGCAACACTTGCCTACTATGTCCTGGGTTCAAGCACATTTCAGGAAACCTGTACATTTGTGGGCAAGTTTCATAGCAATTTATAGTTTGCATAATATATGAAGTCTCGGAAAATACCACTAAATCATTAATTTGTAAGAAAATTTTAGATAAAAATAATATTAGTACCAGTGTGTCATTGTCAGTCGAGAGTTTTTCTCGCTTTTCCTTTGTTCCAATATTTTCTTCATGTGGTAATTTTCTTTTCTGTAATATTAAAAGGTATTAATACCTGTACAATGTAACAGACTACATGTTTAAATTGTTCTGTATTGTTGCATTAAAAATTAAGTAGTCACTTTTTTAGTCTTTGAAAGTGTGAACATAATTTGTTCTAAATGTAAGCTTGAAAACGGAGTTGCTACAGGGTTTTTGTACTTTGGCAAAAGTATCCGTATGACGTACAAGTGTTTTTTTATCTTGTTTCCAGCTTTATGCAATTCAGAATTCTTTTAAATAATCATATGATATATGGGAAGTTATTTTTCATTATCAAGTACAAAAAATTAATAATCATTAGAAAATATTACTTACTTTATTTTGATATTTGTCTTTTGACTGTGGGATTCCATGTGGATTTGATCTTTTCCTATAACTTGATGCACTATTTGAATTATTAAATTTGTTGCCATTTCGACCATTTGAATTCTGTTGTGCATTAGATAGATTGACATATGTACTTTGGTGACTGGTAGAAGCTTGGTTACTGTCACAGATTACTGTGCTGGTACTACATCCATCAAACCATTCTGTAGACAGAGTCAGTCCTTCATGCTTTAATTTGTCAAGGACATCTGGTTTGTCTAATAATCCTTCCAGCTGCAGATACTTAAGGGCATTCTCGATCACAGCAACATTTGTGTGTACAATGTAAAGTTTAAACAACTCTTGCATATTTTGTTGTTTCCATGCTGTAACTAAGGCAGTATACTCTGGTGGAATATCTATGTTTTCTGTTTCAATGTATTCCACAAGGTTGTTTACAAGAGTTTTATCCTGACCTTTCTCTGTCCTTGCACCTGCATTGTGTGGACTGTAAAACGGAACTCCTGCTTTCCATCTTATTGGTGGAGTCTTCCAAATTCCATCAATTTTATCCATAAGAGGAATTTGTTTGCTTATCTTACAAAGTAATACGGCTACTTCACGTATAACATCTGTGGTCCCCTTTACTTTATCATTCTTAAAATTTGGAACTGAAAAGGCAATTTGGATTTTTTTCTGACATAACATTTGTTGTAGTTCAAGAGTGTCCTTGTAATTTATGAGGCTTTGTGTATATGTTTTTATTTTCTGTATCTCCATCCTACATGTATATAGTTCAAACAATAATTTCTTATTTTCATCCCTCCATGCAGTAATCTCACTTTGATACTGGGATAAATCTAATAGTTGTTGACTACAAAGATCCAGAATGCATTTCAGGAGTCTGTCATCAGACTTGACGTCTTCATTACCTCCCTTTGATTTGTTCCTTGGATCATAAAATGGCTGGTCACATGGCCAGTTGGCAGGTTTCTCTTTCCATAGATCTTTTGGTTTACTGTCGACTGAAATTTTTTTTAAGGTCTTAAGTAGTATTGAACACATGTCCCAAATCCATGCCCTAAGCTTCTGGGATGCTGGAACAGACTTAAGTTTTTTTAGTGTAGGTCCTGGATTGATCTCGACATCCCCAGAACACCACAATAAATATAGGATAGCTTTATCATACTCATATTTCAGAGACAGGTACTTCTTCATTTCTGCAGACTTGTGGTGTCCACCATATGTAGAACTCATCAGCAGAAGCATCACAATTATCAGAAATTCCGAACATTTGACTATTTTCTCCATTTCTTCTTCCGTTTCCATGGATTTAATGAAGGTAAAATGCTCCTGGTATTCATCAATGTTTATGTCTGTGAGGTCTCCATTATTGACTGCATGTCTTACTTTACAAAAACACTTGTATATAACTTTGTTTTTATCTTTGATAACTTCTTCACTAAAGTTAAGACATTCACCAACTTTCAAAGTAATCTTTGTTAGCAAAGAACATTCTTGTATACATTTATTGATATCCAGTACAAACAGAGCAATCTTTGTTGGCCGATTGTTTAGTGTGACATACACAAAATTACTTATTGACATAATGTACAGATCTTCTACTGCAGGATTCAATTCAATCTGGCACAATGTCTTAACAAATTCTTTTAATTCATTTTCTTCATCACATTCATATGCTATATGTTCTAATATTGCATATAAACTGTCTGCTAGATCAACCATCCTTGTATAACCACCTTCATTATCATCCTCATCGTAATCATTACCGCGGTTATACGAATCGTCTTCATCAATATTTCTGGATGCACTAGCACGTTTAGTTGAAGTTAAATTATGTAGTTGCTGTCTTTTTTTTGAACATGTGAAAAGTTTACCATTTAGTTTTTTCAACTTCTTAACAAAACCTTCTTTGTTAACCTTATATGAGTACCAATATGATTGTAAATATTCTGAACTTAAAAATGTTTCAGTTTTATTGTAATTATCCATATTTGAATCTTTCCCACACTTTTCACTTCCCATATAACAGTAACATCTATTGTTAGTCATAAATATATCTAATAAACTAACTTTCAGACTATATAATGCTCCAACTGCTAGTTGTATACCATTTATGTCTTTAGATAAACTACATGTGTGAAGTACTTCCAACAGAATCCGGCTGTACATACATCTTGTTTTACAATCTACACTTTTAATCTGGTCCTTAGTAACATTTTGCACATATCCCAAATTATGTCGAAGAAAATTTGTACTTTTGTCATGATACTTGTTCTCCATTAGTTTTACTGTGGTGTTAATAATTGCACAGATTTTTATACTTTTGCTTATCTCTTTGACAAGAAACAATTGATGTACCAGTTGTTTAGTACATGCGAGCTGGTCTTTGTGTAGTAGTTGTAAAAAGTTATAAAATCCTTCATTAAAACCACCATTTATACTCTTATTGAAACACCAAAAATTAGGCTCTTCAGTGAGAGTATCAGATGAAAAGATGCATGGAATGCTTGTATTTTCAATATTTTCCTTTGTATTTGATTGGTTGTTGAAAATAATGGAACAATGGAGAATAAAGAACAGAACTGTAAAGCTTGCAGTATACCAAGTGATGTCTGCTACTAATTGAAACTTATTTGATTTAAAGTTTTCTTTTAAACATACTGCAAAAAATTCCATTTCAGTATATACTAAGTTTTTAAATTTCTTATACTCTTTTTTCTCCAGTAGTCTACCACAGTATGACATTATTAATATAAACTCAAATTCAGGAAATGACTTCCAAACAGAATGGATTGTATGAATAAATTCTGATGGTGTCTCTTCCTGATAAAATGTATCTAAATACTTATTAGAAGAACAAGTCAAGTATAACTTATTGCTTAAATAACTGGCTGGAGTATGGAGTTCTGCTAACTGCCTTGCTAAATTATGATGTGCAGCTATATCAGAAGTCGAATATATATGATACATAATTAATGTAACTACCTGTACTGGTCCAAGAATGTTTCTAGAATTTTTTCTTATTGTCTGAATTGCTTTCTCTATCACGTAACAGTTAGTAGTTAAAATGAAGAGTTTGAATTCTGCTAGTAATTTAGTTGCAATTATGTCCTTAGCCTTCATAATAAAAAAAAATTCATCATATGTCCACAATTTTCTGAAAAATTCATATATGTAAGCTGTTTCTCCCATTGTTGGTATAGTATTGTCTTGAGTGGCACGTATTTTGCAGTAACTTTTTAAGCATGAAGCTGTCAGTTGATCAATATACCACTCCATTGCTTCTTTAAAAACCAGATGCAGAATCCAAAGATGTGAAAAGCTTAACCTAATTCAGTGATTTTGAGACATGCTCTAAAATCTCCAAGGTGGTCTAAACAGGTTAATTATGGTCTTCATTTGGTGTCCTGTTATGGAAACAAACAAAACAAGAAAAATTATTGTGACATGTCAGTCTTAGAATCGACACTCTTGGACCATACTGGGATGGTTCCCAGTGCTCAACCCACAGAGCAGCCCAGCGCGTCCCCGGTTGCTGAATAGGGGAGACCCTTTCATTGGGGGGTTGTCTTGGCATAATACGGAAAGCCTGGCCGCGGACCATAGTGGGTAACATGTTTGGAGAGTGCCACGCTCCTTGCACGATAAAGATCCATTTTGTAGATTTCGAAAAAGAGTAGGCTCATTGTAGCAGCTACAAATGGCTAAATTCTCCTACCCTACACACTACGCCGTACTTTTCCAGTGGCAGTCAAAATTTTGTTCCCTTTGTCCCATCCCCCCATTTTTCAATTGATGTGTTGTTTGTTAACTTGTTCCCGTCCTGAATATAGGTGAAATATTGCTCACTGGATGTAAAGCAAACAATCAATCAATCAATAGTTAACTGAAAGGTGTGCACTACCTTAGGTAGATTGACAGTTGAGGATGGCAATTTTTTCTGTTGGACAGGTACTCGACCTTACTTCCTTTCAAAAACTATACCACATATTTAATGTTACTTTTAACATCCTGTTGTCACATTGTAGACAATATTAATTCATAGGCAATTGTCGTCTAATTGTGGAGATCAAAAAATGATTTTATGAAAAAGATAACATTCTATATTTTTCTTTATGTTTAAATAAACTAAAAATTTTAATATAAACTATCAACACAACTTACCTTGTTAACAAAAATGTCTCCTATAACAATTGTCACTGTGAACTTCGATTTTTAAATACCTTGACTTAACCAGAACTAAAAATAAAAAAGAAGTACAGTGCAAGTGAAAAGCTTTATTGTTTGAAATCAATGCATGTAATGAAATCAATAAATGTAAATTCATTATATATAGTCTTGTTCCAACCGGTTTAAAAACTTTGACTTAACCAAAAAAAAAAATCATTATCAATAAAAAATAATGAGTGTAGGTTAATGAATTAATCAATGTAATATATTCTGTTTATCTGTTTATCTAGTAATCCAATTTCTGAAGGAATATGCATCTTCTTTTGATTGTATAAACTGAAACATTATACAATTACTGTCTTTTGATGAGGTAAATGTGTGGAGTTATTGACTTTTGAAAAAACTGTTATTCACCGAGCCCAGCGGGCGAGGTGAATAACAAAGAGTTTTTTCAAAAGTCAATAACTCCACACATTTACCGAATCAAAAGACAGTTATTGTTTTATTCAATAAAAAAGGATATTCACTAAAAATAAAATGGTTGTTCACCGCAGGAAAATGCATGCGATTGTTATTTATAGAATCCCGGTTATTCCCTTTTTTAAATAACAATCGCATGCATTTTCCCGCGGTGAATAACCATTTTATTTTTAGTGAATATCCTTTTTTATTCAAATTTTTCAGTCACATTATTTGTATACAAAATGTTTTATATATTATTGAATAACAGAATATATTATAGCTCAAATACAAACCTTGCATTATGATTGGTTATCAAACTGTATACATCAGGCTATGTATAAGTCTACAGCCGTATGCATAAAGCATATTTTTATCTCGTATGGGGCCCTTGGGAAAACAAATCATCATGGCCACCTTTGTTCTGCTTCAAATGAAAACACTAACAAAGTGCAACAATGTCTAACCCAAAGTTTTAAACAACGTAAATAAAATGATATGTAAAATATTTAAATAAAAGAAAGGAAGTAAATTAAGAAACAAAACTATTCAAATATCAGTGATAGAAGCCACGGACAATGGAGTGGGTGGTGTTCTGGCTCAATAATGTCAGTCACAGGTCACAATCCTGTATGATTTTGTTGTGTCCTCTATCAAAGTGAGTCGATTCACAAAACAATAAACGAGAAACATGATCTCAAGTGCACTTAAAGTTAACAAACAAGTACCTGCACTCATTGCATCATTATGCATTCTTCAGTCAAGACATCGTCAAAATCCATTGATATTCATTTTGATTTCCATCATCCAAAATCCAATGATATTCATTTTAATAATGGCATCGAAGTGACATTACCGTCAATTGCTGGTTTTCTTATTTTAATTCACTTATCAATGTCCACATCCACACATCAATTAAAACCAATACAGGCTCAACCGATATTGAATTTGGTGCTTCGCAAACTTTCGAATTGACACTTTCCAGTTTAAGGATACAATTGGGTTATTTATTGAACAGAAGACGAGTTACATTTTAAAAAGATAAAATTTGCGCTGTTATTTAATATATAATAATGTTTTCTTATTTTTATTAGGGCACCGCCACTTTGTGGTGGACGCCCAATAGTGATCAGTTCGTCCGTCCCAAACTAATCGTGTCCAGGCTGTAACTTTTTAATCTTTCGAGGTAGGCTTTTGATTTTTAGAATGTTGGTAAAAATTATCAAGGCGATGTCGCATACCATGGTTGATCACCTTTGACCTTGAACTTTGACCTTAAGGTCACATTATTGCTTTCTGCATGACAAATTCATGTCCTGGCTGAAACTTTTTTATCTTTTGAGGTAGGCTTTTGATTTTTGGAATGTTGGTAGATTATATCAAGTCGATGTGTTGCATACCATGCTTGTTGACCTTTGAACTTGAACTTTGACCTTAAGGTCACATTATTGCTTTCTGAATGACAAATTCATGTTCGGGCTGTAACTTTTTTATCTTTTGAGGTAGGCTTTTGATTTTTTGAGTGTTGGTAGATAATATCAAGGCGATGTGTTGCATACCGTGGTTGATCACCTTTGACCTTAAACTTTGACCCTAAGGTCACATTAGTGCTTTCTGCATGACAAATTCATGTCTGTGCTGTAACTTTTTTATCTTTTGAGGTAGGCTTTTGATTTTTGGAATGTTGGTAGATAATATCAAGTTGATGTGTCGCATACCATGCTTGTTGACCTTTGACCTTAAGGTCACAATATTGCTTTCTGAATGACAAATTCATGTCTGTGCTGTAACTTTTTTATCTTTCGAGGTAGGCTTTTGATTTTTGGAATGTTGGTAGATAATATCAAGGTCAAGTGTTGCATACCATGGTTTATGACCTTTGACCTTAACTTGAATTTCGGCAGGGCCCACAGAGATGGGTACCATCTCACTAATATCTAGTTAATTTGGTGTTCAACAAAAATATAGTTTGTTTTTAAATAAACTTTGGTTATAAATCTCGAATGGGCTTCGATCGTCAAAGCATCATAAAAGTAATGATGGGGTGCCATAATGGACAATATTTATTGAATATATTTTGATTTTATCAATAACAATGTTATTTGACCAATTAATGAGTGTAATTTTGTTTTATAAAAACAATTAATAAAAATGCATTTAAAAAAAAATATTATGCATTTACTTAAAACATATATTTTCCAAAGAAATATGGATAACTTGAACACGTTTCCAAAAGAAATTATGCTATAGTTCTTTTCTAAATATTTGTTTTTCCCATTAGATATTCCTAATTTAAGATGTGAGCTATAATATAATAGTTATTCCGGTCTTAGACAGGGTATATAATGTCACATTCACGGCTTAGGACGATATTTCATTCGCCTACATGTACATTTTACAAGGCATAGATCTCAATCTTAGTAAAAATATTTGGTTTTAACACAATATACACATACAGCTTTAATGACTTCTTTTTATTAGCTCACCTGACCCAAAGGGTCATGTGAGCTATTGTTATCACTTTGCGTCTGTCGGCTTCGTCGTCGTCGTTGTCGGCTTCTGTAAACTTTTTACATTTTAGTCTTCTTCTCTGAAACCACTTGGCCAATTGAAACCAAACTTGGCCATAATGTTCATTGGATGGACCTTTACAAAGTTTTTATTTTTTATTTGGATTGGTAAACCAATATGGCCACCACCACAAGACTTAGTTTAACATAGGACCCTATGGGAAAAAAGTTTAAAAGGGCTTCTTCTCTGAAACCGTTTAACCAATCAAAACAAAACTTACTAGCAATATTGTTTGGAAAGTCCTTTATAAAGTTTATGTTTTCTATGCCAATTGAAAAATCAAAATGGACGCCACCGCAGGACTTAGTTTAACATGGGACCCTATGGGGAAAAGTTAAAAAAGGCATCTTCTCTGAAACTGGTTAACCAACTGGAAATTCAAAATGGTCACCAACACAAGACTTAGTTTAACATACGACCCCATGGGAAAAAGTTTTAAAAGGCTTTTTCTCTAAAACCGGTTAACCAATGGAAACAAAACTTACTAGCAATATTATTTGGATGGTCCTCTTTAAAGTTTGTGTTTTTTATCCCAATAGGAAATTCAAAATGGCCACCACTGCAGAACTTTGTTTAACATTGGACCCTAAGGGAAAAAAGTTTAAAATGGCTTCTTCTCTGAAACCAGTTAACCAATCGAATCAAAACTTACTACCAATATTGTTTGGATGGTCCTTTATAAAGTTTATGTTTTTTATGCCAATTGAAAAATCAAAATGGACGCCACCGCAGGACTTAGTTTAACATGGGACCCTATGGGGAAAAGTTAAAAAAGGTGTCTTCTCTGAAACTGGTTAACCAATGTAAACAAAACTTACTAGCAATATTGTTTGGATGGTCCTCTATAAAGTTTATGTTTTTTATGACAATTGGAAATTCAAAATGGCCACCAACGCATGACATAGTTTAACATAGGACTCATGGGAAAAAAGTTTAAAAGGCTTCTTCTCTGAAACCGGTTAACCAATCGAAACAAAACTTACTAGCAATATTGTTTGGATGGTCCTCTATAAAGTTCAGGTTTTTTATCCCAATCGGAAATTCAAAATGTCCGCACCGCAGGACTTGGTTAAACATTGAACCTATGGGAAAAAGGTTAAAAAGGGTTCTTCTCTGAAATCGTTTAACCAATGGAAACAAAACTTACTAGCAATATTGTTTGAATGGTCCTCTTAATTTACAGTTTATGTTTTTTATGCCAATAGGAAAATCAAAATGGCCACCACAGCATTACATAGATAAACAGTAGACCCTATGGGAAAAAGTTTCATTAGGTTTCTTTTCTGAAACTGATTAACCAATGGAAAAAAAAAATTGTGTGTTTACCCCATTTCCAACATTAAAATACAATGGTATAGTATTGTTGATTTTCTTTCTCAGACATTAAATTAGAAAAAATGTTCAGGATAATATGTATTGTTTGTTTTTTTGATGGTGTTTTAATGCCACTTTCAGCAATTTTTCAGCTATATCATGGCGTCCAGTTTTTATTGGGGGAGGAAGCCAGAGTACCCGGAGAAAACCCCCGACCTGCGGTAGGAAAACTGGCAATTCTTGTCAATTAAGATTGGAGTCGAGTACACCCTGCCTGCAGTGAGAATCGAACCTGCAATCTCAGTGTTGACAGACCATGTGATCAATAGTAGACGAACTACCTTAATCACTCTGCCACAGAGGCCCCCAGGATAATATGTACAACAAATCATAAATAAAAAAAACATTAAATGCACCCCCTGTGGCGGAGTGGTTAAGGTAGTTAGTCTACTATTGATTACGAGCCTGTCAACACTAAAGGTAGGTTGTTGGTTGGAGTCGCACCGAGGTCAAGGTGTACTTGACTACAATCTTTATTGACAATTGCCAGTTTTTCTACCAAAGGTCCGGGTTTTTTCCGGGTACTCTGACTTTCTCCTCCAATAAAAACTAGATGCCACGGGATAGCTGAAAAATTCCTGAAAGTGGCATTAAATACCATTCCTACAAAAACAAAACCATTAAAGAATATTTCTGTGTATGCATAAACTACTAAAATATATAAGATATGTACAGATTATAATAAGATTTGTTTGTTTGTTTGAATGATGTTTAATATCACTTTCATCAATTTTTCAGCATGAAAACAATACAAACATATATACCAAATATTGCAATCCATTTTTTATAACAGCGAATTAAATTAAAAACCTTCATCTCCATCAGAAACACAATGTAAAAGTAAATATTAGTCATTCATTACTCAATTTCTACATGCAAATGTTCTTTTAATTTCTGTGGAATGTTGACTTAACTTGATCTAGTTGGTGGAACCTGTTTCAATATCTAGCTCATAGTACTTTTATAAGCATTTTCCTGCATTATAAACAGTAATGAAAATAGTTTGATACACAGAAAGACATTGAGGTAGGGTAGATAAGCAAAAATTGAATATGTCATGTCAGGAATAAACCTGTTACTTTCAACTCTACAGCATTTGACCATTAAAACAACACAACAAAATAGATTTTTAATCAAATAAATCCTGCAAACCTAAATAACTTTAGGATGCACTGTAAAAAATAAGCAATAAGTTATATATAAGACATAAAATAGTAAACTCATTTAACAATCAAGAAATGATAAGAAATAAGTACATGTACTTTAAATAGAATTTTTGCATAACAATTAAAACAGTGATCACCACAGTGTATAAATCTAACAGTGCTTCAGTTAGTGACATGTATACATATTTTTAAAGTAGGCCTTGGTGATCAAGTGGTTAAGGTAGTTAGTCATCTACAATTTATCATGTGTTCTGTCAGCACTCAGGTTGTGGGATTAAATCACTCTCACTGCATGCATGTTGTACTCGACTCCAATCTTAATTGCCTGTTTTCCTACCACAGGTCGGGGGTTTTATCCTGGTACTTCTGCTTCCTCCCCAAAAAAACTGGAGACCTTGATATAGTTGAAAAATTGCTGAAAGTGGCATTAAACAACATTCTAACAGACTTATATATTTTTAAAACAGTTTTTGCATTATACCTAATATTATATTTATTCAAATTCCCATTCAATAATGTTGGTACCTTGCAAAATGTATTATTATTATACACTGTAGACCAGCTTTATCATGGAACTGCTTATTTTCTTGTATTCAGATTAATTTGCTAATTTCACTGCAATATGTTTTAGATTTAGGTTTCAATTTGATCACTGTTACCATTGATGAACAGAATTCAAAAACAGAATTACTATGGTTTTTTATGTTTCTATTCCTCAAACAAATCCAATTTAATCTCATGAGAATGGACGTTAGTTTACAGTACTTGATATAAGAATTTGTTCTTGGATAACAAAAATAAATCTATTGAATTTAATACTGAATGTTGTCTGTATGAACCAAACACCATTTTTCAGTTTTCAGACAGGTTTTCAAGGTCATTTTACACATCATTGTTTATGCACATTAGTTATTTTTAAATCACACTTTTGCTACAGTTGTTTATATCACATGTATCAAAATCATAAAGGTCAATATCTAGATCATTTTCAGTATGATCCTGTAAGATATCTGTTCCACTGTTGCATAAAAGCCCATACTGGTATATTATATGAGACAGTTCATTGTTGATATGTTTAGAGTTTTGGACACAGCGTTTCTCCATATAATTTCTTCTTAATCTCTATGATTTCTTCATCTGTGGTTTTCAAGGATGATTTATGTGTACACTGCAAACAAAATTAGAGTGATGAAATATTTGGAAAGCTTATAGAATGTGGATATTAGGAAGGATTTTATAAAAAAAGGAGTGTTTTTTTTCTTGTTTAATAATTCTGTTGTAGTGAATGAAATAGCTATGAATGTTATTAAAGACATTGTGCTCATAAATATAAATAATATCAGCAATTTGATTCATGCAAGATGATAGAAGAAAATAGTGGAAAGTACTGTAGCTTCAGCATTTAGAATATCCAAATAAAACCACATCATCTGATACCCACATCCGGTTGTGTTCATGCTTTGCTACCACTTACGGACCGTGGGCACACATGGAGATGATTTCTTGTTTTCATGAATATTCATTAAATTTAATAAGCCAATGGGAACGAGGTTTATTGGATAAAACCTTTATTAACCAAAACTACGTATGTCATGCCTTTTTTTATTAGTTGTCATGCTTCGCCGGAAGTACAAGCGACCAATCAAAATAGGACATTAAATATTCATGAAAATGAGAAAATATCTACAAGTGTGCCCACGGTCGGTAAATGGTAGCAAAGCGAGAACTGGACTTTGGTTTCCGATGACTTTGAGTATATCTCTTTATATTTCTACATTAATATATGGTGTTATTTTGTTTAATCCTATATTGTTTATGCATTTAATCGTTGTTGCAGTTTAGGTACCTTGATCTTAAAGAAACTTTGTATAGATTCGATAACTACATGTACATAAATTTTCCTTGGGCAGTATAATAATTATTAATTAATGTAATTGAAGACTTGTCACTGCACTGTCTGGTTGTTTTGGTGGACTTTTGATATCAGCACCACCAATAAATATTATAACACTAATATATAGCCTACTTTTAAAAGTCCCATGTTTTACTCGATTTACTCTCTGTTTGTCTTGTTAGAATGTGGATGTCAGCAGCAATATTTGATAGTCCATCAGTCTGTCACACACCTTTTCTGGAATTTGTTCTGAATGCTTCCAGATATAGAGCTGATATATGCATGTGAGTCAACCATCAATAGTTATTACAGATTAGTTTTGAATGTTGCTCCAGTCCAATGATTTTTGACAAAATTATAGTTGATGGACTTAAGAAAATTTCTTACGCATAGTTTTCAAATAGTTTTCTGGACTTTTTTCTCATTTCCCCCTAGCCCCTCTACACTTCGTGGTGGACGCCCTATTGTGATCAATCGCGGAATCCGTCTGTCCATCCGAAACTAATCATGTCCAGGCTAAAACTTTTTTATCTGTTGAGGTAGGCTTTTGATATTTGGGATGTGGGTAGATAATATCAAGGTGCTGTGTTGCATACCATGGTTGATTACTTTTGACCTTGACCTCATGGTTTGCGGGGCCACAGAGATGGATACCATCTCACTGATATCTAGTTTATTTTTAAGTTTTGTGTTCAACGTGCTTTGATGATTTTTATTGCCATTTAGATTTTGAGTCCTCCTCTATTCCATGTATTCTTCTCACTTTTATTATTATTATTATTATTATTATTATTATATTACCTACCCAACTAGTGGATCTTTGTCTTTCAGATGTGTTTGAGGAATCCATCATGGTAACTACCCAATCTAGTATTTCATTTAGTTCTTTATCATTTTTGGGATTTTCTGACAATTCCAGGTCTGTATGCTTCAATAAAATTTTAAAATTATTTTATTGGTACTTAATTTTTAATATCGTATAATTTGTATTAATTGAAAATATCACTCAACAAAAATAATACATAAATATTATACTTTTAGGATTTATTGTTCA
Source organism: Limnoperna fortunei (assembly GCA_944474755.1). Taxonomy (NCBI): domain Eukaryota; kingdom Metazoa; phylum Mollusca; class Bivalvia; order Mytilida; family Modiolidae; genus Limnoperna; species Limnoperna fortunei. The sequence continues at coordinate 57,133,289 of OX104121.1, read as the reverse complement.
TTGAATTTCTTTGGAAGCTTAAACAGTCCATAAAATCGTATATAGACTGGCCAGAGTATATGGACCGACCTCTTTTTGATAAAACTGAAATTCCAAATTACGCTTAAAACCAGTTTTGGTCAGAATTTATTCTACACTTGTAAAGAAAAATGTCGTCTGCACAGTTTGCATCCTTGAACAAGGATGAACTGAAGACAATTACAAATGCCAAAGATTCTGTAAACACCAAAAACGCCACAAAATATTCAGTCATCACTTTCAGGACTTACCTAAAAGAAAAAAAAAACGCATCATGTGGAACAAGATTACTAATGGTTTCTGACATTTTACGTTTTTGATTACTTGAAGTGTCTCGCAAATAACTTTGTATAGATGACTTGTTACGGTGGCCTGACACTCATGACATGCATGATGTGACGCGATTCAAATCCTGCAGTATCCAATGTCAATATGGTAGTTGCACATATACAATGGTTCGTGTAAAAGTTGTTGTTCAAATGTAGTTTTTTTTAATTAAATCTCTGAAATTTGGAGAAATATTTAAAAGTGGAAGGCAATCAGAAAATAAATATTCTTGAGAAAACGCAGAAAAAAAACATAATGCAATCTTAAATTAAACACAGGAGTAATATTGTGAGATGTTAAATTTCTAGACATGTCTACTGTAAAAGCTTCAGATTCATTAAGTATAATATAACAAATAGTTCATTGCACTTCGGGTCATATGGCAGTATATGGACCGGTCAGTCACCCCCAAAAACTTATATGGACCTCAGCTTCACTTCGGTCCATTTATGTAATGGGGGTGACTGACCAGTCCATATACTGCCTTATGACCCTCAGTGCCATGAACTATTTGTTAAATACAATGGTATTGGAAGTTTAGAACTTCATTTAAAACTACTGAATGTAATTTGCAGATCATTTTAAAATAACATTATTAAATATCATAGTATGCAGATTGGACCCTTTTGAATTTCTAAAAAAAAATTTTTGTAACAACTAATTTGAACAAGATAGTTATTAAATTACAGGTAATATCTTCGTCTATAATCAGAACCATCACTTGGACAATTTTTATAATGGTGCACGTCAGTTATATTTAAATAATGTCATAATGAATTTCATCATAAACTAAAATAATAATAATATTAATTAAAAGGAAACTGATTCTTTTAGAGCCTGGAAGTGATTATACATATATATTATATTGTAATTTATCTTTGTTTAGGCATTAGGTTAAATTTGTTTGACAAAAAAATGGACTGGAGCCTGATTTGATATTGTTTACCAGTTATTTACAAATGATTACGAGTAGATTTCACAAAATGTTGTAAGTGAAAAATCTATCATAAGTGTTGGAAGATGAAAGGGAAATGCATGGTTACTTCAGAATTAAAGATGTATTTTAAACTTAGGACTTTTGTGAAAAACACTGCAGTATTTCTATTATGGTATTCCTTCCATCTCCTTCATATTTCCTGAAACAGGGCTGAACTTTTCATTTAAAATGCAATCAATCATTAAACAATTATACTAACAGTGTCTGATAATCTACATGCAGTTATCTTGCCACAGACCTTGCCACAGGGCTCTGTGGCATCATGATGTTCTCCTGTTTGTACAAATGTTGTCTGATTGTCTTCTGCCACTATGTTATCAGGTTGTTCCTCAGGTAAGACATCTGTTGTCCAATTGTTCTGATTCACTATGGCAACAGGCTGTTCCTCTGTAGGATCAAGATACTGGTTGAACTCATGTAGAGAAATCGATGAATTTGGTGCAATTAAAATATGTTGGACACTGGGTTGGATATCATGCTGTAAAGAAAGTATTAAAAAAAATGAAATTATATCCTGTTGATTAAATGATAAATATAAATAATTATTACTTTTAACAATGCTTTGCATTCGAAGATTTTCATATTCTCTGGAAACCAATCGCAAGCCCTATGCTTGCTTATATATATATGACTTCCGAGTCCTATAATCCATGGGTTATCTTGTTATTTGTCTGCAAGTAGCACTGGTAGTAAACTTGATTAAAAAATTCAATGTAGATTGAAAATTATACTGCAGGATTTTAATGGCTTTTTATAAATATACATTCTTCAATTGAGAAAAATTAATCTTTCATGTAATAAAAAAATCATATAATTTACAAAATTTTCTACAGAAGTACCAGTCTAATTACCATAATAAGCATTGAAAAGCCTTCACATTTTTAAATATTTTTATTTACTATCAACATTCAGCATTTAAATGCAAGTATATACATATTTATACCCCCCGCAAACTTGTTTGGGGGGATATATAGGAATCACCCTGTCTGTCTGTCTGTCCACATCCCTTGTAAGTGCTTCTCCTCCTAAACCACTTGACAGATTTTGATGAAACTTTACATGAAGGAAGTACATCATATGTAGATCTGCATGAAGGATTTTCGTCGCTGTCGGATATTATTCAGGGGAGATAATTGGACTTGAAGCAACGTGGCGCGTATCCCTTTGTGAGCGTGCTCACAGTCCACACTTGTTTAATATTATTGTTCATATATCCCTTTCTCATCTTTAAATGTATTACAAATACAAGTTAAGCGGGATAACTCAATAATAGTACAAAGAATTTAAATAAAGCATTGAAAATGGAAGATATTTAAATGTCTATTGTGGAGCCAGCATGAAATGAAAAAATGGTAAATTTACTACAGAAATCCATTGTACAAAAATACAATCAAAGTATCCAACCTTATAAACATATTATCATATATGTTCCATATTGAATAATTTTTAATTGACTGATACTCAAGTACTGTGTTAAATACTTCCAGATGGAATTTTGAACACTTTTCAAATAGCTGTTGCCTTTTATTATTCACACCCTTTACTCAGATAAACCAATCACAGACGGATTAAATTTTCAATCTCAGAGGTGAGTTTAGCATTTTTTTTATATGTGGTTAAATAAAAAATCTTTTCAAATATATGAAAGCACTAATGTGTGCAACATTGCATGGGTTTTCTTTATATACTAAATGTATGTAAATATCTTCCAATGGTAAACTTGTAACTTATAACTTATCTCCACAAAATTGCAATTTTAAACGAGTTCACTAAAAGAAGTTGTTATAATAATAATTGGTATATAATATAATCGGTTAATTTAATACAATTTCTATCAGGAATCAGGTTCACTTGAAAAAAAAAACTTTTTCCAAAGGTATAAGCCAGTTTGAACTAACAGTACAAGAATATTAGAAGTTGAGTACCATGGATGAATGATCAGCAGAACTCTGAACTATACAGGGCTTTCAAAAGTAGGCGGTAGGAGGCGGCGGAAATTCCGCCGCCTACTCTCACCAAAAGCGCCGGCTACTTTAATGTCCAGAAAAGTAATAAAAGTTACAAAAAAATATGTGTCGTAATTCTCCTTATCTTAATTTATCGATGCCGGTAAATATCATTAGCGTTACGGAAGTAAAACATGATGTTTATTTACGCTAAATTTAGATGAGAGATTTACCGGTCGCTGATTGGTCGTCTATAATTAGGGTTGATTACTCGGAAGGTTTCATCAGATATGGACGTTTATAAAACGAAAAGACTTTGAGGTGTTCCGAAAAATTAATAAAACACGAGATGTTTGCATGAAACGATCAAATACAACCCTGTTTGGTTTTGGTTTTAAGAAAACCCGAAGAGATCACACGGGTATGTTTAAAAGCAACAGAAACATTGAATACGAAGTTTATTTTTATGTTACCAGTTACCAAATCTGTAAAAACCGCCTTTATCAGGCGAACCACTTCCACAACAGATGGGTCGGTTCTAATCCTGATAAGCTGACTTGTGTCGACTAATATGTGCACTTAAGAAAATCTCCAAGTAACAAACGGATATAAGATGTAATAAATTAAATAGAATAACAGTTGACACTTGTTACTTGTTGTCTTTTTTATAAAGCCCGGCCCACGTGGCCCAAAATATAATTTCAGCGAGACAGAAAATGTCCTACAAAGTAAAAATATGAAACTCTCTGTATTGTGTAAAATGTGAGAAAAAGATGTCCATCTGAAGGACTTGTCTTTCATGTCAACTTGGTTGAAAAGGGGGATGCACCCCCAAAATATATCTATTTGGTACACTGTATCTACCCAAATTGAAAAAAAAATAATAATTTGCATTGAATTTGCTGCTTGCTCTATTGCAAAAACGTGAAAACTGCTGACAGTCAACTTTTATTTTATAAATGCTAATACATGTCTATAACATCACAATCATGTCAATAGAACAGAACATGAAAAAAAATGTTTTGATAAACATGATAAAGAAAAGAAACCAAACAATTTTGAATTAATACACTTTAATACAACTTAATTCTCAAAATGTTGTCTACTTGTCTCAAAACATCAAGCACTGAAAGAAAAAGCAACAATGAACATGTCAAAATTTGAAATCATAATAAATTGAATATACAACCTAAACTTGGCATCTCATTTGTTGATATGAGACATACAAATTTCTAAGAAGTTAGGCAAAAAGTTAAAAATTTTAAGTAAAAAAGGGTCATTTGAAAAACTAAAGTTTAGTTCCAGGAGACTGCCAGAATGCAGGATTTTGCGTTATTTACCCCAGCGCTTCTGGGGGCCCCCAGACCCCGGCCGAAATAGGCCCCGAGCAAGCTCGGCGCAACGGCCGGCGTTGCCGGCCGTCGTGTGTGGTTGTCTACTTTTTCTTTTGGAGACACCTACTCTAAAATTGGTTGAAAGCCCTGACTATATACTGATCCCTCATGATTGGCTGATCGGGGTAAAGGGTGTGTTATTTGGTGCTTCCAAAGGTAACAAATCTACACATCAAATGGGTTTACTTTTAGGAAAGGGATGAAGACATCACAGAATAAATAGTTTCTTTAAAAGCACTTTTCAATATACAGTGTAAATTGGTTAAGGGTGATGTTTCATGTCTATTCAATGTCATAAGCTTAAAATGTGAAACAGTCATTTAATAATTGTTGAAAAGGCTTATGGTTTTGTCAGGCCACTTCAGAAACTTAATAATTGCCAGCAATAAGCATTGAAATAAAGCATTGAAAAAGCAAGATGTCTTCTGAGAGGGCAGTATGAAAAGGAAAGGAAAGATATGAAGGAATAAACTGTTCTTGAAATGTACAATTTACAGTGTAAATCCATTAGGTAATCTGGTTTATGTGTAGTCATTGTCAGTATCTAACATTACTAAACTATTTCAGTTTTGGTTTTTAAAAACAAGCTGACGCCTAACAACCTATCAATGAAAAAATTGATGGCTATTTCTTGTAGCATTTGTATGCTAATTTATAAGAATTTTTATTTTGGTATTGTCAAAAGATTCTATTTGTCTCAAACTAAACTTGTAAGGAAACTCTTGATACCCTGATAAAATTAAACAATTATTTGTACCAGTGTGGCATTTTCAGATGAGTGTTTTTGTGGCCCTTTCTTCATTTCTGTATTTTCATCATGTAGTGTTTTCCTCTTCTGAAATAATACATGATTTTTATTATGTAATAAGAACATATCAATTTTCTTTTATACTTCATGCAAAGGTTTAGTAATTAAATAGTACATAATTCAGCCATAAATCCATGCTAATTTTAAAAAAGCAGTTAATTGTTTATTATGGGCTATTTTCCATGAATCTCCTGAATCCTGAATACAGAGAAATGCTTAATTATTTTGATATGTATTCCTATGTTGAATCAAAATATGTGTTTTTTTTGTTATTTAGTATAAAATTGATTAATAATGAGTAAATAGTACTTACTTTTATGAGACATTTGCCTTTTGCCTCCTGCGTGCTACAATTTTGGTTTGATCTTTTTCTACAACTTGGTGCATGAGTTGCATTATCAAAAGAACCACATTTTCTTCCATTTGCTTTCTGTTGTGCATTAGATAGATCGACATATGTACTTTGGTGACTGGTAGAAGCTTGGTTACTGTCACAGATTCCAGTGCTGGTACTACATCCATCGAGATTGACATATGTACTTTGGTGACTGGTAGAAGCTTGGTTACTGTCACAGATTCCAGTGCTGGTACTACATCCATCGAGATTGACATATGTACTTTGGTGACTGGTAGAAGCTTGGTTACTGTCACAGATTCCTGTGCTGGTACTACATCCATCAAACCATTCTGTAGATAGAGTCAGTCCATGCTGCTTCAGTTTGTCAAGGACATCTGGTTTGCCCAATAATCCTTCCATCTGCAGAAACTGAAGGACATTCACAATCACAGCAACATTCTTGTGTATAGTGTAAATTTTACACAACTCTGACATGTTTTTTTGCTTACATGCTGCAAATAAGGTAGCATACTCTAGTGGAATATTTATTTTGTGTTTTTCAATGTATTCCACAAGGTTATTCACAAGCTTTTTATCCTTATCTTTCTCTGAACTTTCCCCTGCATTGTGTGGACTGTAAAATGGATGTTCGTCTTTCCATCCAATGGGTGGAGTCTTCCAAATTCCATCTCTTTTTTCCATAGGAGGAATTTGTTTGATTATCTTACATAGTAATACAGCTACTTCGCGTATAATATCTGTGGTACCCTTTTGTTTTTCATTCTTAAAATTTTGACCAGAAAAGTCAATTTGGATTTTTTTCTGACCTAACATTTTTTGTAGTTCAGTGGTGTCCCTGTAATTTATGAGGCCTTGTGTATATGTATTTATTTTCTGTATCTCCATCCTACATGTGTGTAGTTCAAACAATAATTTCTTATCCCCATTCTCCCATGCAGTGATCTCCCTTTGATACTGGGATATGTCTAATTTCTGTTGATTACAAAGACCCAGAATGCGTTTCAAAAGGTTGACATCAGACTTGATGTCTTTATGACCTCCCTTTGTCTTGTTTCTTGGATCATAAAATGGCTGGTCACATGGCCAGTTGTCAGGTTTGACTTTCCATAGAGCTTTTGGTTTACTATTGACAGGAATTCCTTTTAATATCTTTAGAGATATTGAACACATGTCCCAGACCCATGTCCTCAGCTTCTGTGATGCTGGAATAGACTTTAACTTTCTCAGTGTAGGTCCATTAATGATTTCCACAACCCCTGAACAAATTAATAAATAATAGACAGATTTATCAAACTCATACTCTAATGAGTGGTGCTTTTTAACTGTTGTAGCTTGGGGTGTGCAGCATATTCCACCAACAAGCGACATAAACATAAAAAAAAGAACACTTGATGAGGTCATTTTCCCCATTTCTACTTTCTTTTCCTTGAATTTTATAACGGTAAGCCACCCTCAAACTGTTTAGTCCAACTGAAGTTTCTTTCTTGTTCTGTCAAAACAAAAAGTGGGATATTATTCATTCAGTCATTAAAATCTAATTCTTACAGTGTTGGGCTTAATTTATAGACATAATTATATTTTGTTGATTTCATCATTTTTGCAAAAGATAATCACTGGTAAAATACATGTCATCTATCCATCAGAGTTCTGTTGAAAAGATAGCTTGAGTACTGGAGACTTTAAACCTAAGTCATTTGGTCTTACAGTCAGTCTCAGGGTGTTACTATTATAATAATAACGTTTTATTCTTTAAATTTGACATCTGTTGACACTTGAAATATTTCTTGCATTTTATTCATTATAGATGTTTATAAGCAGCAACTTAACCATACTATAATAATAATATATTTTAGTGTGGAACATTTAAAACTTAAAAACAAAACTATGTCTTGCTAGCTTATAAGTATGTAATGGACAGAAATTAACTTACCTGATCTGTGGTACTGATTGATCCCAGAGTAAATACAAGTTACACTTCTTTCACAGGCTACAAATATAAAGTTAAATACTTTATTTAGGAATAATGGTTTTTAAAGGCAAGTGTAATATGTGACATGAGTGACTGATTTTTGTGTGTCTGCTATTGATCACAAGTGTTTTAACACAAAGGTACCAAGTTCCAACCTGAATTTAATCAGAATCTGCTCAGCTCCAACTTTAATCGACAGTGGTACTAACCTGTTACTGGAGCTTCCTACCCCTATAAATATTGGACATCAGGGTATTGCTGGGAAATGGGTGAAAATGGCATAAAAACCTAAACAATTAAAAAAGAATGTATTTATTGGAAGATTTATTGGCACCAAATCGCCATCTGGTGGTGGTAAACTTTCAAATTAATTGTGGTTTTCTTCATTTTAATCCAACAGCATACAAAATCTGTCTGACTGAAGTGACTCAACTGAAATTAGTTATGTTATCCAATCAAAATTTAGGCTTAATTTAGTTTTGCATTAGAATTCGGCTTAACATAACTCACATCAAAATACAAAAGTTTCTCTTGGTGGCCACATGGTTGCGAGATCAAGACAGACTTTTTGTGAATAAATTAAAGTAAAAGGAAAGTTTTCCTTTTGAAGGTTAGTGGGTCATAAGGGTACTTGCTTCCTCTACAGCTAAAGGTCAATGCCATAATAAGGTAAATACAGGTATTGATGAAAAGGACATGAAACCTCAAACAGAACATTTATTATATCGCAAGAAATTTTAAAAGTTACAAATGCAATACCACAATAACAACAACTTCTGGATTATTAGCTTATATAGGGTATGTCATTACAACATGTGATTTGACATTTTCTTGACACTTAAGTCAACTTAGCTAACATGGAAATTATTAAGGCAGCTGAATGTAATTATACATTTTAGTGCTACTTGATTGAAACAATTGATATTCCTGGTGGAATAGAAAACAATGATCATAATTCTAATCTGCCATCAGTGTTTTTGAAATTACATGTAGCTGAACTGTCTACATACTTCTTTCAGTCTTTTGTGAAATATTTGTCTCATTAAAACTATAAGGTTTTCCTAATAAGTATTGATAATTAAAATTTGACTTTTATAAGACTTTAAAATGTAATACTAAAAATCAATTTTAAGAAAATTGAACATCTTTCAATGTCTAACATCCTGGGAATAAAACCCCAATGTTGAACTACTGTTTTCTCAACAAAATAAATAAGTTTATGTTTCATATGATTAATTTTGTTATAAGTGTCTTATAATTTTAATACCTTGCTAATTTTAAGTAGTATTTATTATAGTGCATTTTTATTATCTCGAAATATGTTATATATATTGGTACATGTATATTGGTCACAGAGTAGTTCCCTGGCAAGTAATTCTCACCATCTGATCTTTTGACAACTTTTGTGAAAAATTGTCATTTTTAAATTGATATGCATAACTTATTTGGGATAGAAGATAGTGAAATCTATCTAATGAAGACTTGGTAATTGATTTTAAGGTGAAAATAAGGGCACAATCAGCAAAATGGGGAGAATTGCTTCTGTCATTTAAATGTCAGGTAGTACTCTCTGACCAGTAGCTTGTAGACAGCAGTCAATTAAAGATGTCAAGAAACTGTAATTTCATCTAGTTTGTTTGTGAAGCAGTGTAATTTATATAATCTGAATACGTTAAATTGGATTAAGCTAGCTGAGTTTTATGTTCTCCCATGGTCGTTTCTATTCATTGTGTAACAATGTGTTTTCTGTCTAGCCAAATCAGCTGTTACTTTTGCTCTGCAGACCATGATCCAAACTTACAACCTGATTGAAGCTGATTGTCATATGGGTCATTTTACTTTCTGTTGACATCTTCTTTGAATTTTAAAAAAAATTATTTTAATTTTATGGTTGGACAGTGGGGCTGTTAAGTTCAAGTTCACATTTTGTTTTGTTTTGACAGGTTTTTCCTAGCAATTATTCCCTTGACAATTGGTCATTAAGCATTGTAGAGATCAAGAAATGATATTTAAAAAAGGAATGTATTTGATACATTAACCATAAATTGTTAATTCAAAGTTAAGCTATCAACATAACTTACCTTGTTAACAGCACTCTCTTCTTTGAAAATAACCAACATGTTTTGATGTTTTAGAAAAACTTTGACCAGAACTGAAAATAAATAAATGGGAAGTAAATATTTCATTATGTCTCCCCTTCCCAGAAGGGGAGACATATTGTTTTTGTCTCAGTTCTTCATCTTCTCATTAAGGTCTTTCCCCGTTCCGAGGGAAAGACCTTACTGTATTTCTTATGATTATTATTTTTTTTTCTTCTGCCACAGATGTCAAAAAAGTGTCTTGACGTATCACTTTGAAACTTGGCGCACTTAACCGACACTACATGGGCTCGACCTGGTTCACCCTGCGAGACCGATCTATTTTTAGTAACAGAGTTATCTCCCCAAACACTGTTTACCCTTGTGTGCAGATACACTCAGAAACAATGACAGATATCAAAAATCTAAAGTGAGGAAAATGTTGCCTGACCTATGGCCATGATTTGTCATGCAAAAAAACATTCTTCAATCCATTTCCTGTTTACGCGATTTTGACGCGAAGTTTGTCGAAAACGTCAAAGTTGTCGGATTTACACAAAACTTGGTTTCCAAGTAGATATGAGGGTCCTAATTACATGTTTCGGATCAAAAATTTTTTTAGTCCACCATTTTCAAAATGGCCGCCATTGAAATTTTGTTTTCAATATAACTCAAAAACCATAAAAAATTGAAGCAGACAATATATGAGATAAATGTTTCTCTCATTGAGATCTACATTTGATATAAAGGTTCTAAACCTGTGCGACAAACTGTTTTAGAGGTTATGGCCCTTGACAGGTTTCGGCTAAATTTTGTTTTCGAAATAACTCAAAAACCATACAAAATTGAAGCAGACAATATACGAGAAAAATGTTCCTCTCATTGAGATCTACATTTGATATAACAGTTCAAAAACTGTGCGACAAACCGTTTTAGAGGTTATGGCCCTTGACAGGTTTCGGCTAAATATTGTTTTCGAAATAACTCAAAAACCATAAAAAATTGAAGCAGACAATATATCAGAAAAATGTTCCTCTTATTGAGATCTACATTTGATATACAGGTTCGAAAACTGCGACAAACCGTTTTAGAGGTTATGGCCCTTGACAGGTTTCGGGTAAATTTTGTTTTCGAAATAACTCAAAAATCATAAAAAATTGAAGCAGACAATATATAAGAAAGATGTTTCTCTCATTGAGATCTACATTTGATATACAGTTCAAAAACTGTGCGACAAACCATTTGAGAGGTTATGGCCCTTGACAGGTTTCGGCTAAATTTTGTTATCGAGATAACTCAAAAACCATAAAAATATTAAGCAGACAATATATCAGAAAAATGTTCCTCTCATTGAGATCTACATTTTATTTAAATTATTGAAAACTGTGAGACAAATCGTTTTCAAGTTATGGCCTTTGTGGTTTCAGCTCATCAGTTTATGGCTTATAACTTTTAAACCGTCAGAGATAATATAGTGAACATAGGTTTTTTGTGACCGTCTCAACAAGCCCTTCGATTTAGTCCAATGGTTATGGGCAGCAATTTTCAAAATTAGCAACCATATACCTAGACATAACACTAAGAAAATGCCGGGAAAGACCTCACATTTGTTCTTTGAACAAATGACTTTTCATCCTTCTTCTTCTTCACATACAAAGTGTGTCCGGACCATAACTTTTTTAGCCTTTGATATTCAGCTTTGATATTTGGCATGTAGATGTATCACCATGAGACGATGTGTTATGTACCAGAATGGCCTTCATATGACCTTGACCTTTGACCTCAAGGTCAAATTAATGCTAATTTTACATGCAAAACGTGTCCAGGCCATTACTTTTTTATCCTGTAGATATTCAGCTTTAATATTTGGCATGTAAATGTATCACCGTGAGACGATGTGTCGTGTACCAGAATGACCTTCATATGACCGTGACCTTTTACCTCAAGGTCAAATTAATGCTAATTTTATTGAAATAACACCCGCATTTAATTAAGATAAGGTTTTTCCAATTGTTAGTATAAATTATCCTGTCTGATGGTACTGAATTGATACACTACACATTCGTATTGTTCAGCTCCAATGTGTATATTTATTTGCTCCCATGTAGAAAGATATTCCAAGTACTTGTATTTGCCCCCACATATAAAACATCCACCTTGTTGATACTATGGAAGGGGAGACATCCGTTTTAGTGCGCTAAAACAGTTACAACTAGTTTTCATGGTGTCTGTATGTGTTGATACAGTTAAAATGCATTGACATAGGCAGATAATTTAGGTAAACTTTTTTTGTAACCTGATTAGATTATTGTTAAAAAATCGGAACATTCTGCAGATATGAACCTGTGTTCACTCCTTGTAAATCGTATTGAGATTAAGTAATGGCATACATATTTTTAAACATCAAAATTAAAAGTCTTCCTTATGTCTACCATAAATTTATAAATTGTTAATTTAAAATGTAATAGTTACTTATAAGAAATATAAGTTATTTTTATACAAACAGGAAAACTGCCACACTTGTTTGCAGGAAATACATTTCCCATAACATTTGGTGTAATTATTTTGTATATAATGTGAGATTAATAAAATTTTGCACTTGTTACAACTTCAAGCTCAACAGGACGCTTCATCATTTCTTAATCCTTTACATGACAATAAACAATCAGTGTTAGTGGTAATGCATTTGTCATCATAAATCAGTAACAGATTTCTGCCTTAAACAGTTATGCTCCTCCCATTTTAGGGATATTCCACTAAATAACTGTGTGTATAACCATTAGCCTATCTGGGTATTCAATATTCTGGTTTTCAGAAGTCAGACAAATTGCAGACTCAAAAGTGTTGCTGTTCTAAAAATTCTCCACCCACCAACCCAATCCAAACACCTTCAATACTGTCATGACAAGGGTAACATCTCAGCATTTTAGTGATAAATATTGATTTTGTCTTGGACCTATGACATTTTATTACTGATCATTTCTTAAATTTCATTCATCCCCCAAGTATTTCGGGGATATAACTACAAAATGTCATTCTAGCGCCAGTGTCCTCATTGTAGACCTTGCACTACATGGCTGCAGATGAGATCCTCGTCTCATCCCCTGTCCCCATTGCAGACCTTGCACACTCCGGCTGCAGATGAGATCCCCGTCTTATCCCCTAATGGAGATCCCTCGCTCCATATCCCCTGTACTGGCGTATTGTCGGGCAATCAGTTTCAATCCAAGGACTGGAAGCTGACTTGCTCTGACAGGTAATTACAATTTATTTCAAAGCTGAGTGTTTCCCAAACTATTGATATTTTAAATTATTTAATAAAGAAATTACATGTATAAACTTTTTGTCTGATTAAACTAGAACTTTCCAGAGGGCTAATAGGTTATGGCATTACACACAGTCTTTCAACCATTGATACTTAGGAATATAAAGGCACACTGATGACTGGACGTGTTTTGTACAGTGACACATAGAGTTATGTTACACACCACACAAATAGCAACCACACAGGGTTATAACATAAACGTTTAATTTTATCACATCTATACCATAACTACAAATGTTTGTAAGTAAACACAAAACAAATTTATAAACTTTTTATAAAATTTGTTAAGATAACAATAAACACAACTTACCTTCTTGTACGCCTTCTTGACTAACTATGAATATTCTGTAGCTGTATTGTTGACTTTTAAACCTTAACCTTGAAGCTAAAAATAGAAAGTTCATATTTTTATGAAGTTGTTTTTCTTGGAATTGATTGACTTAACCAGCTTTTTAGACAAAACAAGTAAAACTCAAGAGTACAACAATTTCTTCCCTCTTCCCATGTATTCTGCCTTCTTTAATTTACATCTTATTGAGACTTTAATAATTTTTGGGCCAGATATTAAATCAGACAATTTTAAAACATTTCATGATTAAAGTGAAATTTGCCTGTCTGGTCCTCTAGTCAGGCACATTTTGTGAATATTTTTAAATGATTGATTGATAGCTGATGAAATAAGATATGACAATGTTAAAACTGTTTGAAGAAAAAGTAAAACCATTTTTGTCTCGCCTGCGACGAAAGTCGCTGGAGGCAAGACATATGTATGGGAATCCGGCGGCGGCGGCGTAAACACTTGACATCTTGCTTCATATATTTGTAAGCCCAAGCCCTAGATCCATCAAATTTCGTCCAGAGGTAGCTTATGATGAGTACTTGCCAGTCAGTCACCTGTCACCTGACCTTGACCTCTATTTCACGGTCCAGCGACTACGTTAAAGTTTTTGGGTAACGACAGTTCCTCTGTAACTACGCATGGTAGGATGACAATATTTGGTGTATAGGTTGCTGATGACTAGTACATGACTGTCTGGTAGGTGTCACCTGACCTTGACCTCAATTTCACGGTCCAGCGACTACGTTAAAGTTTTTGGGTTACGACAGTTCCTCTGTAACTACGCATGGTAGGATGACAATATTTGGTGAATAGGTTGCTGATGACTAGTACATGACTGTCTGGTAGGTGTCACCTGACCTTGACCTCAATTTCACGGTACAGCGACTACATTAAAGTTTTTGGGTTACGACAGTTCCTCTGTAACTATGCATGGTAGGATGACAATATTTGGTGTATATAGGTTGCTGATGAATAGTACATGACTGTCTGGTAGGTTCCACCTGACCTTGACCTCAATTTCACGGTCCAGCGACTATGTTATAGTTTTTGGGTTACGGCTGTTCCCCTGTAACTATGCAGGGTATTGTGACAATATTTTGTATACAGGCCGCTGCTGATATTTAATGCTATTTACTTAATGCTTACGATGAAATTTATTTTCGTTACTGATGCGTAATGCAGGCGAGACGTTTTTCTGTGTCCACACTTGTTATGATATATTTGTGAGATTAAAAGAATCGTATTTCTAAAATGATTATCAAAATTAGAATCAAAATGTAATCATTGTCTCATACAAGGCTGTCATTTTTCAATCTAATTAAAATTAAATTGTTCACGTGTTCCCCCCTTTTTAGTTTGGGTCAGGTGAGCTATTGTTATCAATTTGCGTCCGTCGTCGGCGTCGGCGTCGTCGTCTTCTGTATACTTTTTACATTTTAATCTTCTTCTCTGAAACCACTTTGCCAATCGAAACCAAACTTGGCCATAATGTTTATTTGATGGACCTTTACAAAGTTTGTGTTTTTTTATTTGGATTGCTGAACCAATATGGCCACCACCGCAAGACTTAGTTTAACATATGACCCTATGGGAAAAAAGTTTAAAAGGGCTCCTTTTCTAAAACAGTTTAACCAATCAAAACAAAACTTACTAGCAATATTGTTTGGATGGTCCTCTTTAAAGTTTGTGTTTTTATGGCAATTGGAAATTCAAAATTCCAAATGGCCACCACCGCAGGACTTAGTTTAACATAGAATCCTATGGGAAAAGTTTTAAAAGGCTTCTTCTCTGAAACCGGCTAATCAAATGTAAACAAAAACTCACTAGCAATATTGTTAGGATAGTCTTCTTTCAAGTTTTTGTTATTTATGGCAATTGGAAATTCAAAATGACTGCCACCTCAGGACTTAGTTTAACATTGGACCCTAAGGGGAAAAGTTAAAAAAGGCGTCTTCTCTGAAACCGGTTGACCAATATAAACAAAACTTACTAGCAATATTGTTTGGATGGTCCTCTATAAAGTTTGTGTTTTTTATGACAGTTGTAAATTCAAAATGGCCACCAACGCAAGACGTAGTTTGACATTGGACCCTATGGGAAAAAAGTTTAAAAGGCTTCTTCTTTGAAACCGGTTAACCAATCGAAACAAAACTTACTAGCAATATTGTTTGGATGGTCCTCTATAAAGTTCATGTTTTTTATCCCAACCGGAAATTCGAAATGGCCACCACCGCAGGACTTAGTTTAACATAGGACCCTAAGGGAAAAAGTTTTAAAAGCTTTTTCTTTGAAACCGGTTAATCAATGGAAACAAAAACGTACTAGCAATATTGTTTGGATAGTCCTCTACAAAGTTTGTGTTTTTTATGACAATTGGAAATTCAAAATGACCACCAACGCAGGATGTAGTTAAACATAGGACCCCTTTGGGAAAAAAGTTTAAAAGGCTTCTTCTCTGAAACTGGTTAACCAATTAATCGAAACAAAACTTACTAGCAATATTGTTTGGATGGTCCTCCATAAAGTTCATGTTTATTTTCCCAACCGGAAATTCAAAATGGCCGCCTTCGCAGGACTTGGTTCAACCCTATGGTAAAAAGATTAAAAAAGGCTTCTTCTCCGAAACCGTTTAACCAATGGAAACAAAACTTACTACCAATATCATTTTGGATTGTCATTTATAAAGTTATGTTTTTTATGCCAATTGGAAAATCAAAATGGCCACCACAGCAGGACTTAGTTTAACATAGGACCCTTTGGGAACAATTTTTAAAAGGCTTCTTCTCTGCAACCGGTTAACCAATGGTAACAAACTTACTAGCAATATTGTTTGGATGGTCCTCTTTGAAGTATATGTTTTTATGCCCCTGCGACGACGTGTCGGGGGGCATTAAGTTTTACTCATGTCCGTCCGTCTGTCCGTTACACTTTCTCTTATTTGTAACTCCTCCTACACCACTGAATGGAATTTTATGAAACTTACACAGAATCCTTGTCACATAGTGCCATTGTGCAGGTGATATTTAATATTTTGATCAGAATGATATTTGGGGTTTCCCATAGAAAAACATGGACTTTGTCATGGACATAAGGGGATACCCATCTCTTATGTGCAACTCCTCCTACACCACTGAATGGAATTTGATGAAACTTACAGAGAATCCGTGTCACATAGTGCCATTGTGCAGGAGATATTTAACATTTTGATCGGAATAATATTTGGGGTTTCCCATAGAAAAACATGGACTTTGTCATTGACTTAAGGGGATACCTGAATCTGAATATGAATAAATACGATGCAGGACCAATACTGGTATAGATCGGGAGAGCTTCCTTGAAGCTATTAAATTGACTTTCTGCGCACTGTGTCTTCCGGTAGCTTATTCCAGTGGACGATTGTGTCAACAAAGAAAGAGTTTCTGTATTGCTTGCATTTGGATGGTGGTACAATAAAAGTCCTAGTGTTGTTTGTTTCCTGACGGTCTATGATGTTATTAGTCAGGCAGTCTTTGTATTTAACGGAACGGATTTGCCTCTTTGGTCTAGATGGTCTGATGTTAGCTTCCTGGTCTATTGCTGGTAATAATCCCTCCACTAATTTGTATAGGATCACTAATTTTGCGTTGGTTCTTCTGACTCTTAGTGATGGCAATTCAAGATCTTATAGCATGTTCGTAACTGCTCCATCTTGGCGGCTTTTGTAGTCCCCTGTGATGAATCGTGCTCCGTTTCTTTGAACTCGTTCGATTTTATCGATGTCCTTTTGAAGATACGGATCCCATACAACTGATCTATACTCCAGCACGAATCTTACAAGTGCAATGTAGGCTGTTTTTCGGCTTGCCTTGCTTACGGTTTTTGCAATATGTTTAGACGATCCCAAGTCTTCTGAAAGGAGTACGCCTAGGTATGGGTTTTCTGTGACCTGTTTTAGAACTGTGTTGTTGAAATTGTAAAGGCTGTTGGTTTTTGCCTTAATACGCATGACATAGCACTTTGTGGCGTTGAAACACATTCCCCATTTTAATGCCCATTCTTCCAGGCTTTTCAGGTCGTTTTGAAGTATAATGTGATCTTCATGGCTTTTAGATGGTTCGATAGAGTAGACAGTCGTCTGCGAAGAGCCGTACTTGAGATTTCACACTGTCGGGTAGATCATTGATGTGACACAGGAACAGTAAGGGTCCAAGAACCGTGCCTTGTGGGACACCAGGTTCTACTACTGCTTTGTTTGAATGTTCACCTTCAACTACTACCCGCATTTCTCTTTTTGTGAGGAACGATGTTAGCCATTTGTGGATGTTTTCTTTGATACCATACTTTTCTAGTTTATGAAGTAGTCGGTCATGGGGAACTGTGTCGAATGCTTTGGAGAAGTCAAGTATTATCAAATCTGTTTGCTTGTTTTGGTCGTATGCTCGTAACAGATCGTTTAATGTTACAATTAGTTGTATTTCGCACGAGTAGCCTGATCGAAATCCATGGTTTAAAGATGTAAGGATGTTGTGCTTTTCTAGGTGCGATAGCATATGTTTGCAAATGATATGCTCCAATAACTTGCAAGATACTGATGTCAGGGATACGGGTCTGTAATTTTTCGGCCATGTGGACATCTCCTTTTTTGAATACTGGGGCAACGTTTGCGTTTAGCCAGTCCTCAGGAAGTTCTCCGCTGTCTATTGAGTATTGAAAAAGTTTGGTAATTCCTGGTGCAAGTGATTAGGCGCAGGTCTTGAGAATGATGTTTGGAATTTGGTCTGGTCCCATTGCCTTGGATGGATTGATGTCTTTAAGCAATTTAAATACTCCTTGTTCTCCTACTTTTATGGATTTAATGTTGAGGCTTTGGTCTGTCACTGTTGTCTCAAGTGAGTTTGTTGTGCTTTTAGTAAAAACAGACTTGAATTGGTTGTTTAGTATATTTGCCTTCTCCTTGCTGTCACTTGTCATGGAACCTTTGTGTCTTAGCGGGGCGATGCCGATGTTATCTTGCTTCTTTGCTTTTGCATATCTCCAGAAAGGTTTACGATCGTTCTTAATTAGGCCTTCATTGATGATGTTATTAATGTACTCATTCTCTGCTTTACGAAACTGTTTTTTTTACATTCTCTTTGATGTTTTTTGTATTCAGTCCATTGCTTTGATTTTTTCGCCGCTCTGTATAGCCTTTCTTTTCGTCTTAACATTCTTCTCAGACTTCTGGTCATCCAAGGAAGGTTGTTTTTCCTTTTAAATACTTTAGATGGTTTGTTCTCATCAATGGTAGTTTTTAGTCTTACTTTGAAGTGTTCCCAAATATCATTCATGCTGCTGCTTCCCCTCACCATTTCTTCAATTTCCTTACATATTACAAGTATTTCTTTGTTTATGTTATCCCATTTTGCCTTAGAATATAAGAAGCACTTCTGTGGTTTGGTCTTGTTGTATGTTGGTTTTATTAGCGCATCGGTGATAATGATGGCATGATCTGATAGTCCGGGAATATTTGTTGATGATTTCACTAGGGATGCATTCGTGGTAAGTACTAAGTCCAGCAGGCTGTTCTCTCTAGTGAGTGTATCATGGACTTGTGTTAGGTTGAATTCATTGCATATGTCGATGAGTCTCTGTTGTTCTTCTTTATCAGTAGCTTTGTTGTTGAGAGCCATGTTGGTCCAGTCGATGTCCGGGCAGTTGAAATCACCAGCTAGTATGATATGCTTCGGCTTACTGCTATTGATTTTCGTGATTGACTCGGTTAGTTTCTCTAGATCTTGTATGTTTCGGTGTGGCATATATAATGATGATACATATAGATCTTTGCTGTTTCTCGATTTTGCATTCAGTAACTGCTTCCGGTTGTTCTATAGATACGAGGTCAGAGTGAGCTGCTATAAAGACACCACCTCCTAGAGTCCCCCTGTCGTTTTGGTACACTTTGTAATTATCTGGGAATATCTCGTATGATTTAATTGCTGTAGGTGATGGTGGTTTGCCTGGTTTGATGCATCTGGTTTGGTATAATTTATTACTGCTGCAAACTCAGATGTTTTGTCTCTTATACTTCTGCAATTTAATGTCTTTGTCCTCAGGTTGAGTTTGTTTGGGACAGTGAAGACATCTGTTGTTGAGTTTCTGCTGTCAGTAGTTGAGTCATTAAGATTTCCCTGTGAATCTGGGTTTCTCCTTTTCTTGGTGTTGTTCATTTCTTTATATTTCGGGCTACTGGTGTGAAGTGGGTTTAAATTGCTGTTGTTGCTTTTTATCGATTCCATAGTATCATCAATGTATGATAGTGGTGTGAACACATTTGATGTAAATAGTTCAAAACTTCTGTATGTAAATGAGTCAACATTCATACTGTAGCATTTACAGCACATCCACTGAATGTTGCTTCTCTGAAGTAGTTCGTAATCATATGTACAAAGTTCGATGCAAGATTTATGATGCCAGACATTACAATCATCACAGCATATTCATTCGCAGGCCCATGTAACTGGTAAGTCACAAAGACCGCATGGATTTACTGTTTGGTTTTTGGGACCTGGATTCATTTCGATGTCACCACCTAGTAATAGTATGATGGTCCATATCAGACTGTTTTTCGTTGACATTTGGGTGTCTCTTGGTTGAAGTGGTTGATGGTACGTGGATTTAAGATGTCTGATTGATGCTAATGTTTTGTTTAAGTTTGATGATAATCTTTGATCTAGACTTTCTTCGTTTTTCTGGAGGGAATCTTTAAATAGCAGCAGCACTAATATGCATAACAGTTGCGGTGTGAGGTACAGCTTGCAAGTCATTGTTGTGTTGTAGTTTAGTGTAGGAAGCCTTCTCTGACTACAAGATATTTGATTTCGGTGTAGTTTGGTGTAGAATGTCTACTCTGACTACAGTGGTTTGACTTTGTAAAGTAAATGGATTTGTAGTTTAGTGTAGAACGCCTACTCTGACTACAATGTTCTGATGATGTTATGTTGATGGTCTTGTAGTTTAGTGTAGAAGCCTACTCTGACTACAATGTTCTGATGATGTTATGTTGATGGTCTTGTAGTTTAGTGTAGAAAGCCTACTCTGACTACAATGTTCTGGTGATGTTATGTTGGTGGTCTTGTAGTTTAGTGTAAAAACCCTACTCTAACTACAATGTTCTGGTGGTGCTGAGCTGATGGTTTTGTAGTTTAGTGTAGAAAGCCTACTCTGACTACAATGTTCTGATAATGTTATGTTGGTGGTCTTGTAGTTTAGTGTAGAAAGCCTACTCTGACTACAATGTTCTGATGATGTTATGTTAATGGTCTTGTAGTTTAGTGTAGAAAGCCTACTCTGACTACAATGTTCTGGTGATGTTATGTTGATGGTCTTGTAGTTTAGTGTAGAAAGCCTACTCTGACTACAATGTTCTGATGATGTTATGTTGATGGTCTTGTAGTTTAGTGTAGAAAGCCTACTCTGACTACAATGTTCTGATGATGTTATGTTGGTGGTCTTGTAGTTAAGTGTAGAAAGCCTACTCTGACTACAATGTTCTGATGATGTTATGTTGGTGGTCTTGTAGTTTAGTGTAAAAAGCCTACTCTGACTACAATGTTCTGATGATGTTATGTTGGTGGTCTTGTAGTTTAGTGTAGAAAGCCTACTCTGACTACAATGTTCTGATGATGTTATGTTGGTGGTCTTGTAGTTTAGTGTAGAAAGCCTACTCTGACTACAATGTTCTGATGATGTTATGTTGGTGGTCTTGTAGTTTAGTGTAAAAAGCCTACTCTGACTAAAATGTTTTGGTGATGTTATGTTGGTGGTCTTGTAGTTTAGTGTAGAACGCCTACTCTGACTACAATGTTCTGATGATGTTATGTTGATGGTCTTGTAGTTTAGTGTAGAAAGCCTACTCTGACTACAATGTTCTGATGATGTTATGTTGATGGTCTTGTAGTTAAGTGTAGAAAGCTTACTCTGACTACAATGTTCTGATGATGTTGAGTTGGTGGTCTTGTAGTTAAGTCTAGAAAGCCTACTCTGACTACAATGTTCTGGTGATGTTATTTTGGTGGTCTTGTAGTTTAGTGTAGAAAACCTACTCTGACTACAATGTTCTGATGATGTTATGTTGGTGGTCTTGTAGTTTAGTGTAGAAAGCCTACTCTGACTACAATGTTCTGATGATGTTATGTTGATGGTCTTGTAGTCTAGTGTAGAAAGCCTACTCTGACTACAATGTTCTGATGATGTTATGTTGATGGTCTTGTAGTTTAGTGTAGAAAGCCTACTCTGACTACAATGTTCTGATAATGTTATGTTGGTGGTCTTGTAGTTTAGTGTAGAAAGCCTACTCTGACTACAATGTTCTGATGATGTTATGTTGATGGTCTTGTAGTTTAGTGTAGAAAGCCTGCTCTGACTACAATGTTCTGGTGGTGCTGAGCTGATGGTTTTGTAGTTTAGTGTAGAAACCTACTCTGACTTCAATGTTCTGATAATGTTATGTTGGTGGTCTTGTAGTTTAGTGTAGAAAGCCTACTCTGACTACAATGTTCTGATAATGTTATGTTGGTGGTCTTGTAGTTTAGTGTAGAAAGCCTACTCTGACTACAATGTTCTGATGATGTTATGTTGATGGTCTTGTAGTTTAGTGTAGAAAGCCTACTCTGACTACAATGTTCTGATGATGTTATGTTGGTGGTCTTGTAGTTTAGTGTAGAAAGCCTACTCTGACTACAATGTTCTGGTGGTGCTGAGCTGATGGTTTTGGAGTTTAGTGTAGAAAGCCTACTCTGACTACAAAACCCTGTCGATGTTATGGAAATTGTGGTGTTGTAGTGTAGTATAGAAAGTCTACTCTTATTACAGTACTTTAGGATTGTAATCAGATTAGTGATGAGAGACTATGCACTGAATTTTAGTGATATACTGAAAACTGAAATTACATGTACTAATGCCTGCAGTCTTTCTGTATTTGACTTGAGATTCTTTTAAGCCATTTCTTTGCAAGAGTGGGTGATGGGTGTACTCCGTCCCTATAAAGGTTGATGTTGTACGTCTTCCCTTGGGTCGGCTCTCTGTTTTTCCCTTTTTGTACTTTGGATGTTTGTACAACGTGAGGGAAAAGTTGGGTGAGTGGCTACCTAAGGTATTGTTCATATATCGTATTAATTTATTAATCTTATGTGCAACTCCTCCTACACCACTGAATGGAATTTGATGAAACTTGCACAGAATCCTTGTCACATCGTGCCATTTGCAGGAGATATTAGCATTTTGATCGGAATAATATTTGGGGTTTCCTATAGAAAAACATGGACTTTGTCATTGACCTAAGGGGATACCCATCTCTTATGTGCAACTCCTCCTACACCACTGAATGGAATTTGATGAAACTTACACAGAATCCTTGTCAGATAGTGCCATTGTGCAGGAAGAATTTAACATTTTGATTGAAATGATATTTGGGGTTTCCCATAGAATAACATGGACATTCTTCGAGGTGAGGGAGGGATTGAGGTTCCCATGTTTTATCTGCAACTCTTCCTACACTAGATTAAGTGTCAAGTTCATAAGTAAGAACACGTGCATTTTTTTAAGAAATCATGAAGCGGGGGGTATCAGTGGTAAGCATTGCTCACAGTTTTTTTACTCTAGTTTTTATATCATTTCGTGTTTAAGATCGATCATATTGATACGTGATGATAGTTTTTAATAACCTACGGTGCATTGTGTAATTGACATTCGTGTCTCTGTTTATTACCTTTACTTCATAAAAAACATTGAGGAACCCGAAGCTGAATGGTGTGTTGCATCATGGGGAAAGTATATGTAAATTACTCAGTTCTTACTACGGTTGGTTGTTACAGTATGCAAATCAGCACGATTATACTAAAATTAGGTCACATTACCCATATATCGAAAATAATAAAAAATAGCAATTTCAGGTCGAGTTTTCTTCCATTCTATGCCATTCACATTTTTTTAAAGACGAAAATTGAGTGAAGTGCCCTAACAAAAATCACCTGATAAGATTAATCACATGATAAGATACATCTGACTACCTTTCTTGAAAAGGAGTTTCAATTAATGTAAATCAACAAAGCAAGCAATGCAATGGGTTTTTTAATATAAAGAAAAGCTTTTAATACAGTGTTATATACAGATCATTGTTACATTCTTGTATTATAAACACCAAACCAAATTTATTGTATACAATACTCACTCCAGCTGATCAGATGAGCTTTAATCAAATCAATTGAGCGTTAATGAAAAATTTTAATTTTTGTCAAATAACTCATTCAAAACCATTTTTTAATAAAATACCGGTTATTTTAATACACTGTACATAAATAAAGGGGAAAACAAGCAGGATATTGTAGATCAGTTTTATGGAAATCAGGTTTCTTACAAGAAGACTGAAATTTTCAACAAGGAGATAATAGTACAATGTACCAACATAATTATAAATCAAAATTTACAACAAACGATGTCAAAAACTTGGGAAACTGGAAACAGAGAGAAACCTGGATTTTTCCAAACTAAACGGAACCTTAATAAACTACGAAGTGGAACCTCGACAGACAATAAAAGTGATAAAAATAATGATAATGCAGATGAAACAGAAACAGAAACTTTCACTGATGAGAAGACTTGGAATTCTTATATTATCATTACACATTTTTAACAGATAAAAACTGCATGAATTCTTTTTATTTTTATTTATACTGAATAATAAAATACAAATATTTCTTATGTGTGATTCTTGATCACTTCACAGTTCTTGTTGCTAATCAACCAACCAAGCTCTATAAACCTGTGTTAGTGTGTGTATATCACCTCAAGAAAGAAGACCCCCATTATAAGACCACTTTCATGTTTCAGATGGGGTGGTCTTATAAAGGGCGACTACTGTACATAAATACTAAGACTTTTGCAAAATGTGTTACTGTTGGGTGAACACAAGATGTATGAAATTTTGTGTGATGAAATTCATTTCTGCAATAAATACAACATAGTATGTAAAATAATAACACCAAATACATTGTACAACATGTCAACCATTAACTTTACCATTAAACATGTAGCTATATAACCTATCTCTCCACATGTGGTAGACTTGTAACAAGTCCTTGTACATTTTTTGTTGTGTGCAATCTATTTAGCTCTACTTCTTTACATCTTCACCATGCTTTGACTTGACAGTGGCCAAGTATAATACATGTATATTGCAATATAGATACATACGTACAAAACTATAATTAAACTACACAATTCAAGAATGATATGCCAGAATAGTGATAAGATAATAAATGCTAACTGGTGTAATACAATCTGGGGTTCTTCAAACAGTGATCAAACCTGGAGTGTACATTGTAGTTATAACAGTAGTAAATGCATACCAATCACAGGTTACCAAATTCTGTGCCATACATTCAGTATAACAGTGAATACCAATGTTGCATTCTGGTTGGTTAAGAAGGGGTTACTTTTGTACAACTTTTGTCCTTCATGTTATACATGAATTAGGTTATAAACAGTGGTACATTTTTCTCAGATCTAGCAAAATGAAATTTTGGTTAATTTTTTAGCAAATTAGTTTTTTTTTTACATTTTTTGCATTAGAAATTGCATGTAAAAATGAGAGCGTCTTAAATGTTCAAACTATTGAAAGTAGTAATAGGTCAATGATATACATTTTCAAAATGTTAAATGAAAGTTTATCAATTTACTATTTTTGGTAAATGCTGATCAATGTTAGAAAGGTATGCAATAGTATTTTTGGCAGTGTCCAACATTTACTATTGTTTTACCTGTAGGAGTGGATAACATACACACATTAACAATTAAATACTGCAGATTTGAATTTGATTGCCAATTATGCAATTTCATGCCAAAATGGTGTTACTATGTATGAAAATAAACTACAGTGCATTCCTTTTAATTGCATAACCAATTTTACATATGACAATATACAATAAAAGGAATAGTCCGAGAATCATCTGCTGTCCAACGCTTTTTTTAAATAGCATTAGAGGGCAGAGCATTCTTGGACCGTAAAAGTAAATGCCAATTTCCAACCTAAAATATTGAGTTTTCACTAAATATAATAACTAAATATTTTTACATGGAGAGTATAAGTATATAAACAGACAATGCAGTTAAGTGGAATCCACTGTACCCTCATGGGACTTCTTCCAAGTGTATATGTTGTATTATATACTATTTTTACACTATACTTAAAAAAAAATCTGTCACAGACTTTGGTGTAAATAAAAAAAAAATATAAATAATATTGAAACAATTTTGGGGAATGATTAGCTATGAAAGAATAATATCTGTATATCAACAAGTTTGACATATGTAAAAGTTAACCTCCAGTCTGTGGAGCCTCAAATCCATGTCCTATCCTGCCTTACTTATCTGTATCCATATGACGGAACGTGGTGATGTCAGATTTATCAAAATGTCGACTAGATTTTAAAAATTTCATCAGTGTCTTGACAGTTTTCATGATTCTCAAATAAGTAGCAAAGCCTGGATGGACAAAAGGTCAAACATATTTGAATTGCCTGGTATCACATTTTAGGTTTCCTTATAAAAACACAGATTGAAATAAATGAAGGGCGCAGTGAAATTGGTGGAAATTAAATTAGGGAACAATGTACACATGTACATACATTTAAGTAATGGTAAAATAACATAAATTATTTCCTCAAAAATTAATTTATAAACATAAGTAATTAGGTTTACGGTAGTCAGAGAATCCTCTGCCGTCCAACGCTTTTTTTTGCGTGGGACGCAAAAAAAAAGATAGTTGGACGGCAGAGGATTCTGGGACTAGGTTTACGGAAGTAGATTTTTTTTCAAAGCTTTTCGAATTTTCAGTGAAATCAGTTTGGAAATCATTAGTTTAGTAAAGATATATTCAGACCAAATATAAAATTATTTACATATGTTTCTTTAAATAAACAACAGATAACACAGTGTATGTGTAGAAAAATTGGAATTTTTCTTAAATTCACAAAGCATCAAATCATTTTTCTAGAAAAAAAATTATTAATGTTCAAAATTATTTATTTCATTACCACTGAAATCACAAAACTATTTCTATTCTAACAAACTGTGTAATGTGAAGTGTAGTAATTGAAATCTTATTTTAAAATCTGCTCGGCAACTGTTAATTTAAAAGTAATTGTTGGTATTATCATTGATCCAAAAAACAAGCTGTTCCATGTCTTTGATAAGTTGGTCATCAACATTATCACACTTCTTTGTTCCACCAGGATAGTAAGCGAACATTTTGTGAAGTAGTTCATCATTTTCAGGATTTTCTGATAATTTCATATCTGTATGCTACAATCAAATTGTAAATTTTTTAATTTGCTATATTTACTATTATTTTATTTTCATTGTTTAAAAATATGTCCGCACAAATTATACATGTACAATAACAAGTTAATTATCCCCATTAGTCCATGTTGGTCAACTGGAATTTTTACTGTTCCTGTCACTGTTCATGTGTGATTTTGTACATCTACAAACAAGAATGCACAAGACTAGATCCTTATGTGATAAAGTTTACTGGAGGACATTGGTTCCCTTCTATCTCTTTCATTATGTTGCCGAAAAAACGACTAAATGTTTAATTAAAATGGAATCATTAATTAGGACCCGCCACTTTTTGTTTGATGCCCTATAGTGGTCTGTCTGAAACTAGATGTGTCCAGGCTGTAACTTTTTTATCTTTTGAAGTAGGCTTTTGATATTTGGAATGTGGGTGGATAAAATCAAGGCTATTTGTCGCTTACTGTGGTTGATGACCTTTGACTTTGAACTTTGATCTAAAGGTCATGAATGACAAATTCATGTCCGGGCTGCAACTTTTTTTTATCTTTTGTGATAGACTTTTGATATTTGGAATGTGGGTAGATACTATCAAGTTGATGTGTCCCATACCATGGTTGATGACCTTTGACCTTGACCTCAGGGTCAGCAGGGCCCACAGAGATGGATACCATCTCACTGATATCTAGTTAAACAATTAATTATGCTTACATTGCATGTTGATATAGAAGCAATTTCTTTTTGTTGAGAAATTATTGCATCATGCTGTACATATTTTGTTTGATTGCCTTGAGGCACTTTGTCTGCAGACTGTCCACCTGTTGATAGAAATATTGTATGATCCTGTGGTGATACTATAGAACAATACTTCTGGTTTAACTCTTGAAGGAGAGAATCAGTCTTTGGAATTGGTGGTAAACTATGGGGGTCACTGGATTGTGATGTATATTGGTTTTCACACTAAAAGATTAAAATAAAAAGAAATTGAATCCTGTTGATTTAATGATAAATTTAAATGATTAATTGCATAGTTTACATTGCCGTATTTTCGTGAAACCGTTTCTCAAACCCTCGGATTGCTGACCTATATAAAACTAAAAGGAAACATTATGGTTGTCATTAGTTTATGAAAGAAACAATTAGTTTTTTAAGGATACTTGTTACTTTTTTTATATACCCATTCTTGACAGAGTTGGGGGTATATAATGGTCCTCATATCTGTCCACATTTGGTTTCCGGATGATAATTAAAATGTTTTCATCCAATTTGAATGAAACTGTGGGATATTGTTCTATATGAGGTTGGTAAGAAGCCTAACGATTTTGGGAAAATCTGTCATATTTCAAGGTCGCAGTTCACAAAAAACGTTAGAATTTTTACAACAGCGGGGTAAATTTTTACAAAAATCTTCCGGACAATAACTCAAAAAGTTTGCATCCGATTTGAATGAATCTTTAGGATATTGTTGAACATCAGGTTGGTAAGAATCCTATCGATTTTGGGGGAAAACTGTCAAATTTCAAGGTCGCAGTCCTAGAAAAACTTCAGAAATTTTTACCAAAAAATTGTTTCCGGACAAAAACTCAAGAAGTTTGCATCCCTTTGAATGAAACTTTATGATATTGTTATATATCAGGTTGGTAAGAAGCCTATCAATTTTGCGGTAAATCTGTCGAATTTCAAGGTCCCAGTCCACGAAAAACATTAGAAATTGTTACAACAGCAAGGGTATCAGTGATCGCTAGATCGACTCTATCTAATTAGGTTTGTCTGTTCATTGATGATCTTCAAATTTTTTTATGTGTCTGTGCAAATTAAAATTTCACTAGAATCTTAATGTTTTGTTTATGAATACATACTTCATTAGGGTGAAGTGTTTCATTGTGTGAGACAGAATTCTCATCATTTGCCATATATCCTATAGTAGGAAACACAAAGTCCATGTTATTTATTCCTTGTAAGGCATTGTCAGATTGCATAGGATCAAGACTTGATCCATCAATGCAACATGTTTGTCCATTTTGCTGAAGAACAAAAAATAGAACAATCAACTTCAATATATTCTTTTGATAAGTATCATACTAGCTAGCAGCCCATCAAGTCCTACAGCTGGTGATGAACATCTACAGATTTTTTGTTTGAAATTTATTTTTAAATGCTCGTATTCACATATTTTAATATTATCTTTCATAGACCCATTGCTCATTGAATACAAATATTTGTAAAGGGGGATAACTCAGTTATTGTCAGTACAAAGATGTAAAATCAATCATTTAAAATGCAAGAAAATTAACCATCTGACTAGGCATTAATTTGCCGATGTAGAAGTTAAACCCCCCAAAGTCAAATGCAAAAAAATTAGTGTCCATTTGCTACAGAGGTCCTAATCCAATTGGGATTGCCTGTGAAAAAGTAACAGGACGGGAGAGACATCTAAATTTTTCATTTAACAAATTTTTCATTCACTTGAAATTTCATCTATGGGGCATTACATATATAATGCTAAATTTCATAAAAATGTGGAAAAAGTATGGGGGTCTACCAACTTTATGCAGGAGTTTTACCCTAAAGTTAATGAATGGGTTTTCTATTTTCATTTCAATGTTGTGGTTACATTGTACCACATTACACACTTTAGATGTGCTTCCCCAGTAAAAACATTGACTTGAAAAAATTATTCTTGTTTTACAGTAATGTCATACCTCTCAAAATATCCAACTCTTCAGCAATAGCAGTTATAAGAAAAGCAGAAACAAGGGAGAAAATTGGGACTATTATTTCATGCTACCTTGTTTTGACAAGCACATTCCACAAATAGGATAATGACCCCTTTAAGCAAATCCAACAGTTTAAGATTGCCACCAGATTTTTTTATGCTCTTTAATGATTCTGTAATTAAAATAGGCATGTAGTTTGAATATTTTGCTACAAAAATAAAAAATGGTGACAGTTTCCAAAGATGTGGTGAATCCTTTTTTTAGCCATTATTAACTGACAAGGACAGTTAATGTATACTTTTTTTATTCAGTTATATAAGTTTTGCACAACGTCAAAATATCACCTTTTTATGACAGTACAGGTATAATAGTTACCA
The DNA here is from genome assembly GCA_944474755.1 of Limnoperna fortunei. Lineage (NCBI taxonomy): Eukaryota > Metazoa > Mollusca > Bivalvia > Mytilida > Modiolidae > Limnoperna > Limnoperna fortunei. Next base: position 57,103,327 of record OX104121.1, on the reverse strand, counting down.
AATAAGCAGAAACACATCTAATAAAAGCCAATCTTTTATCAATTGAGAGTTTATTTTGAGCGTGGGAGGTGGAAAATAGTAAATTATATTGCTATGACGGTATGATATAAAAATCAACATTTTACTTTGAAAAAGAAAAAACCAAACTTAAAAAGCTTTTCATAGCTGTAATAAGTATATAAATAAACTTGAGATTTAGAAGCAAAGGTCTCTTATCTGTAGCTTTAACTTTAATAAAACTATGCACAAGGTAGAAATCTGACTATTTTCTTAGAACTGATTTACAATGCAAAAGTCTCATTGGCATCTTTACAGTCCTTTTTGCATGCCACGTCACTGAAAAAGTAGAAAATACAGCAACTGACTAGACTGATTGGTTCAAAGTACCCCAAAACAAACTGGATTCATAGACTTTGTATTTTAACGGCACATTCCAAATGATTCATACCCATGCTAATTAATTACCTAGAGGCCAGACAATTTTAGGCAGGAGTTTTACCTTAATGTTTAATTATTATACCCCCCGCTTGAAAAGCGGGGGGTATATAGTGTTCATGGTGTCCGTCCGTCCTTCCGTCCGTCCGTCCGTCCGTTACACTTTCTATTATTTGCAACTCCTCCTACACCACTGAAAGGAATTTGATGAAACTTACACAGAATCTTTGTCTCATAGTGCCATTGTGCAGGAGATATTTAACATTTTGATCGGAATGATATTTGGGGTTTCCCATAGAAAAACATGGACTTTGTCATTGACCTAAGGGGGTCCCTATCTCTTATGTGCAACTCCTCCTACACCACTGAATGGAATTTAATGAAACTTACACAGAATGCTTGTCACATAGTGCCATTGTGCAGGAGATATTAAACATTTTGATCAGATCGATATTTGGGGTTTCCCATAGAAAAACATGGACATTGTCATTGACCTAAGGGGGGCCTCATCTCTTATGTGCAACTCCTCCTACACCACTGAATGGAATTTAAAGAAACTTACACAGCATCCTTGTCACATAGTGCCATTGTGCAGGAGATATTAAACATTTTGATCGGATCGATATTTGGGGTTTCCCATAGAAAAACATGGACATTGTCATTGACCTAAGGGGGTCCTCATCTCTTATGTGCAACTCCTCCTACACCACTGAATGGAATTTGTTGAAACTTACACAGAATCCTTGTCACATAGTGCCATTGTGCAGGAGATATTTATTATTTTGATCGGAATGATATTTGGGGTTTCCCATAGAACAACATGGACTGTCATTGACAAAAGGGGATACCCATTTCTTATGTGCGACTCCTTCTACACCACTAAATGGAATTTGATGAAACTTACACAGAATGTTGTCACATATTGCCACTGTGCACTAGATATATAACATTTCGATTGGAATGATATTTGGGGTTTCCCATAGAAAAACATGGACTTTGTCATGGACATAAGGGATACCCATCTCTTATGTGCAACTCATTCCTACACCACTGAATGGAATTTGTTGAAACTTACACAGAATCCATGTCACATAGTGCCATTGTGCAGGAGATATTTAACATTTTGATTGGAATGATATTTGGGGTTTCCCATAGAAAAACATGGAGTTTGTAATGGACATAATGGGATACCCATCTTTTATTTACAATTCCTCCTATACCACTGAATGGAATTTGTTGAAACTTATACAGAATCTTGGTCACATATTGCCATTGTGCATTGGGTATTAAACATTTTTATCAGAATATTATTGGAGGTTTGCCATAGAAAAACATGGACTTTGTCATTGACATAGGGGATGCCATTCTATGGGGGATTGGGGAGGGTTACATGTATTATCTGCAATTTCGCCTTCACGTTTAACTAGATAAAGTTTCAATTTCATAATTAAGAACACCTGAATTTTCAAAGTAATTGTGAAGCGGGAGGTATCAATGGTGAGCATTGCTCACAGGTGTTTTTACTCTAGTTTCAATGTTGTGGTAACATTGTACCACATTACACACTTTAGAAAGTGCTTCCACTGTGAAGACATTTAAAAAAATTAGCCTCGTTCTACAGTAATACCATACCTCTCAAAATATCCAACTCTTCAGCAATAGCAGTTATAAGCAAAAGCAGAAACAATAGAGAAATTTGGGACTATTTTTTTAATGCTGCCCTGTTTTGACATGCACCAGCAATTCATTCCACATTTAGGATATGAATCCCTACAACGAGATGACAGTATGAAAGGAAAATATAGCATATTATATATCATTTAGTTCAAAGTATGCAGCTTGTAATGCAATTTTTCAAATATGTTAAAAATTGAATAATTTTTGGATTGAAAGAAATTGTATAAATTTAGTATATTTGATTTGGTGGAATGTAAAAAAATCTTTAAATATTCTTTTGACTAGTGCACACAAAGGGAACAAATCTACCCATAACATGAGTTCAGTACACACAAAGGAACAACATTAAGCAAAAAACTGTTGCCCTATATGCATTTATACCATGTAAATCGGATATTGTGTGTATGTGTTATGTCTAGTCAATCTGATTAATGCAAGTGGATTAATGTTATGCATTTTACCTGTTGCACATTTGTGAGCTAGATTTTGCGATATTTTGTGTTGTGTATTGTCAAATGCCTTAATTTCTGCCTAAATCATTAATCTATTGTTGAAAACTGCTTCTTTGATAAAATAAGAAAATCAATAGTACCAGTGAGGCATTGTAAGAAGAGTGTTGCTGTCGTGTTTTCCTCATTGTTGTATTTTCATCATGTCGTAGTTTTCTCCTCTGAAATATCAAATGTGATTTGTAGTATGGAATCTTTGTTATATTAAAAATGAAGTAGCACAAAATTCAATCAAGGAAAGGTTAGTGTCTATTAGTAGCCTTTAAACAAAGTTGATGGTGGGGGTTCGGTTGGTTTTATGCAATAACTCAATCTATGGTAATTTCAAACAGAAGCAGTTATTTGTTTGGTTTGTTATTGGTTATTCCCATGATTATTCTACTTCTGGTATAGATACAGAGAACTACTACATTTCTTTGAAATATATTTATCTATTAAATCTAATATATGCTGTGTATTTATCTCAACTTTTCTAACTTAAATTTGCCTGTGTCTTATGGCAACATCTGCAACATCATGGTCATTGGCTGCTTTGCAAACTTTTGTCAAACTCTGCACAAAGCATTCTTGCCTAAATGGGATTCGGGTTTTTCAAATGAAGGCCACCCATTCTTTTAAAGTAGATAATTGAGAAACTATTAAAATATGAAACAATTAAGATATTGTTAAAATATGATGTCATAAATTTTAAAATCATATCATAGGTACAGAGTATTTGAGGGTTCAACTGAAGAGCCGTCCCTTCTAAAGGGGAGATAATTAAGTTATGTTCAAATATGATGTCTAAATTGTAAAATCTTTTTCTCACGAAATATTTAGATAATTTCAACCAGTTGTGCATTTCAACCATAATTTTTTTAGAAAATTTCATCAACAGTACTTACTTTATTTTGACATTTCTTTTCAGCCTCCTGGATACCAGATGTTTTCTTTGATCTTTTTTTGTGGCTGGGAGCATGAATTGAATTGTCAGTGGGACCACATTGGCTGCCATTTTTGGCTTTTGAATTAAGATTTGCAAAATTCTGTTGTGTAATAGATTGATTTATATAGGTACTTTGGTGACTGGTAGATGCTTGAACACGGTCACAGATTCCGGAGCTGGCACAATATCCATTAAACCATTCTGTACATAGATTCAGTCCATGGTGCTTCAATTTATCTAGAACATCTGGTTTGTATAATAATCCTTCCAACTGTAGATACTTGAGAGAATTCTCAATAACAGCAACATTTGTGTGTAAAGTGTAAATTTTAAACAATTCTTGCATATTTTGTTGTTTCCATGCTGCAACTAGAGCAGTGTACTCCGGTGGAATATTTATGTTTTCTGTTTCAATGTATTCTACAAGGTTGTTTACAAGATTTTTATCCTGACCTTTCTCTGTCCTTTTTCCTGCATTATTTGGATCATAATACTTTCTTTCTTTGTCCCAGCTGATTGGCTTAGTTGTCCAAATTCCATCAATTTTCTCCATAGGATGACTGCCTTTGGATATCTTACAAAACAAAACTGCTACTGCACGTATAATATTTGCTTTCCCTTTTGGTTTTTCATTATAAGCATTGTGAATAGAAAAGTCAATTTGAATTTTGATATGCTCTAACATTTGTTGTAGTTTAGGTGTGTCCTTGTCAGTTATGATACATTGTATAGCTTTTTTTATTGTCTGTATCTCTTTCCGACATGTGTGTAGTTCAAACAATAATGTCTTATCATCATTCCTCCATGCAGTAATCTCCCTTTGATACTGGGATAAATCTAATTGTTGTTGATAACAGAGATCCAGAATGCATTTCAAAAGGCTCTCATCAGACTTGACATCTTCATTACCTCCCTTTGACTTGTTCCTTGGATCATAAAATGGCTGATCACATGGCCAGTTATTGGGTTTTTCTTTCCATAGATCTTTTGGTTTACTGTTTACTTGAATTCTTTTTAAGGTTTTTAGTAGTATTGAACAAATGTCCCAGATCCATGCCCTAAGCTTCTGTGAGGCAGGAATAGTCTTCAACTTTGACAGTGTAGGTCCAGGATTGATCTCGACATCCCCTGAACACCACAACAGATATAGGATAGATTTATCATACTCATACTTCAGAGACAGGTACTTCTTCATTTCTGCAGACTTGTGGTGTCCACCATATGTAGAACTCATCAGCAGAAGCATCACAATTATCAGAAATTCTGAACATTTGACTACTTTCTCCATCTCTTCTTCCTTTCCCATAGATTTAATGAAGGTAAAATGCTTCTGGTATTCATCAATATTTATGTCTTTGTGGTCTTCATTATTAACTGCATGTCTTAGTTTGCAAAAACATTTGTATAGTACTTTCTTTTTATCTTTAATAACTTTTTCATCAAAATGAAGACTTTCTCCAACTGTTAAAGTAAGTTTTGTTAGCAAAGAACATTCTGGTATATCTTTATTTATATCTAGTACAAACTGAACAACCTGATTATTATTATTATTCTGATTTAATTTGATGTATGAAGAATTACTTATTGCTTCAGTACACAGATCTTCTACTTCAGGATTTAATTCAATCTGGCATAGTGTCTTCACAAATTCTTTCAATTCGCTTGCTTCTTTACAGTCATCTGCTACATGTCCTAATATTACTAATATATGGTGAAAATATGTTTTCTTCAAATACAAACGCATTGGAGCAGCAGGACCCAAATTATAATAATAATCATCATCAATACAGTGATCTAGAGGAATGAAAGGATTATCATCAGCACAATCATATTCATCCTCATTAGTATCAGTAGCAGCAGCAGATGGATGTAACCAATCTGATGGTTGTTGGTATGATAAGGCATTGTTAATGTCTAGCCTTTTGTTTTTATATTTGTTAAGTTTACCATCAATCTTTTTTAACATCCTAACAAAACTCTCTTTGTTTCTAAAGTCGCCATATTTCCTCAAGTATTCTGAACTTAAAATTGTGTCTGCATACATGTGTTTGGAATAGTCAGTATCTGACTGTATCACACACTCTTCATTACCCATATAACAATAACATTCATGTTTAGCCATACATGTTTCATCTAATAAACTAATTTTCAGACTATGTAATGCAGTAACAGCTAGTTGTGTACCATTTGTGTCTTTAGATAAACAACAATCATGAAGTACTTCCAGCAGAATCAGGCTGTATCCACGCATTGTTTTACAGTCTAAACCAGATGTATCAATATTAACATCTTTCAAGTATTCCAAATTCTGACGAAGAAAATCTTTACCTCTATCATGATAATTGTTCTCCATTAGTTTAACTGAGGCTTTTATAATTGCACTAATTGTACAACTTTGATTTGGTTCTACTGCATGAAACAATTGATGTATCAAATGTTTAGTACATGACATCTGGTCTTTGTCTAGTAGCATTAAGTAATGATAAAATACTTGAAAGGGGTATGGTGCATCCATGTTCCTAATATAAGACTCTACAGAGCCAATAGTTTCCCTTATATCTGGTTTTGGATATGAAAAAAAGGAACAATGAAGAACACACAAAAACATAACTGGAAAGGATTCAGTACATATAGTCATCTTCTTAAATAACAAAAACGATTCAATAATACCAGAGTTTACAACTAAACATGACACAAATAATTCTGTTTCAGTAGATACTAAATACTTCAATTTCTTGTACTCTTTTTTCTGCAATAGTCTACCACAGTATGTCATTTGTAATGCAAACTCTATTTCTGGATATGACTTCCAGACATCATGTATTGTATGCATTAATTCGGATGGTGTCAATCCTTGATAAAATATGTTGAAATACTTGTCAGCAGGATCTAAATATACAGTTATTCTCCAATCTGATAGTTTTTGTATGAACTGTATCATAATGGGTGGTTCAGCTATGGTAGAAGTAGACAATATATGAAACATAATTATTATTAATAATAATTTAATATATGAATTAGTGTAGCCATGGACTGGATTGATTTTCTTCATTTCATCTATTGATGTTTCAAAGGCTTTCTGTATCACATAGTCTTGAGTATTTAAGACAAGTAGTTTAAATTCTTGAAGTTTTGTTTCAATATCTTCCTTGTTCCCTGCTGTCCAGAAGTATATCTCATATTCCTTCAGTTTACTTCGGAATTCATGTATATCTAATCCTTTCCACAATGTTCCTATAGTGTTTCCTGGAGTGGTTAGTTTTGTGATGTTACTTTCTAAGTACAAAGCTGTTGGTATGTCTTGTCTCATTGTTCCTATAGTATTTCCTGGAGTGGTGTGACTGTTGTTACTTTCTAAGTACAAAGGTGTCTGTATGTCTGGTCTAATTGTTCCTATAGTGTTTCCTGGATTGGTTAGTATTGTGTTGTAAGTATTTAAGTATACAGCTGTCACAAGCCCAGGAAATTCTTCCATTGTTTCTTTAACAATCAAACAGTCTAGATCTTATGCTATTTATAATTAGCTTTGTTTACATAGTTCCTTGGTTTCTGAGACATATTAATTGCTTTAAATTTCCAAGGTGGTCTGAACAGGTTGATTAATGCCTTCATCTTGAATCCTGTTTTTGAAAATGAGAAAAAAAAGAAAATGGGTGTTCCACAGAAGGAAAGACCTTACTGTATTTCGTCCGATTATTATTAAGGTCTTTCCCACTACAGTGGAAAGACCTTATTGTTTTTTCGTCTGATTATTAAGGTCTTTCCCTTCCACAGAAGGAAAGACCTTACTGTATTTCGTCTGATTATTATTATTGTTCTTCTTTTCTGCCATCAATTGACGAAAAGTGTCGCGACATATCTTTTCGATACTTGGTACCAATATTTGGTCATACCGGTACTCGCCTTAGCCGACCCTGTGAAACCGATCTATTTTTAGTAACGGAGTTATCTGCCCCAGACCGGAAAACCTTGTGCACAGATCTCCTCCTAAACCATAACCGGTATCAAAAATCTGAAGTGTGGAAAATGTGGCTGGACTCCTGGCGACATGTCATCACCCAAAAAATTTCTTTTCGATTCACTTCCTGTTTACGCGATTTTGACGCGAAATTTGTCGAAAACGTCAAAGTTGTCGGATTTACACAAAACTTGGTTTCCACGTAGATATGAGGGTCCTAATAACATATATCGGATCAAAAAAAATTTTCGGTCCACCATTTTCAAAATGGCCGCCATTGAAATTTTGTTTTCGCTATAACTCGAAAACCATAAAAAATTGAAGCAGACAATATATTAGAAAAATGTTCCTCTCATTGCGATCTACATTTGATATATAGTGTCGAAAACTGTGCGACAAACTGTTTTCGAGGTTATGGCCCTTGACTTGTTTCGACTAAATTTTGTTTTCAATATAACTCAAAAACCATAAAAAATTGAAGCAGACAATATATCAGAAAAATGTTCCTCTTACTCAGGTCTACATTTGATATATAGTGTCGAAAACTGTGCGACAAACCGTTTTCGAGGTTATGGCCCTTGACACGTATCGGCTAAATTTTGTTTTCAATATAACTCAAAAACCGTAAAAAATTGAAGCAGACAATATATTAGAAAAATGTTCCTCTCATTAAAATCTACATTTGATATATAGTGTCGAAAACTGTGCGACAAACCGTTTTCGAGGTTATGGCCCTTGACACGTTTCAGCTAAACTTTGTTTTTAATATAACTCAAAAACCGTAAAAAATTGAAGCAGACAATATATTATAAAAATGTTCCTCTCATTGAGATCTACATTTGATATATAGTGTCAAAAACTGTGCGACAAACCGTTTTCGAGGTTATGGCCCTTGACTTCTTTCGGCTAAATTTTTGTTTTCAATATAACTCAAAAACCATAAAAAATTGAAGCAGACAATATATCAGAAAAATATTCCTCTCACTGAGGTCTACATTTGATATATAGTGTCGAAAACTGTGTGACCAACCGTTTTCGAGGTTATGGCCCTTGACAGGTTTCGGCTAATCAGTTTATGGCTTATAACTTTTAAATCGTCAGAGATAATATAGTAAAGATATGCTTTTATGTGACCGTCATAATAAGCCCTTCGATTTAAGACCAAAGTCGAATGGTTACGGGCAGCCATTTTCAAAATGGCCGACACCGTAAACAGTTTTTATGAAATAACACTTAAACCGCACAAAATTGAAGCGGACAATACATGGGAAACTGAATCGGGATCACTAACTAAATTTAAATATCATATTGCATGACCGGAAGTGACATTTTGTCCATAGCAACCAACTAAATGCCATTAGCAACCATACATTTTCTGACTTAGGACCACTTGCTTTGTACACTAAAACCATGGTAACTGACAGTAAAGTCATTAGCAACTATATACCTAGACATAACACTAATAAAATGCAGGGAAAGACCTCACATTTGTTCTCTGAACAAATGACTTTTAATTATTATTATTATTCTTTTAATCTTCCAACGCCAAAACGAAAAAAGTGTCTTGACGTATCGCTTTGAAACTTGGCAGACTTAACCGACGCTACTTGGGCTCGAGATCTGAGTCACCCTGCGAAACCGATCTATTTTTAGTAACGGAGTTATCTGCCCCAAACCCAAAACCCTTGTGTTCAGATAAACTCACAAACCATGACAGATATCCAAAATCTAAAGTGGGGAAAATGTTGTCTGACTTATGGCCATGATTTGTCATGCAAAAAAAATTTCTTCAATCTACTTCCTGTTTACGCGTTTTTGACGCGAAATTTGTCAAAAACGTCAAAGTTGTCGGATTTACACAAAACTTGGTTTCCAAGTAGATATGAGGGTCCTAATTACATATATCGGATCAAAAATTTTTTTCGGTCCACCACTTTCAAAATGGCCGACATTGAAATGTTGTTTTCAATATAACTCAAAACCCATAAAAAATTGAAGCAGACAATATATCAGAAAAATGTTCCTCTCATCGAGATCTACATTTGATATATAGTGTCGAAAACTGTGCAACAAACCTTTTAAATCGTCAGAGACAATATAGTAAACATATGGTTTTTATGTGTCATAATAAGCCCTTCGATTTAAGACCAAAGTCGAATGGTTACTGGCAGACATTTTCAAAATGGCCGACACCGTAAACAGCTTTTATGAAATAACACTTAAACCTTACAAAATTTAAGCGTACAATACATGGGAAACTGAATCGGGATCACTAACTAAATTAAATATCATATTGTATGACCGGAATTGACATTCTGTCCATAGCAACCAACTAAATGTCCTTAGCAACCATACATTTTCTGACTAAGGACCACTTGTTTTGTACACTAAAACCATGGTAACTTACCGTAAAGTCAATAGCAACTATATACCTAGACATAACACTACAAAATGCAGGGAAAGACCTCACATTTGTTCTCTGAACAAATGACTTTTCATTATTATTGTTCTTTTTTTCTGCCATCAATTGACAAAAAGTGTAGTGACATATCTTTTCGATACTTGGTACCATTATTTGGTCTTACCGGTACTCGCCTTAGCCGACCCTGTGAAACCGATCTATTTTTAGTAACTGAGTTATCTGCTTCTGACTGAAAAACCTTGTGCACAGATCTCCTCTTAAACCATAACCCGGTATTAAAAGTCTGAAGAATGGAAAATGTCGCTGACCTCCTGGCAACATGTCATCACGGAAAAATTTTTTTTTCGATCCACTTCCTGTTTATGCGATTTTGACGCGAAATTTGTCGAAAACGTCAAAGTTGTCGGATTTCCCCAAAACTTGGTTTCCACGTAGATATGAGGGTCCTAATAACATATATCGGATCAAAAAAATTTTTCGGTCCACCATTTTCAAAATGGCCGCCATTGAAATTTTGTTTTCGCTATAACTCAAAAGCCATAAAAAATTGAAGCAGACAATATATCAGAAAAATGTTCCTCTCATTGAAATCTACATTTGATATTTAGTGTCGAAAACTGTGCGACAAACCGTTTTCGAGGTTATGGCCCTTGACTTGTTTCGACTAAATTTTGTTTTCAATATAACTCAAAAACCATAAAAAAATTGAAGCAGACAATATATCAGAAAAATGTTCGTCTCATTGAGATCTACATTTGATATAAGGTTTGAAAACTGTGCGACATACTGTTTTAGAGGTTATGGCCCTTGACAGGTTTCGGTTAAATTTTGTTTTCGAAATAACTCAAAACCATAAAAATTTGAAGCAGATAATATATCAGAAAAATGTTCCTCTCATTGAGATCTACATTTGATATACAGGTTCAAAAACTGTTCGACAAACCGTTTTAGATGTTATGGCCCTTGACAGGTTTCGGTAAATTTTGTTTTCGAAATAACTCAAAAACCATAAAAAAAATTGAAGCAGATAATATATCAGAAAAATGTTTCTCTCATTGAGATCTACATTTCATATACAGGTTCAAAAACTGTGTGACAAACCGTTTTAGAGGTTATTGCCCTTGACAAGTTTCGGCTAAATTTTGTTTTCCAAATAACTCAAAAACCATAAAAAATTGAAGCAGATAATATATCAAAAAAATGTTCCCCTCATTGAGATCTACATTTGATTTACAGGTTCAAAAACTGTGCGACAAACCGTTTTCAAGGTTATGGCCCTTGACTTGTTTCGGCTAAATTTTGTTTTCAATATAACTCAAAAACCATAAAAAAGTTGAAGCAGACAATATATCGGAAAAATGTTCCTCTCAATGCGATCTACATATGATATTTAGTGTTGAAAACTATCCGACAAACAGTTTTCGAGGTTATGGCCTTTGACAGGTTTCGGCTAAATTTTGTTTTCAATATAACTCGAAAACCATACACATTTGAAACAGACAATATAACAGAAAAATGTTCCTCTCATTGAGATCTACATTTGATATAAATTATTGAAAACTGTGCGCCAAATCGTTTTCAAGTTATGGCCTTTGACATTTTTCAGCTAATCAGTTTATGGCTTATAACTTTAAAATCGTCAGAGATAATATAGTGAACATAGGTTTTTTGTGACTGTCTCAACAAGCCCTTCGATTTAATACCAAAGTCCAATGGTTACGGGCAGCAATTTTCAAAATTAGCAACCATATAGCTAGACATAACACTAAAAAATGCCGGGAAAGACCTCACATTTGTTCTTTGAACAAATGACTTTTCATTCTTATTCTTATTCTTCTCAGCGATGCTTGTCTTGCCATAACTTTTTTGTCTTTTGACATAGGCCTTAGATATTTGGTATGAACCAACATGGTTGACCTTTGTTAATAACACAACTTGAAGCACCACTGTACAAAATTTCAAAACATTTGCAAACAGATCTTCCAAAGTAAAAACTCTTTAATGCTTTCTTTATGAAGTCCCATTCAATGGAATCGAAAGCTTTTTCGAAATCTATAAGCAATAATAAACCATCTTTATCATTTTCTTCTGAATAATGCATAAGGACATTTATGCACATCTCCTTATGTTCCATAACACACTTGGGGTGCTCTGTTTGATGTTATACTGAAGGCTTGCAACAACAAAAAACACAATTGAAATTGAAAAGGTCATTTATTTTCTTAAATGACAAAAGAAACATCTCACAAGTAAAAACAGCACTACCAGTTTAAAATTTAATCTCTGTTTAAAAAATGACTAGGTAGTGCTGCGTACTAAAAAATTTCTAACAAAAGGTTAACACATAACATCAAAGGTGGGTAAAAGTGAAAAATGCCAAATGCCATTTTCATAATAAAAAACAATAGATTACTAACTACATGTATATATATATATATCTATATATATAAATATGTACAATGGGTGTGGTGGGTGGGAAATGAAATAGATTCCTGATTACAAAAGAAAATTTTTGCATCCAAAATGGCGGAATTGAGAAAGTGACGCTGACCACCCAAATTGGCTGTTCCATCAATTAGGCACTGGCTATTACTTTGTATAAGGTGGCTGTTACAATAATTAGCATTAGCTATTAAATAAATTCAACCATTGCTATTCTGATTAAAACTTAGGCTGGAATGTGCATAAAATTTTTTATACCTATAAAATTCATATAAAAGGCGTGTATTCTCACCAATAAACCTGTCTTTAATAAAACACTTTTGTGTGTCGCTTATGATAAATGGTAAAACATCTTTTATTCTATTAGCAATAACAGTAGAAGCAATTTTTGTATCTGTATTTAAAAGGCTTATAGGCCTCCAATTACTAATGTGACGTCTATCTTTTCCCTCTTTAGGGATGCAAGTAATAATTCCTTGGTACTGAAATCGTGAAAAACTCCTAGATTCATATGTAAAGCATAAAGAACGGAAAAGAAAAGGTCCAATATCCTTCCAAAAAATTGTTTACAAATCAATAGTTAAACCATCTGAACATGGACTCTTTCCATTCTGCATGGACTTCAATTCTTTGGCACACTCATCAAAAGTGAGATTACCTTCACATGAGTCCATTTGCTCCTCTGTGATGAAAGAAAGCATATAGTGCAAGCCAGATTTCTACCAGAATACAAATTCTTATAAAACATCTTTTGTTCATGTAGAATATCTGACTGCCTAGACACCAGTTTTCCATCATCATCTAAAATTTCAGTAATAGTTTTCTTAATAAAATCTTTTTAATTTACAAAAAAATTCAGAACACTTTTCACCATTCTCATGCCAGTTTGATCTTGACCTTAGTAGAATACCTTCAATCCTCTTTGATCTTTCATTCTCTAATAGAGACTTCTTGTTCTGTAGAGTATTCATGGTCTGATCAGAAGGATTAATGTTCATAATATTTTCTAAACTTTGAACATCTTGTTCTAGTTTCTTAATTTCATCATTTTTTCCATCTCTTTTTTTTACTTTGCTATGCTGTATGTAATTGATCTTGACCTAGTTTTCATTTTTAAAACTTCAAAACATAATTGATCAGTACACTTGAAGACAAAATTCAAGGGGCCCTCTAAGTCCCCTGATTCAAAATATTCAGATATAGTTTCTTCAATACAATCGTTGACTTCTCCAATATAATCTATATGCCTTTAAAGTTTAGAGTTAAATTTCCAGTACCTTTCCCTCTTTTTTCTAAACTGGAAGAGAATGTAAAAATAATAGCAGAGTGATCCGTTTTATAACCTGGTATAATAGATGTATTTTTCAAAAGTGACAAAAGGTCTTCTGTAACTAAAAAGTAATCATGACGACTTTGCTTCATTGGAGAGGGTTGACGCAAAGTATATTTCCTCTCATCTGGATGGCACGTTGGCCATGGATCAACCAGTTCGTATGCTTCGATAATCTCTAAAATTTGTTCTCTTGCCCCTTGATTTCTATTATGTATACAGTCAAAAGTGTACATCTTGAACAACCTTCCAGTCACCACACATTAGAATGGTGGAGTTTGCATTATGTTCAATATTTTTTTTTGGAAAATATCATTAAATAAAAAAGGTGCATCTCTGTTATAACCATAGAGACAAAGAAATGTAAGGCGCTGCTTATAAAGTGATAGGTCAAAAACAATGTATCTACCATTATCATCAGAATATGAATCACGTACTTCATACTCTATATCATTTTTAAACATTATGCAAACACCAGCACTTCTATTGTTATAGTGACTATAAAAACATTTTCCTCCCCATTCATCAGACCATAACTTTTCTGCTTCTTTACTGCTATGTGTTTCTTGAACACAAACAATAGAACAAGACCTATCCTTTGCCCAGTCAAAAACATCAGCTCTTTTTTTAACATTAGAAAAGAGACCTCGAACATTCATAGACATAATACAAACTAAAGACATTGCTTATTATATATGATACAAATAAAGTTATGTTTTGATGTTACAAAATTCCTGGCAAATATAAATTGGATGAGAACAATTATATATAGACAATGAAGAAACTGGTCATAAAGTGTATTGAACAAAAAAAAATTAAAAAATTAAATAATAATATTGAATATAGAAAAAAATCTAATAAAATAAAATAATTTATAAGCTATTACATATTATTCACAGTTTATGGCGCTCAAACACACGCTATATTTGTATCTTTTCCATTTATTTCCATTTATTTTTATTTTTAAATGCTTTAATCTCTCTTCTGCATTATCAAAAAAGTCAAATTTAATTCTATGCCCATCTTTCTGTTTTTTCATAAATGTTGCAAATAAACCATACATTGTCAAAAAGTTCTGTATTTTTTAATCTTTTCATAAGTCCTAAATTTCTTTGAGTTACATCGTCATGAAATTTCACATTGTTTGACAGCAGTTTCTTGTTTCTCATAATGTTGATCTTAAAGTCCATGTTCCTCACACCTTAGCAATTATAGGTCTTATCATTCCCTCTTTGCCTGGGATGCGGTGGATTGCAATCACATCTGAAGGATCTAGTTTAAGCTTAAGATCAGTTTTGATCAGATTAAGAAAATCTGTCCTTAACACTTCACCTTTCTTTTCTGGGTAATTCATGATACGAATATTGTGTTTTCTACTGTATTGTTCATTGTAGTTTGCAAGTTTTAATGCTTCAGTGGATCTCAGCGAGTTGTTATTAACCTGATCTTGAAGGGTTTCCGTGACTCTATCTTTTGCTCCTATTGTCTCCCTTAGTTCTTCATTTTCAATAAGCAATGATTCCATTTTGTCTCTAATTTTTTCAGTTGCCTCCCTTAGTTGTGTGTCTTAGATTACTTTTCAATTGATCTTCAAAGTTTTTTAACAACTATGAAACAATGTTTGTAACAATGCTCTGACAGTCAAGATCAGAATACTTTACATTACCCTGAAAGCTTTCTTTAATTCCTTTAAATCTTGGTGAATAGTGATTTGCTCAACACCTTCAATACTTTCTTCAGACACTGCAGAAAAATTTCTCTTAATAATTTTTGCAGGCTTTTCTTTGCTTGATTGATCATTATCTTGGTAATTGTTAGCATTTAGTAAAGGGGCTAATAAAGTTTAAACACTTTTTAGCTCACCTGACCCGAAGGGTCTTGTGAGCTATTGCCGTCACTTGGCGTACGTTGTCCCTCCGTCGTCCGTCATCTGTCCGTTCAACTTTTCAAAAATCTTCTTCTCTGAAACCACTTGACAGAATGCAACCAAACTTGGTATGTTTGTTGCTTAGCGTGTCCTTTACCAAACTATCGTTTGGATTTTGGATTCGTAATAAAAACATGGTCGCCATGGCTAAAAATAGAACAGGGGGTAAAAATATCTTTTTTGGCTTATAGTTTAAAAAGTATTACAGATCCAGGAAAACCGAAAAGACCTTCCTTCTTCAGCATCAAAACACTTTATTGGGTCAAAGTCGTATGACCACTCCTTGTAGGAGTTATTGCCCTTTAATTGTCGAAATTGATGATTTTTGCCATTTTTGCCTCAAAATCTTGACAATTATTAGAACTAGAGAAAAAGTTAGCATTTTTTAATTGTTCGGCTCTATGAGAGCTACAAAAATGTCTTTAGGGTCAAGATTGTCTGATAAACCGTTTAAGAGTTGTTCCACTTGAACTGTTTTAACTCACCTGACCCGAAGGGTCATGTGAGCTATTGCCATCACTTGGCGTCCGTCGTCGTCCGTCGTCGTCCATCGTCGTCGTCAACTTTTCTTCAAAAATCTTCTCCTCCAAAACCAGGGATTGCTTTGAAACTTTGCACACATCATCAGTAAAATGTCCTCTACCAAGTTTGCCCAAATCATGGCCTCAGACCAACCAACATGGCCGCCATGGCTAACAATAGAACAAGGGGGTCAAAATACAGTTTTTTGCTTATAGTTCAAAAAGTATAACAGATACAGGAAAACCGAACAGACCTTCCTTCTTCAGCATCTAAAGCTCTACAAAACACTCTATTGGTTCAAAGTTGTATGATGACTCCTTGTAGGAGTTATTGCCCTTTAACTGTCAAAATTGATGATTTTTGCCATTTTTGCCTCAAAATCTTGAAGTTTATTAGAACTAAAGAAAAAGTTAGATTTGCTCAATTGTTCTGCTCTTTGAGGGCTACAAAAACAACTTAAGGGTCAAGATTGTCTGATTAACCGTTTAAGAGTTATTCGCCTTGAACTGTTTTTTTTAATCGGTTTTAATTGATTTTTTTAAATCTTCTCCTCTGAAACAACTGAAAGTACTGCTTTGAAATTTTGTACTCATCATCCGTCAAATGTCCTCAACCAAGTTTGCACCAACCATGGCTGCAGAGTTACCAACATGGCTACAAATAGGACGGAGAGGGGGGGGGTAAAATACAGTTTTGTTTGTTTGAATGGTGTTTTAACGCCACTTTCAGCAATTTTTCAGCTATTTCATGGCGTCCAGTTTTTAATGGGGGAGGAAGCCGGAGTACCCGGAGAGAACCCCCGACCTGCGGTAGGAAAACTGGCAATCCTTGTCAATTAAGATTGGAGTCGAGTACACCCTGCCTGCAGTGAGAATGGAACCCGCAATCTCAGTGTTGACAGACCACGTGATCAATAGTAAACGAACTACCTTGACCACTCGGCCACCGAGGCCCCAGTAAAATACAGTTTTTGGCTTATATTTAAAAAAGTGTAACAGATACAGGAAAACCGAAGAGACATGCCTTCATCTGCATCAAAAGCTCTACGAAACACTCCATTGGGTTGAAGTTGTATGATGACTCCTTATAGGAGTTATTGCCCTTTAATTGTCGAAATTGCTTATTTTTGACATTTTTTCCTCAAAATCTTAAAAAATTATTAGAACTAGACAAAAAGTTAGCATTGCTTAATTGTTCTGCTCTATTAGGGCTACAAAAACGACTTTAGGGTCAAGATTGTCTGATGAACCGTTTAGGAATTATTCTACTTGAACATTTTTTTAATCAATTTTACTTGATTTTAAAAAAATCTTCTCCTCTTTAACCAATGAAAGGACTGCTTTGAAACATTGCACACATCATCTTTAGACATCCTATACCAAAATTTTGCAAATCATGACACCTGACAACCTACATAGCTATGTTGCCTTAAAATAGAAAAAATGAAAAGGGGGGGGTGGGGGTGGGGAGTCGAGAGAGTTTTCGACTGATAGTTAAAAAAGTATTACAGGTACAGCAAATTTGAAGTGAACCTCCCTTATCCCTCTAAGCATCAAAAGCTCCTCCTTATCTGAGTTATTTCCCTTAAAAGGTCAAAATTAATGATTTTTGCAGAAGTGTTGGGCACTTCCTTATAGCAACGAAAAGCTGGATAAAAAAGGGTTGTTTGGTTTCAGGTTCAGGTGAGCGATACAGGCTCCTGGGGGCCTCTAGTTTTTAATCGGTGTTAATTGATTTTTAAAAATCTTCTCCTCTGAAACCACTGAAAGTACTGCTTTTTGAGACTGTGTACACATTATCCGTCAAATGTCTTCAACCAAGTTTGCACAAACCATGGCCGCAGATTAACCAACATGGCTGACATGGCTAAATATAGAACGAGGGGGGGGGGGGGTCAAAATAAGTTTTTGGCTTATAGCTCAAAAAGTATTACAGATACAGGAAAACCAAACAGACCTTCCTTCTTCGGCATCGAAAGCTCTACAAAACACTACACTGGGTAAAAGTAGTATGATGACTCCTTGTAGGAATTATTGCCCTTTAATTGTTGAAATTAACGATTTTTGCCATTTTGCCTCAAAATCTTGTCAATTATTAGAACTAGAGAAAAAGTTAGCATTGTTTAATTGTTCTGCTCTATGAGAGCTACAAAAATGTCTCTAGGGTCAAGATTGTCTGATAAACTGTTTAAGAATTATTCCACTTGAACTGGTTTTTTTTAATCGATTTTAATTGATTTTTAAAAATCTTCTCCTCTGAAACCACTAAAAGTACTGCTTTGAAACTTTGTACACATTATCCGTCAAATGTCTTCAACCAAGTTTGCACAAACCATGGCCTCAGATTAACCAACATGGCTGCCATGGCTAAAAATAGAACGGGGGGGGGGGCGTCAAAATACAGATTTTGGCTTATAGTTCGAAAAGTATGACAGATACAGGAAAACTGAAGAGACCAGCCTTCATCAGAATCGAAAGCTCTACAAAACACTCCATTGGTTCGAAATTGTATGATGACTCCTTGTAGGAGTTATTGCCCTTTAATTGTCATTTTTGCTATTTTTGCCACAAAATCTTGAAAATTTTTAGAACTGGAGAAAAAGATAGCATTGCTTAATTGTTCTGCTCTATGAGGGCTACAAAAATGACTTTAGGGTCAAGATTGTCTGATTAACCGTTAAGGAATTATTCTCTTAGAACATTTTTTAATGAATTTTCATTGATTTTAAAAAATCTTCTCCTCTAACCAATGAAAGGACTGCTTTGAAACATTGCACACATCATCTTTAGGATGTCCTCTACCAAAATTGTGCAAATCATTACAGCTGACTACCTACATAGCTATGTTGGCTTAAAATAGAAATGGGGGTTCAATGGAGTTTTTGGCTGATAGTTAAAAAAGTATAACAGGTACAGCAAATTTCAAGTGAACCTCCCTCCTAAGCATCAAAAGCTCCTCCTTATAGGAGTTATTTCCCTTAAAAGGTCAAAATTAATGACTTTTGCAGAAGTGTTGGTCAATTTTTTATAGGAACGAAATTCTATATAAAAAGGGGTTGTTTGGTTTCAGGTTCAGGTGAGCGATACAGGCTCCTGGGAGCCTCTAGTTACAGTTGTAGTGTTTGAAGTATTTTGTAGAACTTTCACTAAACATTGTATTGATGAGTTTTACTCACTGTTTATTTGAAAAAATAATATCCAATGTTAAAAAACACTAAATCCATAAATTTTTCCTTCAAAATTGTTGGAATATGAAAGTTCAATTAAAACAGTATCTGTTGATATAAATTTGTTGACATATCTCTTTCTCTAACTAATGAAAAAAGCCATAATCTGCAGAGCTCCAAAAACACCTCAATCTTCCTTGGTAGCCATCTTGATCTTCTTGTCAATTTAGATTGGAATCGAGTACACCCTGCCCGCAGTGAGACTCGAACCCGCAACCTCAGTGTTGACAGACCACGTGATCATCTGTAGACGAACTACCTTAACCACTTGGCCACCGAGACCCCTGATATTTGGTATGTAGGAAGGTCACTACAAGCCGATGTTTCGTGTATAAACATGGTTGACCTTTGATCTTGAAGTTTGACCTCAAGGTAATTTTTGATGATATTTTGGACCATAGTCTTGTCTGGGCCATAACTGTTTTGTCTTTTGACACAGGGCTTAGATATTTGGTATGTAGGTAGGTCACTACAAGCCAATGTGTCGCCTACCAACATGGTGGACCTTTGACTTTGACCTATGACCTTAAAGTCATTTTTTAACGATGTTTTGGTCCATAGTCTTGTACGGGTCATAACTTTTTTGTCTCTTGACATAGGCCTTAGATATTTTTATATGTAGGTATGTCACCCCTAGATGATGTGTCATGTTCCAACATGGTTGACCTTTGACTTAGACCTGCAGCATCAAATTTCAAACTTTGACCTAGGACTATATTTGGTATGTAGGTAGGATAGCACCAGACAAGGTTGACCTTTGACCTCAAGGTCATTTTTGAAGATATTTTGGACTATATTATTGTCTGGCCCTTAATATTATTGTCTGGCCCTTAATCTTTTTGTCTTTTGACATAGACCTTAGATATTTTGAATGTATAGGTAGGTCACTGTAATGTTTTTATAGAATCACATCATAGTTCCAGATAAAAATTAATACACAATTTTCATATGAAGGGGAGACATCAGTTTTAGTAACCTAAAACAATTTATAGTAGTTCTTTGTTTGTGTTCATTTAGACAGGTTTCCTATACAGCCATTGTCAATTAGAGTAAGAAAAATTAGTGGATTATTATAACATCTAATTTGAAGCCCGTTTTAAACCTATTCTTCATAATTGAAATCATGTGACTTTTGAATACTTTGAAGGATATTAACAATATATATATGGTATTATTGTTGCCCATTACAGAAATTTTATGTACATATCATAACAAATAGGTTTCCATGTCAGTCTGGAAGGTTATTGTCCAACTTTTGACTGCTGCAATAATGGGTATCAACCATTTTTTTGTGCAGATAAAATTAATATTTGCTTAATTTTTGTTATTTACTGAATTTTTTTCTTGCTTCCTCAACAGATCTACATTGAATTATAGTCAAAATACTATGACCTGTCAGGTATTTTCTACCTAATGCTCAATCAATTTCAAAAGTAGATAACAGCTGTTTAGAAAACTGCTTCAATCTGTTTTCTTTAAAGCTCTTACTCAGAAAGCTGGACATTTAAATTGCAGCTATTCATGCATAACTCAGGTAACTTTACTGGAGATATTGCCTGTAGGGTATAATGAGTTTGAATGAGTCACACATGAGTAGCTGCAATTTAAATGTCCAAGCTATCACTGATGAAGAGCTTTATTGAAAACAGATTGAAGCAGTTTTCTAAACAGCTGTTATCTGTATTAAAAATTGGTTGACCAATAGGTAGAAAATACCTATTTTGACAATAAGTTATGTTTATGAATAAGATGAGCTTATTTTAATGCCACACCACAATACATGTACAAACATTAAACTAAATAAATCATTAACCTTGTTTCCAAAATCTTTTTTCTTTTAAAATTGCCACCTGTACTGGTTTTTAAATTAACCAGAACTTAAAAAAAATAATAAAGTAAAACTTGCATTTTCGTTGTATTCTATATGTCATCATATGGACAGTTAAAATACCCTGACTTAAGCAGATGTTTTAGGATTAAAGTTTTTTTTCAAAACCTGATGAGATTTTTATTAAATGAAATATAGGAACAGTCAGCAGAGGTGTACCTCTAGTCACTAATTGTAGTCATGTGATTTAGAGATCAAATAAATATATTTAAAAAATCAAGCATTTAATTGTTCAATTCTTTGTTATTTTTATTGCAAATTTATTTAATTGTAATTAAAAATCATATAAGTTAACACAAAAGAAACTTTTAATTTAAAAATGCTACCATAACATTTAAAACAACTTACCTTCTTAACTCAAATTTCTTCTTTGCATGTTCTCTTCATGTTGTGGACTTTAAATACTACGTTGACTTAACCACGTGAAGCTAAAAATAGAGCAATAAAATTCCATAATGCAGTTTTTAATTGAGTTAACCAATGTTTATATAAAAATAGCAAAATGGAAAATCCCTTATTTCTCTATGATGGTCTTCCTGTCATTTGAATTATAACCAGAACACATTTCAATTTAGGATAGGTGACTTTTACTTTGCTCTCATACTTAGAAAATAAATGGAAGTCTTTTAAGAATTTGAGAACTGTTATTTTTGAAGTGTGGTACAACTCTTATTTATTTAACATTGGGTTGTTGTTTGATGTTGTTTTTTAAATAAATGTCACGAAACCACACAGTGGAAAATAAATAGCTCATGTATTGCAGTTGTACAAGTATGGTGTCCAGTCATTCCTGATTAACTTGTCACATTAGAGTGTAGCTTTACCCTTCTAACTTCTCAATCCAACCTCAACTCCCAAACAAGAGCATTTTTTGTTTGTTTTTTTAATCAGTTTTCATCCCATTTTGCTTCTAAAGAATACCAACAATTTATTTATTGTTTATTAACTTGTTCTGGATTATTTAAATATTGTTCACAGAATTTTTGTAAAATGCCAATCAAGAAATCAATTACATGTATCAACTGTTACAATTAAATTACCGGATTTCACATGAATACACATGCAATAAAACTTATGTGGATTGTTTTATATAATTATCAATTTTTTTTTTTTTGGAAATCAGAATGTTTTCAAGTATCTATGACAAGTAAATTTACTTTATTTGTTTATGCAATTATGTACTTGCATTTGTGACTTTTAAATACCTTGATTACCAGCATAAAAAGAAAATTGTTGATTATTATGTTGTTGTCTCCCTTTTAATTGACTTAATCAGAATTAAAAATAAAACAGATCTGAATCTATAGGTTACAATAAACCAAATATTTGTTTACATTACACCGGAAATTTTTGAACCCAAGATAGTAATCAGAAGAAAATACACGGATGAATCTGATTGGATGTTGGGGTTCGGAAAATAGCAAAATTTAAAAATAGAAACATAATTGATTGAAAATCTTCTACATTTGGGGGAACATTAATAAGAGCCGAGAAAATAGAGCTCTTTTTTTAAAAAGGGGGGAGGTTAGACAGTTTGTTAGTTTAATTCAGTGCTGATTTTTCACCCAAAATTTTCGGTCATTTTTGCCGCACGACCTATATTTTTTTATTTGTAAATAATGTAGTTTAACATTTCAACTTCCACAAGCAACTGCTTTCGGGGGTTTAATTTGAGAGGATTTTCACACATAAAATCTTAATTGCAGGTACCCCATATGGAAGGCGCAATGTTAAATATTTGGTTTTTTGTAACCATCATCTGATTGCCAAGAAAGAAAAATACAATGTTAGTGGATAATGGTCTCCCTTTAATTTACTTCACTATAAGTGAGATAGGTCAAAGTGACCAGTTGTTAAACATATGTTTTGCTTTTGTTATATAGACTTTGACCAGATCAGTAGGTGGAGGACATAGTTTAGAAATGTTGTGTATAAATTAGTTTCACACAAATAATACAAATTAAACCATAGTGCATTATTTTATATTAGTTACTTATATGAAATATATGTTATGTTTATACAAACAGCAATTAATGCACTTGTGGTCAAATCAGTACTAATTTTCCAGATCATATAACATCTAGATAGTGAAATTATCCACAGGGATGAATCCCCACATTTGACATCTATAGGTTAGGTTTCCTGCAATTGACATTAATTACTGGTAGTTACAACTGGAATCTCACCAGGGAGCTTCTTATTCCTTATCTAATACATAAATTTGTCAGCACAGATGCAGTGTTTGTTGATGAAAACATCTGAAGTTATGAGATTAATTACAGGACACAATGTAAACAGTAGGTCTCCTCCCTTTTCTGGGGTATTCCATTCAAATAACTGTGTGTTCTTAAGCCATTAACCAGGCCTTGTGTATTCAGTGTTCTGGTTTATAGCAGTCATAGAAATTGCTATACTCAAAACAAAGTTGCTGTTTAAAATTTTAAAATCTGTACTAACTGCTTCATTCTGATTACATTTAAAGATGTATATATGTTTATCATAAAATTTTGTGCAAAGAAAAAGCTATTGCTGAAAAATAAGAGCAGAGTGGAAACTTGATAATTTATGGACTGCAACAAAACTTCAAGAGGAATTCAACAAGAAGTCATGGAGTAAATAGCTACACGACAAAGTGTGGAACTGAAATGTCGTTTGTTTTAAGATTAGTGAATCTATTTCCAAATCGTAACTGTCCTAAGATTTGATTTAGACAGTATTTTAGTTTGCTTTTTTAAATTATGAAAGGAGTAAAATAGAACACTGCTTTTTTAAATTATGAAAGGAGTAAAATAGAACACCAGAACTGTATTACCAATGTATGGAGTAGCTTGTTAGTACCTGGCAATAAATGTTCAAACCAGCAGACAGCGAAAACTATATGTGTTTAAAGTCGATTAATTAGGAATGTTGTTTTTGTGACTATACTGTTCTGCAAATACATTTTTTTGGATGGAATAGATTTTAACAAGAAAACTCGACTTGATAACAGACACCATACTTGTCAATATTAGTATGAAGATATCTTCAGCCAAAGACAACATGATAGGACAGAGTTATCCACCCAACCCATATATGTTCTGTCATCCTAAAGATAAGTATCAGTTTTCAAAAAATTTTACATTTATTATTCAACTCATCAGTACATGCATGCCACACAATAATTTACTATGCTATATTTTCAATAGGTGTTTAATTAATTAGTCTACGAAGATGTGTAAAACATATATTTTCATAATCAATATGTCTGTACTGATCTGGATCCTATGTCTGTACTGATCTGAATTCTAATTAGTTTTCTCCTTGCCCCAAATTAAAGTCATAACAGTGATAGGTTAATTAACTCCTTAACATTCTCTATCATAAAGCCTCCAGGCTTTCTCCGGTTTAATTTGAAATTGTGTCAACAAAGTAGCCACGTGCCTTTATATTTAAAGAACTTGAAAAATAAACAACTGATTGATATGCACGGGTGATTTTACCCAAGTAGTATATAAGTCCGAGCTCCCCTGAAGGCACGCTTTTTGTTACAAAGGCCACGTGTATTGTAGTTGTTACTTGTTAAATCGTTGTGCTACGCTGTGGCAGCAACTTGTGCTATATATTTCTTTTGGATTTATTATTTGTTCCCGTGACGGAACGATCTTAACATGGCAGAAAATTACAGTGACATAAGTTCAGCCGACGAACGGAATTGTAGTGATATAAATAATAATCATAACAAGGAAATTCTTAAAATTTTTGATAGTGCAGAAAATGATAGTAGTTTTTCGGGTTTTGAGTCGGAAAAGGAGAAAGTTGAGGCCGTGAAGCCTAAATTGAAGTCAGTCGCCAAAAAGGTTGGTGCTAAATCCAAGGGGAAGGCCCCTCAGAAAAAGAATACCCCTGCCAAGAAAAGAATGGCAGTTTCGACTCAGAATGGAACAAAGTCTAAAAAGATGAAACTTCCTGAAAATTTAGACAGTAACGTTGCTAATTTGATGATGCAATTTTTTGAGAATTTAAAAAATATTCCTGGCACTAGCAAGTTCCCAGTCACGGAGGCTGCGCCTGCGCCGCAGGATGTTGATAACGACGAATATCAAACTGATCAGTACGAGTCGGACATGGAGAATGAATTTTATGATGGTCATGAGCCTCAGGCTGAGAATGCCCCTGAGGTGGGCTATAGTTTATTTAATGAAACTGAAGGAGGTGAAAAGAGAATCGTAATAAGTACGAACAATTCTTCTATTGTTGTCCCAAAGATTTACGAGGACGAGACTAAGTTTTCAACCGCTGTAACTGAAAATTTGGCTGAATTTATAAAGTCAGGTTGTACAAGAAGAGCTGACATTTCCAGTTTTTTGGAGGCCAATCATGTTCCAAGTAATTGTAAATCTCTAATTCCTCCATTGGTAAATCCTGAAGTTTGGGGTTACTTGTACCCAAATATCCAGCAGAGAGACAAAAGTATGCAAGACATTCAAAAAATTCTGGGGCAATCGGTAGTTCCTATGCTAAAATTGGCTACTATCTTTGAGTCAAACCATATTGATGTGACGGAGGCTAAGAAGCTGCTCACTCAGGCAATTGCTTTAACCTGTAATTCGTTTTTTGAAATAAATATCAAGAGGCGCTATTTTATTAGACCATATGTAAGCAAGAAGTTCCAGATGTTATGTAGCTCATCCTACCCAATTGAAGAACAACTATTTCCAAAGGATGTAGCAAAGCGTATGAAGGAAATTTCTGATGCTTCACAGATAAATCGTCAAATTGCTAGATCTTCATACTCTAATAATACATTGTCTGGTTCAAAAAACTACCGAGGTCGATCCTACAAGAGAGGTCATCACGCAAGCAGTTATCAGAACTACAGGTCAAGGCCATATCAGAGGACCAGAGGGTCTTACAGAGGCAGAAACCGTCAGTAAATCCTTTGGTGAGTTTACATGTTAAAGATTCTGATGTAAATGAATTTAAGGCAGGTTCCCTAAGCAAGAAATATAAAGTTTGGAAAACGTTTACAAATGATAAATGGATTTTAAATGCCATACAAGGGCTAAAAATAGAATTTTTGAGTACTCCCTATCAGTTTTTTACTCCTAAAGTTATTGATTTTGGCAGTGAACGAAACAAGATTGTAGACAATGAAGTGTTAGATTTATTGGCTAAAGGTGCTATTTCAGAATGTGGACATGAGAAAGGGGAATTTATTTCTAACATATTTTTACACTACAAACACCAAAACCTTAATTCCCGCAGAAAACCTTAATCTCCGTGGGAAAACCTTAATTTTTTAAGGAATCCCTATAAAATTAAGTGTTGGTTTTTTAAATTAAGGTTGTCCCAGGGAAATTAAGGTTTTCCCTCGGAGATTAAGGTTTTCCCGCGGAGATTAAGGTTTTTTGTTGATTGGACCCCTGGGTCGGTTTTAAGCCCTCTGGCATTGTTGTTGATAACGATCATCAGTTACTCTGCAGATTTATGACAATAGTTATAAAGCTATATATTTATGTATAAAATTTATTCTTGTCCAAAATAAATATGTATACGAATATCCCAAAATAAAAATGCATGAACGTGAATGCATTTTCTATCAACTTTATTTCAGAAAAGACGTATATTTAAAAATTATTATTATACAAATTATTAAAATATAATTTTTAAGTAACCGTTAAGTTATTATTTTTCCATTTGAAGATCGGTAGGTAAGAAATATAGAACAATTAATACACGGACCGAACTTGTAATACACATCCGCCATACTGTTTGTTTACCTGTACAAAATGAAAGGAATAAAGGACGGATCAAATCATTTTTAATTATTTGTTTTTTTATTCACAGGTTTCTGGTAAGTTTTTGGTATTCAGATTGTTGTTGAACAAAATCTAACATGTTGTTTGTTTTGCATTTTTAACCTTTCTTCGTTTTAGCTTTATATTTTTATTTTGACTTTTTATTATTACGTTGGGTTTCTAATGATTTGATTTTTTTTCTTGTCGATTTTATTTGTTTAATTCAAATTATGTTAATTGTTAATAAAATTAAACGTGTTATTTGTTTTGCATTCATAACAAATTCTTAGTTTTTACTTTATAAATATTTATTTGTTGTTATATTGAAATTTGCTCAGAAATTTATTTTCAATACAAAGCAAGTTTTCGCCGTTTCTGTTATTTTCTATTCAGCTTCAAATTGTTTCAATTTACAATTTATAAGCAGTAATACACAAAATTTAAATCATCTTAAAAACACATTTATGCTGTTTTATTTTACATCGTTAGTTAAGAAGCTCCGGTTTGATATAATTAGATAGCTAATGCTGTAAGTATCGATCGTAATATAATATTGTTATATCTGTATAAAGTATAAAGAGATGTATATATATATTTATATTTTCTATTGTATTATCTGTTAGTGATTTAGACATTTTTATGGCTGCAGGTATTAAGAAATAACAAGGCAAAGTAATTTATATGTCCTCATAGAAAAGTAACTAATTTGGGCCTTATTCTCGATAAATCCTGTAGGCGAGAATGGGAATTATGAATTCATATTCTGTATCATTTGTACCCCTGCCCGCCAGTATGAAATTATACAAATTATTATCATGTTTTTTTTTCCAGAAAAATGCAAGCCTAGGACTCCAACAGAGCACATCATTTTTTTGTGCAGTATTGTTCTGCGGAAGAAATATTGTGTACTTAATAATACAATATTGGACTATATGTCTTGTTAGATTGTGTATAAATTATTTATTTTGTAGTTATTTTTCCATTACATATATTATGTATTGTAGCATTGGTGGATGGGGTCTGGAAAGGGGGGGGAGGGGTGCGATTATGAATCGGCGTCCACAAGGCCCCGTGATAAAAAAGGGGTCTAGAATGCATCACCTCACCTTATAAGGTTATTAGATTTTTGTACCGATCGATCTATCATTCAATTCGGATTAGTCTCCGTTAACCGCGTATATATATACAAAAGGGTTTCAACAAAATCAGCTATATCGCTTACAAACAACGCAGCTAGCTTTACAATATGCAGTTTGAACAGCTTTACCGTAAATTTGATCCACGGTGCCATTTCAGCTATATGTTGAAAGATAATTTATATTGTACGTTTTACTACTAAGACATTATGTATTACGCCATCAGTTTCCGTGCATATATCTCTGGTTTTACGTATTCAAGAGCGATTCTAAATGTTGTTCTTTAAATCGTAAAATTAAGATGTATAAGATTTCTTTTTAAATGTTCGAATTCTTGCAACTGGAAAAACAAATTAACACATGTCGATCATATTACAATCTATCTATGGGTTGACAACCATTACAAACGATTTAGAGAGTGAACTCGATGTATACGTAAAATTATTTACGATCTTATTTGCAGAAATGTACTTTTGGCAGAGTCTGCCAACGATTTACAATTGGGTCTAAATTTCTTTCAAGAATACTGCGAAAAGTGGAAGCTAAAATTAAACATAGATAAGACTAAAGTTATGATATTCAGTAAAGGTGCAATCTCACGAAATTTTAAATTCACGTTCCAGGAAAGAGAATTAGAAATTGTAAGTGAATTTATATAACTCGGGGTTCAGTCTTTTCCAAAGAACGGGCTCTTTTTATAAAAATAAAAAAATACCTCGTAGAGAAAGCCTTTATAGCAATGTATGAAATTCTAAATAAAGGCCGTCTGCATAATGTATCTATTAGTTGTCAATTAGATCTTTTCGACAAGATATGGAGCAGAAGTTTGGGGATTCCAAAACTGTGATATCTTAGAAAAGTTGCACTTGAAATATTGTAAGCTGCTATTGAATCTCGAGTCTAGCACTCCTAGTGTAAGGATATATGGAGAGTTAGGTAGATACCCACTTCACATACAAATTAAACTACCAGTTACTTCTTATTGGTGTAAACTAACATGTGGTAAACAGTCAAAATTATCCAGCATGATATATAAGCTCTTAATATGTAAATTGAATGAAGTAAACGTATTTTCTTGGATTCAATTTGTAAAATAATATTCTCTGTAGATTTAGATTAGGTAATCATAAACTGCCAATAGAGCTTTGTCGTTGGAAAAATATAGAAAGAGAAAATAGACTTTGTCCGTTGTGTAATAAAACGAAATCGGTGATGAATATCATTATATCTTACACTACCCGGTATTTTCTGAAATTTATTTCTAGAATGTATATTTATACACCGAACACAAATAAATTTCGTCAATTATTTAACAGTAAAACCCCGACCACATTACGAAAACTCAGCAGATCTGTAGATATTAACAACAAAAAGGTAAACTTTACTTGACAAATCTGATACCGATAAGGTATTGAATTTTGTCTATTCTGTTTTTTTTTCTGTTTATCGCTATTATTTGTAACAATAATTATTTGCGAGATATATATGGTATTGATTGTATAAGAAAGTAGATGGTGTTGCAATACCTACTAGTTTATTGTATAATGTACTTGTTTATTGTATATTGTATTTGTTTATTGTATTTGTATGACATTCAATCTCTCGCTCTGAAACCATTGTATTCATTGAATTTGGAGAATAAAGATAGAACTATCCATCTACATTGGACATATAATAAGCTTCTTTCTGACTGGTTGATTATTTTCTTTGCTCTATTGTATATGTAGTTATGTTCTCTAATTATAGGAAATGCTGACCACTAATTTGAGCAGAGGACTAAAAATTAAATATCATAACTAATTAAGACTATAAATATCTGTAGTGCGATTTTTACAATTAAGCCCTAGTACCAATTTTCAAATAAACATTTTTTATGCCCCCGCGACGACATGTCGGGGGGGGGGATTAAGTTTTACTCATGTCCGTCCGTCCGCACGAATTTCCGTCAAGCTTTTCTTAGAAACTGTACATGAGGACAATTTGAAATTTAGCAGGGTGGTTCAGTATCACAAGTTGTACGTCCTAAGCGACTTTCAGACCTGTCGGACAACTACTTCCTGTTTGGGACTTCATTTGTACGTTAATACGTCCGTCCGTATGTACGAATTTCCGTCAAGCCTTTCTCAGAAACTGTACATAAGAACAGTTTGAAATTTGGCAGGGTGGTTCAGTATCACAAGTTGTACGTCCTAATCAACTTTCAGATATGTCGGAAAACTACTTCCTGTTTGGGACTTCATTTAGCGGGGGCATCTGTGTCCCATGGACACATTCTTCGATTTTTATAGAGTTAACTTGTAAAAACGAACAATATTGAGAAAATACTACCGACAGTATATAAAACAGCTTTGTCAGAATTTAACTATGGATCGGTACATGTGTTATTGTTCCTCCTGTTATAATGGATTGATTGATTGATTGTTGTTTAACGTCCAGCAAGCAACATTTCATCTATATTCAGGACGTGAACAATGGAAAATCTGTTACTAAGCGCACTTTGATGCAACATGCGTAACAGATGATTAAAGATGGCTCTAAGGCAGAAACTAACCCGTGGTTGTAGCTTTGTATAGAAGTAAAGAAGAGACCATCTCAGAAAGTTTATTGCATAATCTTAGAGTAAACATTTCAAATTATGAACATATAAAAATATAGATTTAGAAAAATAACAACAAAATTTAACAACAGTAATTGTTTCGTGAACTTAACGAACATAACAAAGATTACATTTTAAGCTAAAAAGACAAATCGTCCTCTCCTGTGATAGGATTTTGGATCTAACTTTGCATAATTTTTTCTGGATACACTGTACTAATGTCTTCAACTAAAGGTCATAATAAAGCAATTAAAATACTTAAAAACACGAACATAATTATATATAAGAAATAAAAAATTAAATTGAAAAAATTGAAAAAAAAAGCAAAAAACGAAGAAATGTTAAATTAACAATTTGGAAATTTTTGTCAAATTAATGTAAAGAATATTCTAATTAGTCGATTATTCTTTGATTTTCCGATGATATTCGACGGAAGGGCATAAGAGCTGCACCCGACTATAGGATTTCATTTAAGTTAATGGACGCATGTATTCATTTTTGTCTCAAGGGTTGAAATAATTATAAATAAACTAGTATCGATTAAAAAACACTGCTAATTTCAGTTCAAGAAAAACAAAAAAAAAATTCATAAATTTACACAGCTGTAATACCAATTAAAATTATAAATTGAAACAATTTAAAGCTGAATAGAAAATGACAGAAAACGGCGAAAACGTGTTTTGTATTGAAAATAAATTTCTGAGCAAATTAAAATATAACAAAAATAAATGTTTATAAAGTAAAAACTAAGAATTTGTTATGAAAGCAAAACAAATAACATGTTTAATTTTATTAAAAATTAACATAATTTGAATTAAATAAAATCGACAATAAAAAAATCAAATCATTAGAAACCGAACGTAATAATAACAACCCAATAAAAATATAAAGCTAAAACGAAGAAAGGTTAAAAATGAAAAATAAACAACATGTTAGATTTTGTTCAACAACAATATGAATACCAAAAACTTACCAGAAACCTGCGAATAAAAAAACAAATATATATATAAATAATTTGATCCGTCCTTTATTCCTTTCATTTTGTACAGGTAAACAAACAGTATGGCGGATGTGTATTACAAGTTCGGACCGTGTATTGATTGTTCTATATTTCTTACCTACCGATCTTCAAATGGAAAAATAATAACTTAACGGTTACTTAAAAATTATATTTTAATAATTTGTATAATAATAATTTTTAAATATACGTCTTTTCTGAAATAAAGTTGATAGAAAATGAATTCACGTTCATGCATTTTAATTTTGGGATATTCGTATACATATTTATTTTGGACAAGAATAAATTTTATACATAAATATATAGCTTTATAACTATTGTCATAAATCTGCAGAGTAACTGATGATCGTTATCAACAACAATGCCAGAGGGCTTAAAACCGACCCAGGGGTCCAATCAACAAAAAACCTTAATCTCCGCGGGAAAACCTTAATCTCCGAGGGAAAACCTTAATTTCCCTGGGACAACCTTAATTTAAAAAACCAACACTTAATTTTATAGGGATTCCTTAAAAAATTAAGGTTTTCCCACGGAGATTAAGGTTTTCTGCGGGAATTAAGGTTTTGGTGTTTGTAGTGTTAGTAAACAAGAAAGGCAATAAATTTAGGCCTGTCATCAATTTAAAGAAGTTAAATACTTTTATTAAATACCATCATTTTAAAATGGAGACAATTGACGTAGTTTTAAAGTCCATTAAACGTAATTTTTGGTTTATTTCTTGTGATTTACAGAATGCATATTTTTCTTTACTTATTCACAAGTCTCAAAGGAAGTACTTAAAATTTGAATGGAATGGAAAACTTTATCAGTTTAATTGTTTATGTTTTGGTTTATCCTGTGCACCAAGGGTGTTTACAAAATTAATGAAAGTGATTTATGCTCACATTCGTAAGATGGGTATTTTATCATTTTATTACATTGATGATTCTCTTGTTCAGGCACAATCTAAAGCTATTTGTGAAAGCCAGGCAGGTACTTTAGTCAAAACCTTATCAGGACTTGGATTTTATGTAAACAGGGAAAAGTCTAATTTAATCCCTACCACTCAGATAGTATATTTAGGTCATCTGATCGATTCTGTTGCATTTAAAGTATTTTTACTGGAAGAAAAGGTACAGAAAATTTTGTCCGTATGTGCTGAGGTGCTTTTTGAGGAATTCATAACTATAAGAAGGGTCTCACATCTAATTGGCCTATTTACTTCAGCCAGAAATGCAATTAGGTTAAGTCCTTTATTTTACAGATATTTGAATGATGACAAGGTCAGAGCTCTAGCCAGTTGCAATAATGATTTTGATAGTAATATGACTCTGTCACATGACTCTAGATTAGAAATTAAATGGTGGCAGGAAAATATTAATTTAATGAATGGCAAAGATATTAGACCAGGTCCAATTGAACATTATATAGAAACTGATGCATCCAAGGCTGGCTGGGGTGCAAGTTTTGAAGGAATTGAGACTGGTGGTAGATGGTCTGAAATTGAAACTCATTTACATATTAATTTATTAGAGTGTAAAGCTGTATTTTTTGCCTTACTTAGTCTATGTATACATTTGCATGACACTCATTTATGTATTAGAAGTGACAATAGTACAACCGTTGCATACATCAATAATCAGGGTGGTTCAGTTTTGTCATTAAACAAACAGGTTAAAGAAATCTGGCTTTGGGCTGAAGAGAACCATATTTTTCTAACAGCTGTGCATATCAAAGGTGAATCAAATATTTCAGCTGATTATATGTCTAGACATTTCAGTGACTCTACTGAATGGAAGCTTCATGAAAGGGTTTTTGAAAAGATTTGTAGATCCTTTTTTGTACCTGATATTGATTTATTTGCTTCAAGGATTAATAAACAAATACTAAAGTATGTATCATGGATTCCAGAACCAAATGCTTTTGCTTCTGATGCATTTACTATATCTTGGTCAGAATTTAATCCTTATTTATTTCCTCCTTTCAGTTTACTGGACAGAGTGCTGTGCAAGGTTCAAGACGATCAGGTGAGCAAAGCAATATTGATTGTACCAATGTGGTCTACTCAACATTGGTACCCTACATTACTGAATTTATTAATTGGTGTTCCAAAAATCCTTCCAAATGTACAAAATTTACTCAGATTAGTTCACAACAGAAAGTCTCATCCTCTGTGTGGAAACCATTTATTTCTAGTCGCATGCTTGGTATCAGGTCAACACTCAAAAATAAAGGCTTTTCAGAAAAAACTATCCAACTTATCTGTCAATCATGGAGAAAATCAACTGCTAAGCAGTATGACCTGGCATGGAACAAATGGCTTGTTTGGTGTAATCAACGGAAAGTTAATTCCTTACACCCGTCTGAGAGTAAACTTTTAAGCTATTTGAGTGAATTAGTATCGAGAAACAGATCTTATAGTGTTGTAAACACACATAAATCTGCTATATGTCAAACTCTCGCTTTATGTGGTTATTCATTCAATAATAATTCAGTAATTACTCGATTTATGAGAGGAATTTATATTCAAAATCCACCAAAACCAAGATACAATTGCACATGGGATGTTAATAAAGTATTGGAGTTTTTGTCTACTCTCTGGCCATTATCAGATTTATCTTTGAAAGATTTAACATTGAAATTAGTGGCTCTTTTGGCTTTGTGCACTGCGCAAAGAGTTCAGGCTCTTGGTAAACTTAAGTTAAGCTTGCTCTCAGATTATGGTGATTACGTAGTATTCACCTTAGATGAGATAACAAAAACCTCTAAGCCTGGGCAAAAGCCACAAGTAATAAAAATTGACAAATTTACAAATAAGAGGTTATGTGCTATGTTTACACTAAAGAAATATATTGAAGTCACTTCAGATATCAGGAAGAGTGACAAACTTTTAATTTCGTTCAAAACACATAATGAGGTCTCTACTTCAACATTGTCTCGATGGTTAAAAGTTGTTTTGGATAAATCAGGAATAGATACTTCAATATTTACTGCTCATTCCTTTCGTGGTGCATCAACATCTAAAGCATTAGCGTGTGGAGTTTCTCTGAAGGATATTTTAAAAACTGCAAATTGGACAAATGCGAATACTTTTTATAAATTTTACAATAGACATTCTAAAGCTTCATATTCTTGTGTTGTGTTGTCTAAGGATTGATTATTTTTAATTTTTGTAGCTGACAGAGAGTCTTGCTGACTAGTCATGGGGAGATCAGATGGATCCCAAGAACAGTGTTGCAGTGAAATGAACATTTTTTAATTGTCATGGATGAACTAACTGTCTTGTAACTCAGTGTGGGATATCGATGATAAAATAAAAATTATTTGGTTTTTTGTATTTGTATTTTATCTTTAAAGATGTACAATGTGGAAAAGTGTGCTGGCTGGTTATATTCTAGAAAGATGTGGGAAAAATGTTCAT
This sequence comes from Limnoperna fortunei, assembly GCA_944474755.1. NCBI lineage: Eukaryota > Metazoa > Mollusca > Bivalvia > Mytilida > Modiolidae > Limnoperna > Limnoperna fortunei. Next base: position 57,068,139 of record OX104121.1, on the reverse strand, counting down.
TAGACATTACATTAAAATGATTTGTTGGTACTTTAAAGATTTCAAATTAAACCGGAGAAAGCCTGGAGGCTTTATGATAGAGAATGAACCCTCATCCAAGCATCCGTAGGATGTGCTGGATGAGGATTATTCTCTGAATCAGCCGTAAGGCTTCGAGGGTTTAATTGCCCTCCCAATTGTACATGTAGGTTAACCCATCCCATATTTGAACAAATCATTTGTTTAGCTTTGAAAAAAGCGTGCCTTCAGGGGAGCTCGGACTTATATACTACTTGGGTAAAATCACCCGTGCATATCAATCAGTTGTTTATTTTTCAAGTTCTTTAAATATAAAGGCACGTGGCTACTTTGTTGACACAATTTCAAATTAAACCCTCGAAGCCTTACGGCTTATTCAGAGAATAATCCTCATCCAGCACATCCTACGGATGCTTGGATGAGGGTTCATTTGCTTACATAAAATTTATTACTGACTAAGCCAATAAAATCATTGATCACATTCAAGAGATAACATGTATTACAAAATAAATATGCAGGTAATAGGAATAAGTATCTTTCAATCATTAAAGTTTTATCCTGGCTGCTTATTTATTTACACCATACATACAGTGGACATAACTGTCCAACAAAGAACATTTTTAGTTGGTCTAGTAACAAATCATGTCCAGAAGTAAAGCAAACACAAGCAGACACAGATTATTATGCACTACATGCATGGAATGCTATGTATTGTATGAGAGTGCTGATCATACAGAGAATTGTTTTGTCTGAGACTAATCCCACAATATAAGTACCATATTTTCAAGATGCAAATACAATGCGTTATACAAATATGTTACACTCAAATTTTCTGTCTATGGCTCTTTAGAAATCAATTCCATATATCTGATGGATTTTAATTGTTTCAGTGGATCAAGTGTAACATTTAAAGAAAACAAAATAAAAACATGTGAACATAACTGCAAATAAGCAAGGACTGAAAAGTATGGGAAGTCAACATTATTTCCAAAGACATAAATTATTCTGGTATTTCAAAGTCTATAAATCTGTTTTCACTTAGGGTCAACTTCCTTCAGCTGTAACATAGTTTCTGAGTTCATTGTCTAATATTAGTAATGTCAAAACCACAGAAGATTTTAAAGTACTGTAGTAAACTTCCTGATATTGTAAAACATTTACAGAGTTCAGCTAGGGTTATCATCATTATACATGATAGATCCATTCATGACAACACACCCATGTTCATTAATTAAATTTTTTTTTGAGAAAATGAATGAATAAAAGTGGTGTCAAAAGTTTACTTCTAACATTCATAAGTAGAAGATGATTTTTATCTGTAGGAAACAAAGGCTGGTTCTCAGATTTTGTGACTAACATGGGTCAATAATGAAATCAACCTGACACAATGTGAGAAAGTCTGACCTCAAGTTTATGCTTACTAATTATGTGAAAATTCAGTTATTTTCCATAATATATTTATAAATTTGTAAAATTAAAATATCAAAGGTCAATACACAGCAACAATGTTTTATATACTCGTTCAAACAGATTGACACTTAGGTCTGTACATTCAAGCACTATTATTTTGTAACACAACAAATGTGGCTACAGGATCTTATTTTTTAAATACATGTAATTCATTTTCCTGGCTACAGACAAGCATTCCAGATTAATACTGCAATGAAGATTATAATACTTGACATATATTTTTAAGTTTAAAGGTTGTAACTTTATTCATCCAATGATAGTACTCTTGTTTAATACCTGGTATCAGAGTTAATTTTAATATTAGTTTTTAGCATATTCTGCTACAGATTGTATAAGACGATTAACATAGAAATTATGGATCTATAGTTGTTATTGCTACTTTTGCTGCTAAGGCCATAACACATATTATGGTCGTCTTTCCTCTGCCTTGCTTTCCAAGCTCAAATTTACTTAGCTACCAATGCAAACACCTTTAACTTGGTTCCAGGAAAAGCAGCTTTTATTAAAATCTGGATGTATATATAAATTAATTGTAGTTTACAGTGAAAATATGATTTATTTACGAGCCCTATGCATTTTTATATAGTTAAAATATTTGTCATTGCTTATATTAATGATTTATTTTTTTTTTCTCTCTCTATTGATATATATATGTATTTTTTTTAATTTATTTTTTCATCATTTTCTGCAGTATAAGTTCAATTACAAAGCATACATTTTTGTATGTTGGTGGGTTTACACATACATGTGGAAGCTAAGTTAAACAATTACTTAAAATATAAACTTGACTTGCCTACTATATATTCATTTTGCTATAGCAATTATTTTTCTGAATACTTATGAAATTCTTACTTTTTAAGTAACAACAAATGTGTCAAATTTAGGAATTGATGCTTCATTCAAACCTTATGTAGACAATCTTCATGCCATATTAGTACAATGACCATATTTAAGAGTCTGTCAACTATAAAGGCTAGCCTCTTGATCATTTAAACAATAATGCTTCTATCAAAGTAATGACCTGTATCTCACTCCCTTATGGATAACTATTCTGCATACTCCCAGTGCAGAGGAAACCTTTGTCTTATCTACACACATCTCAACTGGAGTGCACACATGACTTAATATTTAAACCTTTCCATTATGTACAGAAATGTACTAGTATATATATATATTTGTAATTATCATAGTACATGTATTCCTTTTGTTTGTTATAGATTCCATGTAGGAAAGCTGTTTTACTGCAATGAGTGACTTATGTCTGCACTTACAGAAGAACATTGTCTACTTTTGAAAACAAAGCTGGATAATTTGCCTTTCAAACTTTAATGTTAGATTTTACAAATAGTCCATAGAATGTTGTGGATGTTATTATTGAATGTTGGAGTTGAACATTTGTTAACAACAAGGAAACCAGACATTTTAAATAGACATACACAATTCCATGTGAAAAAACGGATTTAAAATGTTTTCATGGTATTTTATCGCTTTCCCTTTTATCCCTAAAACAATAGGGTTTTGGGGTTTTAGTGCGGATTTACCAGTGAAAACTGACATGATGTTCATGTTACAAACATCTCAGGTGGGGAAGACCAAGCAACTGCTGCTAGTATTTATTGCTTAGGGATTCCACAAAGCTTTTGTTACTTTCAGAAGAACTTTTTTAACTGTTTGGAAAGCAGGATAGTCGTCTTCCAAACAGGAATAATGTCAGATTTTGCAAACAGTTCACAGCATTTCACTGATGTTTTGGAAATGTTATATTTTATTTAGAAAAAGGATTCTGAAACTTTAATGAGATGCAAACTTGTAAATAGTCTGCATAATTTCATTTGGTGAAGCTGATTTAACTACAAAATCCATTAAGGATTGTCAGTTGTTTGTAATGACTGAAGTACTTATTTGTTTGGGACATGGAAACTGGACAATATTTCAGATATGTGTTTCTTCTTTTCAGATGTAGTGTATTGTCATTTTGTTTATCATTTCTATTCATATTCAAAGTAGAAGATCACATAAAAAAAATTTTAGGACGTTGGTCTTCAGACAGCTATTGCAGATAAATTAGAGTGTCATCATCTTCCATCAAACTAGCACAAAGCAGTCTGGAAAAAACTAAAATCTTTATTTGCCATTATGCTATATATATGTGTTTCTTCTTTTCAGATGCACTTGTTATTTTGATTATCATTTTTTTTTTCTTTTTCTTTTTTTTTTCTCTCATGATTTTATTGAAGGTACCCCTTATTTGAAATCCTTGGGGGCACTCAGCTGTTACCATCTGAGTTTTTGGACCTTTATGAAATTTTATCACTGACATTTCTTAAATTTCATTCATCCCCCAAGTATTTCGGGGATATAACTAAAAAATTTCATTCCAGCGCCAGTGCCGGTCCACGGATACTGATGAGACTCCATGGTCTCATCCTCTGATGGAGACCACCCTTGGTCCCATTCCCAGGAGATCCCTTGCAGACCTTGCACACTCTGGCTGCAGATGAGACTATCTCTGGTCTCATCCCCTGATGGAGAACCCTCGCTCCATACCCCCACTTACTGGCGTATTGTCGGGCAAGGTGGGTTCTTCCTCTCACTGAAGGACTGTAACTTGACTTGCTCTGGCAGGAAATAAAAATTTGTTGTTGAAAGCTGAGTGTTTCCCTAGGGCCAAATATTCATATATTTTACAATAAATAATAAATATATATATATATATACAGATCTTTGTCTGCTTATACCAGAACACTCCCAAGACTATTAATGGGTTATGGCTTTACACACAATTCCTTCACCCAATTTGACTACATTGCATAAAGTTAACAAGGACCAAATGTTCAATTTCATTCATGGGAGTTTTAATACCTTGACACACAATAGAACAAACACTTTACATAACACACTATAACAATTATAAATGATATCATGGTAATACTAATTGCAAAGTTTGTATAAACAATATCATATAATTTCTTTTGTAAGTAAGTATTTTGCAATGCTTAATTATTTTGGCATGCCATGATAAGTAAATATACTTTAATATTAATCGTTGGTACGAAAATCCTCCATCTTTCTATTTGTATGTAATTAAAATTTTGGAAACCTGTATCAAATCATAAATTTAATAACATTAAATTCTAAGGTTGTAAGTTTTGTATATATAAAATTGTATATGTAAATGTTGCCTTTTGATTGAACAAGTTTAAAATAACCCACAATTAATTTAATGATTGTTTACTGAACTTCCAACTAAACCAGAAATATATGAGGGGCAGATGGCAAATATGTAACCTTAAACCTTATAGTTAATGTTAATAACAGCTTGTGAAATTACATGTTTAGTAGCTCCTTCTAGTCCAAGGTTAAAAATAAGGAACACTTCTAGGGTTACGTAAGTTTATTTCATCGACATCAGGTGAAATATATTATCAATAAATTATAACCCCTCACATGAGGTGCAAAGGTCTCCTGAATGATATGGACTACATTTACATCACAAAATTGACCTTTCAATCGGAAATTTCAAACTCATAGAAAGTATAAATCTTGGAGCAGTTTAGTAAACAGCCAGTTTCTTCAATATCTCAGGCAAAAGTGTTAAGGTTTTAAGCTGAGAACAATAGTAATATCGCGCCAAGATATGACAACCAATAGAAAATAGAGAAAATATAACGACCAATAAACAAATAGCTACATTGAGCGTTTCAATGAACCATGGAACATAATACTTTGAAGTTGACTACCATGAAATGAATGATCCAGACTAATACGAAATATCGTCGTCCGTCGGCAAGTCCAAATGTCTAAATAAGCTAAAACATAATTAATTCGTAATACTTTATTTACAAATATTATTCTAGTGAACTATATGAAGTGCACTAACTGAAATAAATACACAAATAATAATTTATTCTTACTAACATGACTAATTATTGTACAACAATATAATAAAACAATAACTGACTACCACACATGCTGCAGTGAATTTATCACTCCCTCATTGGTTACCATGGGTATGTTGTGTGGTTAGTCAAATTCACATATGTTTGCAAGGATTTATCGTGGGTTGTACCAGGGTCAATGATCTGTGAGGTCCTAATTTGATGATGACAGAAGTGCATCTTGGGAAGACAGAAGACTCTGGGATTTTACCTGACTGAGAGTTTGTTACAATCAGCAATCTAGGTAATTCCACTTACATGCATACAAGTCCCTGGTGCAGACCCCCCCCCCCTTTTTCAATTACAACAGTAGGATGATCTATGAATTGTTTGTTTTGATTGAATTCTTGTATAATGCCGACATTAAGAACATTATTGAAAGTTTCTGAATGATAACCAAAAATGTAAAGTTTAATGAGTATTTCAGATTTAGGTATTAGCTTATTTTTATAAAAACACATAGTAGAAACTGTCTGCAGAGATGAACCTGTAAACACACAGTGGAGTTGTATGTTAATCAAATGATAAGGTTTAGTGATCAAGAAATAATCAATATTTAAAAAAAACCAACATGGAACCTGAAATAGATTTAAAAAAACCGTTTATTTAAATGTACAAATAAAACTATCAACTCAACTTACCTGTTTAAAAATATCTTCTGGGAATATTCTGTCCTTGTATTGTCGACTATTATATACCTTGACTTAACTAGATTGAATCTAAAAATAGAAAAATAAAATTCCAGATTTTGTTGTGAAATTGTCTCCCTTTGAATTGACTTAACCAGAGTTAAAACAGATCTGTCTAAGTCAAGTGGTCTAAGTGGAACAAATGATAAAGGATTTAGAGTCAATATCTTTACTGTACATATTCTCTCAGAAATTCATAATATGTCCAACCTTCATTCATTAATTTTTTCCATGCAAGTTATATGTAAAAAGTAAGAAATATACCATAATCCATTGAAAACAATTAATAGTACTGGTAGTTATTTTGAATAATGAAATATAAATCCTAATAAGAAATAATTCTGTTGATGGTATGAAAAGAAATGCATAATCAAGAGAATAGCTTTTTATGCCCCCGCGACGCATGTCGGGGGGCATTAAGTTTTACTCATGTCCGTCCGTCCGTCCATACGTACGTACGTCCGAACAAATTTCCGTCAAGCTTTTCTCAGAAACCGTACATGAGAACAATTTTAAATTTGGCAGAGTGGTTCAATATCACAAGTTGTACGTCCTAAGCGAATTTCAGACCTGTCGCACAACTACTTCCTGTTTGGGACTTCATTTGTACGTAAATACGTCCGTCTGTATGTACAAATTTCCGTCAAGCTTTTCTCAGAAACCGTACATTAGAACAATTTGAAATTTGGCAGTGTGGTTCAGTATCACAAGTTGTACGTCCTAAGCGACTTTCAGACCTGTCGGACAACTACTTCCTGTTTGCGACTGGGCCGATATGAAAATGTGTTAACAAGAGTATGAAAATTTCCGTCAAGCTTTTCTCAGAAACCGTACATCAGAACAATTTGAAATTTGGCAGGGTGGTTTAGTATCACAAGTTGTACGTCCTAAGCGACTTTCAGACCTGTCGGACAACTACTTCCTGTTTGCGACTGGGCCGATATGAAAATGTGTTAACATGAGTATGAAAATTTCCGTCAAGCTTTTCTCAGAAACCGTACATCAGAACAATTTGAAATTTGGCAGGGTGGTTCAGTATCACAAGTTGTACGTCCTAAGCGACTTTCAGACCTGTCGGACAATTACTTCCTGTTTGTGACTGGGCCGATATGAAAATGTGTTAACATGAGTATGAAAATTTCCGTCAAGTTTTTCTCAGAAACCGTACATCAGAACAATTTGAAATTTGGCAGGGTGGTTCAGTATCACAATTTGTACGTCCTAAGCAACTTTCAGACCTGTCGGACAACTACTTCCTGTTTGGGACTTCATTTAGCGGGGGCATCCGTGTCCCATGGACACACTCTTCAATTTTTTTTTAGCAATTAATTCTATCTTTGTTTAAAATTTTTTTATCGCTTTTGTTAAATGTACTATTATTACTAATTAGATTACTTATCATTGTAGTACATGTAATTAGTCATTCGTGGCTTGCTGTGAATATTTTGTCATTTTATATGCACACACATGGTTTGGACTATTTTCCATACCAAGTGGATTTCATTCATACATAGCTTAAATACTGCTATATACTGCTTACAGTAGAAGAAGATCATTTTTAGCTCACCTGACCCAAATGGTCATGTGAGCTGTTGGTGGCGTCTGCGTCTGTAAACTTTTTACATTTGAATCTTTTTCTCTGAAACCACTTGGCCAATTGAAACCAAACTTGGCCAACGTTCATTATATGGACTTTTACAAAGTTTGTATTTTTTATTTGGATTGGAAAACCAATATGGCCGTCACCGCAAGTCTTATTTTAAAATAGGACCCTATGGGAAAAAAGTTTAAAAAGGCTTCTTCTCTGAAACCATTTAACCAATCAAAACACAACTTACTACCAATATTGTTTGGATGGTCCTCTATAAAGTTAATGTTTTCTATGCCAACTGGAAGTTCAAAATGGCCTCCACCGCAGCACTTAGTTTAAAGGGAAACTTCGCGAAAAAATGAAAATTTGATGTTACTCTTCAAATAAAAAGAAATATAATTGCCTTTTGATGTTTTATTGTATTCGTTACTGTTACGCTTCTAGAGTGGATTAGGTGGTAAAATTTTGTGTATGGGGGTCGCCATATTGACAGAATTTTATCACGTGACTGCGTTTGTGACGTGATAAATGTAATTATCCAGTAAATATGATAAATAATCCAGTTTAAATATACGTTTTTCTGCATTAGCTCTTTAAAGAATATATAAACTGTGGCGATGACTAATGACCGGCTGACAACATAAGATTACCAAAAACGTTTTAATGTTTTAATGATCTTTGTGTATTTTTAGACACAAATTTTAACCTGTCTTTATTTAACTCAGATATAATATATCTAAATAATAATTGTAATAAAAGATATATTTATATGATTATTTTTATACATAAAATAAAATTCCGTGGATAATTTTGCACGTCTTGAAACGGCAGTTGTACCTGGACGTAAAATTGTTACAGGTAAATCATTACTCGTTTATGAAGGGTAATTAACAGAATTAGCAGGTAAAAAAACAGGATGTTTATTGCAATCACTAAATCATTTGACGCCGACTTTGAAGTATGAATATTCGGACTTTTTCAAAGCTAACCAGATTAAAGGTTAATCATGTAATTCGAGAAAGGCACGCCCCCTCCTGCCAAGACAGGTATGATTTGAATACACCGAAGTGTCAGAACACAGGATGTTTATATAATTTCGAATACCTTTAGATGTCAGAGGAAACGTAAAACTTACACGTTAACTCAAATATACACAACATGTAAAATTTTGGAAACTGTGTTACGCACACGCACAATAAATGTTACCAGTAATAATAATTATAATAATAACAATAATAATAATTATAAATGTACTAAACGTGAAGTGAAATTTTGATGCGCGAAAACCAGAGTATTTAAAAATATTTCATTTAATGACCGCTATTTCTTAAATAGTCAACTTCGCAAAAGTTTCGTTCAATAAGTTGCTTAATTTGATTAAGTTGAAAATAATAATAAGAATAATTTTCAATTTAATTAATATTTATGGACTTTTTTCCTATCAAAACTGTGACTTTTTTCCTGTGACTTTCTTTCCGTTTACCGTTGTTGCTGCTGTGGAAATAATCTTAAGGAGAAGCTTAAAATTGGTTAACTACTTGTTAAAAAAGTGTGTTTTTTACTTATATATAGATCAGGAATACGAAACGTAATCTTTCCACAACCTTGTCTTATAGTACAACCTTCTGTTATTGACCTTTTCGCGTTATTATCATTCGACGACTTTTAAGGTACTTGGATGTCTAGTATCGCCATCTAGTGACGAGATGGTGACAAGATGGCGGACCCCCATAAGTGCATTTTTTACACGATAAATTCAATGCAGAAACCTAACCACTGAAAATATAATAAAACATCAAGAGGCAAATGTGTTTCTTTTTAGTTGAAGAATAACATATCAAATTTTCATTTTTTCGCGAAGTTTCCCTTTAACATAGGACCCTATGGGAAAAAGTTTTAAAAGGCATCTTCTCAGGTTTACCAATGTAAACAAAACTTACTAGCAATATTGTTTGGATGGTCCTCTATAAAGTTTGTGTTTTTGATGACAATTGGAAATTCAGAATGGCAGCCAACGCAGGACTTAGTTTAACATAAGACCCTATGGGAAAAAAGTTAAAAATGGCTTCTCCTCTGAAAACTGTCCTTTATAAAGTTTATGTTTTTTATGCCAACTGGAAAATCAAAATGGATGCCACTGCAGGACTGCAGGTGAGCTATTGTTATCAATTTGCGTCCGTCGTCGGCGTCGGCGTCGTCGTCTTCTGTATACTTTTTACATTTTAATCTTCTTCTCTGAAACCACTTTGCCAATTGAAACCAAACTTGGCCATAATGTTTATTTGATGGACCTTTACAAAGTTTGTGTTTTTTTATTTGGGAAAAGTTAAAACTGCTTCTTCTCTGAAACCAGTTAACCATTCGAAACAAAATTTACTAGCAATATTGTTTGGATGGTCCTCTAAAAAGTTCATGTTTTTTATCCTAATCAGAAATTCAAAATGGCTGCCACCGCAGGACTTAGTTTAATATTGGACCTTATGGGAAAAAGTTTAAAAAGGCTTCTTCTCTGAAACCGATTAACCAATCGAAACAAAACTTACTGACAATATTGTTTGGATGGTCTTCTATAAAGCTTATTTTTATTTATTGCCAATTGGAAATTCAAAATGGCCGCCACCTCAGAACTTACTTAAATATAGGACCCTAAGGGCAAATTAAAAAGAAATCTCCTTCTCTATAAAACCAGTTAACCAATAGAAACAAAACTTTCTAGCAATATTGTTTCGATGGTCGATCTCTTTAAAGTTTATTGAAAATTACAGACTTTGTTTAACATCTGGGAAATGCCACCTTTATTGCCTATAAAATCAGGTGAGCCTCTGGTATTATTTTAAGTACCAATTTTAGTTTTGGAGAAACTGATCTGTTTTTTAAATGTGCATTTAAGAAAATTCATAATAAAAATACTATTTGTGTTTTTTCTTGAATCAATCCAGACCAATTTTGAGATATTTTGAATCTTGACCAGAAAACTTCAATAGTTTGTATTTTATGTGGGTTTATTTTATTATTATTATTATTATTATTACTCGACAGACAGTTGCATGTACCATGTTTATTTTGCTTGTTTGAATGGTGTTTTAACGCCACTTTCAGCAATTTTTCAGCTATATCATGGCATCCAGTTTTTATTGGGGAGGAAGCCAGATGACCAGGAGAGAAGCCCCAACCTTCGGAAGGAAAACTGGCAATCCTTGTCAATCAAGATTGGAGTCAAGTACACTCTGCGTTCAGTGAGAATCGAACCCACAATCTCAGTGTTGACAGACCACATGACTACTCGGCCACCGAAGCCACTTGATGTACCATATGAAAGGAACAGGATGAATGATGATATAAATTTGTAAAAATTATGAAATTTTTGTTAAAAACTACAATGTTTATATTTTATTGGAATATTTTCTCACTACTTCGTAACACATTTTTCCCCTGTATAAGTAGTATGTTAATGCTAATGATTCTGTTTAGTTGGAGCCAGACATTAGATAGGGTTTATTCAACTCCTAACATTATTGATAACAATTCCCAGTTTTTTTAGTGAAGGTAAAGGGCTTTTACCAGGCAATCTGATTCCCTACTCCAATAAAAAACTGGTGGCCATGATGATGCATTTAAGCTTTAATTTGTGTAAAGCCTTTAAAAAATTATTTGCCATATCTTATAATTTAGGTGCCATGTCATGTAGCTTTGTGATTATATTTCATTGTATATAAACACTTTACTATCATACATGTATTTCTTAACAATTGTTTATTGAATAGTAAGGATGTTAGAAAGGAACCCGACTGAACAACAGCTTAAATTCTGTTGTAGATTCTTTTGTTGATCCATATCATTGAATTAAGAATACAATACACAACATGATGTGTGAATGTATGTAAAAATGTATAAAATCATGTATTTACATTATCAATGTCTTTCATCAATATCCTACATTTCTATTGGTTCAAACCATTACATGACATAGAATCATTCTGTTCATTTCTCAATGAAACGGTTAGCCATGCAGAGCATGTGCTTCCTTGATAATGGCCACAGTAAATAAAACAATGCAGAGTAATGAAAATCAACGAAAATTCATTGTGCACAATTTAAATCAAGACCATGATATTGTTTTATATGAAATAAAATTTAAATATAAGAATTAATTAATTGAATTCTTAATTAAAAGTATCATTTGAAATGAATTGTAAAGTGTGTACTCTGTAGTTACTTGTGATCTTCCTAACCTATAGATAAAGGGACAAACATTATAGATTAGGACAACAGAGTGATAGATCATTGTAGGGAGTTAGTCAGTTATTTCATGAGGACAATATGGTATATATGTTGTGTCCAAAGACCAACTCATAGTTGTACAACAGAATAACTGTCCACTTGTAGACAACTACATATGGCATTAATAGCAGGATCCTAAAGCACACAGGAAGTAGAGCCGTGCCTTTAGAAAATCCAGACTAAACTAGAATCTCATTATCTGTGCTTACTAGTATATTACAACATAAACATTAACCTCTCAAAATCAAACATATTATATAAATATCTAAATGAATTTCACCATTAATTTTGAAAATAAATATGTGTAATCTAAAATACTACATAATTGTCTTTTGAAAATGTGTTTTAACAATAGGTATGTAGGTACTTAAGAATCAGGCAGAATTAGTATAGTGGTGATTCATGTTAGAAATCTAGTAAGGGCAGTAAGTTAAATGAAGTTTTGAGACATAAGAAAGTTGATTGTAGAATTGTTTGTGTATATTTTCTTGGTCTTGTAAGAAATCAGTAAATTTTATTGCAGATTAATGAGTTATACTTTTTGGGAAGTTATTTGTAGTGCATTTATTTAAATTAATATTCAATGACTTTTCTAAATAACGTTCAATTTTACTACAGAACTTTTTAAAAACATATTTTCTATGGGTACTCCCTGCTTCCTCTCCCAATAAAAACTGGGTAAAAAATTATTAAAAGTGGCATTAAACAACATTTAGACTTTCTGGGTTTATTATTTATTTACTCAGTTATACCCCTGCCTGATAAATACCAATAGTGCTATGATTCATTGTTTTATGGATTTGGAACTTCTTATTTAGGTTTTAGAGTCATCCAAGTTGTATTTGTAGACAAAGAATTTCTTAATATATCTATATTTATATCCCCGAATGAAAAGTGGGAGTATTTAGTGACGAAGAGTTTCTTAAGATATGTATATTTATATCATCGATTGAAAAGCAGGTGTATTTAGTCCGTCAGTCTGTAAAACTTTCTCTTATGCTACACTACTTAATTTAATTGATGAAATTAACACAGAATTTTGTCACATAGTCCCATTGTGACCTGATATTTAACATTTTGATTGGAATGATATTTGGGTTTTCCCACAGCAAAACATGGACTTTGTCATTGATGTCAGCGGGTACCATTGTATACCTTTAACTCTATATACACCACTGAATGGAATTTGATAAACCTTTCTCAGAATCTTTGTTACATAGTGCCATTGTGCACCAGATATTTAACATTTTGCTCAGATTGATATTTGGGATGTTTTGAAAATTTAGAAGCGGGGATTATCAATTCGTGACCATTGATCAGAGAATTTTTAGTTTAGATATAAGCTGATAACTCCATTTTGTGAACTTTCTTTTAAATACAAATATAGTCTGAAACTATATCAAGGTTGAGTATATGTATCTGGTTTTTCACCATTCAAAGTATTTAAATTCTACTAAAAATAGAACAGCCTGACCTATAGATATATCAGGTGACTTGACACACTAATAGAAATTTTGCATTATAAGTATACATGTACTAGATCCTACATTGATATATGGGTTTAAATGCCATAAGTTCAGGAAAAGTTTGTATCTTAGGGACATATGCCAGATCTGTCCTTATAGTCATCAAACAATTCCTACCAAGGTGTATATGCCAGGTCTGTTCAGCATGTACACCTTATAGTCATCAAACAAGTCCTAGCAAGGTGTATATGCCAGATCTGTTTGTTCACCATGTACACCTTATAGTCATCAAACAATTCCTACCAAGGTGTATATGCCAGGTCTGTCTGTTCAGCATGTACACCTTATAGTCATCAAACAATTCCTACCAAGGTGTATATGCCACGTCTGTCTGTTCAGCATGTACACCTTATAGTCATCAAACAAGTCCTACCAAGGTGTATATGCCAGATCTGTTTGTTCACCATGTACACCTTATAGTCATCAAACAATTCCTACCAAGGTGTATATGCCAGATCTGTCTGTTCAGCATGTACACCTTATAGTCATCAAACAAGTCCTACCAAGGTGTATATGCCAGATCTGTTTGTTCACCATGTACACCTTATAGTCATCAAACAATTCCTACCAAGGTGTATATGCCACGTCTGTCTGTTCAGCATGTACACCTTATAGTCATCAAACAATTCCTACCAAGGTGTATATGCCATGTCTGTCTGTTCAGCATGTACACCTTATAGTCATCAAACAAGTCCTACCAAGGTGTATATGACAGGTCTGTCTGTTCAGTATGTACACCTTATAGTCATCAAACAAGTCCTACCAAGGTGTATATGCCAGATCTGTTTGTTCACCATGTACACCTTATAGTCATCAAACAATTCCTACCAAGGTGTATATGCCACGTCTGTCTGTTCAGCATGTACACCTTATAGTCATCAAACAAGTCCTACCAAGGTGTATATGCCACGTCTGTCTGTTCAGCATGTACACCTTATAGTCATCAAACAAGTCCTACCAAGGTGTATATGCCACGTCTGTCTGTTCAGCATGTACACCTTATAGTCATCAAACAAGTCCTACCAAGGGTTATATGCCAGGTCTGTTCAGCATGTACACCTTATAGTCATCAAACAAGTCCTACCAAGGTGTATATGCCAGATCTGTTTGTTCACCATGTACACCTTATAGTCATCAAACAATTCCTACCAAGGTGTATATGCCACGTCTGTCTGTTCAGCATGTACACCTTATAGTCATCAAACAAGTCCTACCAAGGTGTATATGCCACGTCTGTCTGTTCAGCATGTACACCTTATAGTCATCAAACAAGTCCTACCAAGGTGTATATGCCAGGTCTGTCTGTTCAGCATGTACACCTTATAGTCATCAAACAAGTCCTACCAAGGTGTATATGCCACGTCTGTCTGTTCAGCATGTACACCTTATAGTCATCAAACAAGTCCTACCAAGGTGTATATGCCACGTCTGTCTGTTCAGCATGTACACCTTATAGTCATCAAACAAGTTCTACCAAGGTGTATATGCCAGGTCTGTCTGTTCAGCATGTACACCTTATAGTCATCAAACAAGTCCTACCAAGGTGTATATGCCAGATCTGTTTGTTCACCATGTACACCTTATAGTCATCAAACAATTCCTACCAAGGTGTATATGCCACGTCTGTCTGTTCAGCATGTACACCTTATAGTCATCAAACAAGTCCTACCAAGGTGTATATGCCACGTCTGTCTGTTCAGCATGTACACCTTATAGTCATCAAACAAGTCCTACCAAGGTGTATATGCCAGGTCTGTCTGTTCAGCATGTACACCTTATAGTCATCAAACAAGTCCTACCAAGGTGTATATGCCACGTCTGTCTGTTCAGCATGTACACCTTATAGTCATCAAACAAGTCCTACCAAGGTGTATATGCCAGATCTGTTTGTTCACCATGTACACCTTATAGTCATCAAACAATTCCTACCAAGGTGTATATGCCACGTCTGTCTGTTCAGCATGTACACCTTATAGTCATCAAACAAGTCCTACCAAGGTGTATATGCCACGTCTGTCTGTTCAGCATGTACACCTTATAGTCATCAAACAAGTCCTACCAAGGTGTATATGCCAGGTCTGTCTGTTCAGCATGTACACCTTATAGTCATCAAACAAGTCCTACCAAGGTGTATATGCCACGTCTGACTGTTCAGCATGTACACCTTATAGTCATCAAACAAGTCCTACCAAGGTGTATATGCCACGTCTGTCTGTTCAGCATGTACACCTTATAGTCATCAAACAAGTCCTACCAATGTGTATATGCAAGGTCTGTCTGTTCAGCATGTACACCTTATAGTCATCAAACAAGTCCTACCAAGGTGTATATGCCAGGTCTGTTCAGCATGTACACCTTATAGTCATCAAACAAGTCCTACAAAGGTGTATATGCCAGATCTGTTTGTTCACCATGTACACCTTATAGTCATCAAACAATTCCTACCAAGGTGTATATGCCACGTCTGTCTGTTCAGCATGTACACCTTATAGTCATCAAACAAGTCCTACCAAGGTGTATATGCCACGTCTGTCTGTTCAGCATGTACACCTTATAGTCATCAAACAAGTCCTACCAAGGTGTATATGCCAGGTCTGTCTGTTCAGCATGTACACCTTATAGTCATCAAACAAGTCCTACCAAGGTGTATATGCCACGTCTGTCTGTTCAGCATGTACACCTTATAGTCATCAAACAAGTCCTACCAAGGTGTATATGCCAGGTCTGTTCAGCATGTACACCTTATAGTCATCAAACAAGTCCTACCAAAGTGTATATGACAGGTCTGTCTGTTCAGCATGTACACCTTATAGTCATCAAACAAGTCCTACCAAGGTGTATATGCCACGTCTGTCTGTTCAGCATGTACACCTTATAGTCATCAAACAAGTCCTACCAAGGTGTATATGCCAGGTCTGTCTGTTCAGCATGTACACCTTATAGTCATCAAACAAGTCCTACCAAGGTGTATATGCCACGTCTTTCTGTTCAGCATGTACACCTTATAGTCATCAAACAAGTCCTACCAAGGTGTATATGCCACGTCTGTCTGTTCAGCATGTACACCTTATAGTCATCAAACAAGTCCTACCAAGGTGTATATGCCAGGTCTGTCTGTTCAGCATGTACACCTTATAGTCATCAAACAAGTCCTACCAAGGTGTATATGCCAGGTCTGTTCAGCATGTACACCTTATAGTCATCAAACAAGTCCTACCAAGGTGTATATGCCAGATCTGTTTGTTCACCATGTACACCTTATAGTCATCAAACAATTCCTACCAAGGTGTATATGCCACGTCTGTCTGTTCAGCATGTACACCGTATAGTCATCAAACAAGTCCTACCAAGGTGTATATGCCACGTCTGTCTGTTCAGCATGTACACCTTATAGTCATCAAACAAGTCCTACCAAGGTGTATATGCCAGGTCTGTCTGTTCAGCATGTACACCTTATAGTCATCAAACAAGTCCTACCAAGGTGTATATGCCACGTCTGTCTGTTCAGCATGTACACCTTATAGTCATCAAACAAGTCCTACCAAGGTGTATATGCCACGTCTGTCTGTTCAGCATGTACACCTTATAGTCATCAAACAAGTCCTACCAAGGTGTATATGCCAGGTCTGTTCAGCATGTACACCTTATAGTCATCAAACAAGTCCTACCAAAGTGTATATGACAGGTCTGTCTGTTCAGCATGTACACCTTATAGTCATCAAACAAGTCCTACCAAGGTGTATATGCAACGTCTGTCTGTTCAGCATGTACACCTTATAGTCATCAAACAAGTCCTACCAAGGTGTATATGACAGGTCTGTCTGTTCAGCATGCACACCTTATAGTCATCAAACAAGTCCTACCAAAGTGCATATGACAGGTCTGTCTGTTCAGCATGTACACCTTATAGTCATCAAACAAGTCCTACCAAGGTGTATATGGCAGGTCTGTCTGTTCAGCATGTACACCTTATAGTCATCAAACAAGTCCTACCAAGGTGTATATGGCAGGTCTGTCTGTTCAGCATGTACACCTTATAGTCATCAAACAGGTCCTACCAAGGTGTATATGCCAGGTCTGTCTGTTCAGCATGTACACCTTATAGTCATCAAACAAGTCCTACCAAGGTGTATATGCCACGTCTGTCTGTTCAACATGTACACCTTATCGTCAACAAACAAGTCCTACCAAGGTGTATATGACAGGTCTGTCTGTTCAGCAAGTACACCTTATAGTCATCAAACAAGTCCTACCAAGGTTTATATGCCAGGTCTGTTCAGCATGTACACCTTATAGTCATCAAACAAGTCCTACCAAGGTGTATATGCAACGTCTGTCTGTTCAGCATGTACACCTTATAGTCATCAAACAAGTCCTACCAAGGTGTATATGCAACGTCTGTCTGTTCAGCATGTACACCTTATAGTCATCAAACAAGTCCTACCAAGGTGTATATGACAGGTCTGTCTGTTCAGCATGTACACCTTATAGTCATCAAACAAGTCCTACCAAGGTGTATATGCAACGTCTGTCTGTTCAGCATGTACACCTTATAGTCATCAAACAAGTCCTACCAAGGTATATATGCCAGATCTGTCTGTTCAGCATGCACACCTTATAGTCATCAAACAAGTCCTACCAAAGTGCATATGACAGGTCTGTCTGTTCAGCATGTACACCTTATAGTCATCAAACAAGTCCTACCAAGGTGTATATGACAGGTCTGTCTGTTCAGCATGTACACCTTATAGTCATCAAACAGGTCCTACCAAGGTGTATATGCCAGGTCTGTCTGTTCAGCATGTACACCTTATAGTCATCAAACAAGTCCTACCAAGGTGTATATGCCACGTCTGTCTGTTCAACATGTACACCTTATCGTCAACAAACAAGTCCTACCAAGGTGTATATGACAGGTCTGTCTGTTCAGCAAGTACACCTTATAGTCATCAAACAAGTCCTACCAAGGTTTATATGCCAGGTCTGTCTGTACAGCATGTATACCTTAGGGTCATCAAACAAGTCCTACCAAGGTGTATATGCCACGTCTGTCTGTTAAACATGTACACCTTATTGTCATCAAACAATTCCTACCAAGGTGTATCTGCCAGGTCTGTCTGTACAGCATGTATACCTTAGGGTCATCAAAAAAGTCCTACCAAGGTGTATATGCCAAGTCTGTCTGTACAGCATGTATACCTTAGGGTCATCAAACAAGTCCTACCAAGGTGTATATGCCACGTCTGTCTGTACAGCATGTATACCTTAGGGTCATCAAACAATTCCTACGAAGGTGTATATGCCAGGTCTGTCTGTACAGCATGTATACGTTAGGGTCATCAAACAATTCCTACCAAGGTGTATATGCCAGGTCTGTTTGTACAGCATGTATACCTTAGGGTCATCAAACAAGTCCTAGCAAGGTGTATATGCCAGTTCTGTCTGTACAGCATATACACCTTATAGTCATCAAACAAGTCCTACCAAGGTGTATATGCCAGGTCTGTCTGTACATCATATACACCTTATAGTCATCAAACAAGTCCTACCAAGGTGTATATGACAGGTCTGTCCGCCAGAATATACACCTTATAGTCAACAAACAAGTCCTACCAAGGTGTATATGACAGGTCTGTCTGTACAGCATGTACACCTTATAGTCAACAAACAAGTCCTATCAAGGTGTATATGACAGGTCTGTCTGTTCAGCATGTACATCTTATAGTCATCAAACAAGTCCTACCAAGGTGTATATGCCACGTCTGTCTGTTCAACATGTACACCTTATAGTCATCAAACAAGTCCTACCAAGGTGTATATGCCACGTCTGTCTGTTCAGCATGTACACCTTATAGTCATCAAACAAGTCCTACCAAGGTGTATATGCCACGTCTGTCTGTTCAGCATGTACACCTTATAGTCATCAAACAAGTCCTACCAAGGTGTATATGACAGGTCTGTCTGTTTAGCATGTATACCTTATAGTCATCAAACAAGTCCTACCAATGTGTATATGACAGGTCTGTCTGTTTAGCTTGTACACCTTATAGTCATCAAACAAGTCCTACCAAGGTGTATATGCCACGTCTGTCTGTTCAGCATGTACATCTTATAGTCATCAAACAAGTCCTACCAAGGTGTATATGCCACGTCTGTCTGTTCAACATGTACACCTTAGTCATCAAACAAGTCCTACCAAGGTGTATATGACAGGTCTGTCTGTACAGCATGTACACCATATAGTCAACAAACAAGTCCTACCAAGGTGTATATGCCAAGTCTGTCTGTACAGCATGTATACCTTAGGGTCATCAAACAAGTCCTACCAAGGTGTATATGCCAGGTCTGTCTGTTCAGCATGTATACGTTAGGGTCATCAAGCAATTCCTACCAAGGTGTATATGCCAGGTCTGTTTGTACAGCATGTATACCTTAGGGTCATCAAACAAGTCCTACCAAGGTGTATATGCCAGTTCTGTCTGTACAGCATATACACCTTATAGTCATCAAACAAGTCTTACCAAGGTGTATATGACAGGTCTGTCTGTTTAGCATGTACACCTTATAGTCATCAAACAAGTCCTACCAAGGTGTATATGCCAGGTCTGTTCAGCATGTACACCTTATAGTCAACAAACAAGTCCTACCAAGGTGTATATGCCAGGTCTGTCTGTACAGCATATACACCTTATAGTCATCAAACAAGTCCTACCAAAGTGTATATGACAGGTCTGCCTGTAAAGCATGTATACCTTATAGTCATCAAACAAGTCCTACCAAGGTGTATATGCCAGGTCTGCCTGTTCACCATGTACACCTTATAGTCAACAAACAGGTCCTACCAAGGTGTATATGACAGGTCTGTCCGCCAGAATATACACCTTATAGTCAACAAACAAGTCCTTCCAAGGTGTATATTCCAGGTCTGTCTGTACAGCATGTACACCTTATAGTCAACTTACAAGTCCTACCAAGGTGTATATGACAGGTCTGTCTGTTCAGCATGTACACCTTATAGTCAACAAACAAGTCCTACCAAGGTGTATATACCAGGTCTGTCTGTTCAGTATGTACACCTTATAGTCAACAAACAAGTCCTATCAAGGTGTATATACCAGGTCTGTCTGTTCAGTATGTACACCTTATAGTCAACTTACAAGTCCTACCAAGGTGTATATGACAGGTCTGTCTGTTCAGCATGTACACCTTATAGTCAACAAACAAGTCCTATCAAGGTGTATATACCAGGTCTGTCTGTTCAGTATGTACACCTTATAGTCAACTTACAAGTCCTACCAAGGTGTATATGACAGGTCTGTCTGTTCAGCATATAATATTTCAAGACAACAATGGGGCCATGGCAAAAATTTATGAAAAGTATTGGTTAACAATAAAATCTGTGGTATGTCAAATGAGTTTTCATAATTTGTCATTTGGTGCATAAAAACCCAATCACAGGGCTAATTACAATGAAAAATAATAAAATATGTTTTTGTTTTTAAAGTCCAACTCACTCATAAAGAAATGAAGTCTGATATGTTTATGAGTGAATTGGTTTTGTTGATATACAGATAAATCCACTGAAAACTGTGTTTAATCCTTATAATTCTTAAAAATGGCATTAAGATATTAATTTGTCTAAGGTATTCGCAATTCCATATTTGGAAGCAGGATTGACCCAACATAGGAATATTTTGTTGATGTTTACGTGCGTACCATTATTCCATAAACCATCTTCTGATTTTAATAAACACAACTAAGTTTTAACTTCAATCTAAAACTTTAGTTTTTTTTAAACATAAGAAAAGTTTTAAATATAACAAATCATAAATTACAATTCATCCAACAAATAATTTGTACGATGATCATTGTTCGTATTGAAAGCATCCATCTTTGTTTATGTTGGTTATGCTAAAAATAGTTTGGTTAATGTCATTTCTCAAAAAATAAATTTAGTCAACTTCATTTATCAGAAAATAAATTCAGTTGAAAACCTCTACTGGAAGAAATCTCTATCAATCAATAAACATATTTCATATTAAACTAAATTAAATTAAACTATTATGTATACTTTGTAACCTGTTATATGTGTCGGAATCATTTTTCTGCTGTAATTTGCAGTCATCTTCTGAATATAAAATAAAATAAATTTTTAAATTTAATAATACAACACATGTGGTTTCAATACTGAGATCTATTGTACTGGTAAATTAAGGATACAAAGTACATTCCCAAGGACATAGATCTTCATATTCATTTAAGTTTTCCAAGTTGGGGTTTTCACCAGGTACTTTGACTGTCTCCCCCAAGGCTGATGGTTCTGGGTTCTCATGCTCCAGGTTCCAAAAAAATGGAACCCATAATATAGATGAAAAAAATGATTGTATGCTAAAAACTATTAAAAAAATCATTCTTTGCAAAATTGTGGAAAAAAGAACAATAAATGACCGACATAATCAGCTGCAAAAATGTTAATTTAAACTATGATTTTCATACAAAAATTCTATTTTAGAAACCAGTATGTTATAAAAAATAAAATGTCTAAATCAGTTAAAAATGCAATAGAAATTAAAAATAAACTGTTGGGATGCCAACACAGAAGTCCCCCAAAATCCCCATGGATAGTATTGCGTTCCACTCAGGACATTGAAATGTACATACACATCAAATTTCATTAAAATCGGACAATATTGCAAATTTGACGCATTTGTGGGTGGCCATTATGAAACCTACAGTAAAAAAAAATTCCGAATATGGAGTTCCACTCCGGACACTTATATCAACCTCCACACCAAATTTTGTTGCAATTGGAGCAAGTTAAATTTCAGTTAGATCGAATAACATTGAAAATTAGATACTTTTTCTTGCCACCATTTTGAAATGTGATGTCGGTAGAAAATTTAAAAAGTAGCGTTTCACTCGAAATACTAAAATCTACCTCCATACCAAATTTGGTTCAAATCGGACCACAGGAACATTTTTGCCATTATTGGGTGGGTGTCATCAAGTGGTGGCCATTTTGAAATGGCGGCCATTATCAAAAATCTGACTGCCCCCTCCATATGTCGATCCACAACTGTGCCAAGTTTCATTTGATTCTATTAAGGCATCTCTGAGAAATGTGTCGAACAAGTTCACGTTCTAGAAAAAGTGGAAACCGAAATAGGTGCAAAACAATAAGTGCCTTAAATAGTAAGGAATATAAATTTGGATTGTACTTTTAATTTGTTCTTGCCTTTCATACAAAGCTATAGATATTAATATTTTAAAAATTAAATCAGTAATATATAATGCTCTTCAATTGACTAGTTTGTTCAACCATTTAATGTGTGAAATCCAGTTTTTTTTACCTGCCAAGAAATTATGAGCACCTTCCCATTATACTATTTTTTGGTCTGAATAGTAGCTAGAATAACACAGAAAGACAAGCAACATAATCAACATGTATAAACAAAAAGGCAACAGTCTCCATGCAGTATTTGTGCTTTAACTCTGGGGGATTTATTATCCATTCTGGATTGAAATAGTTCATGTGAGCATTTCAATCAGACTAGTACTTGCATACAGAGCTGGCTATTATTAGGGCCCAGCCACTTTGAAGTTTGTGGAGGATGCCCTATAGTGATCAGTCTGTCTGATCGTCCATCTGTCTGTCTGTCCCTGACAGTTCGTCTGTCCGAAACTAATTGTTTCCAGGCTGTAACTTTTTTATCTTTTGAGGTAGGCTTTTGATATTTTGAATGTGGGTAGATAATATCAAGGCAATGTGCCACATACCATGGTTGATGACCTTTGACCTTGATCCAATTACATGTATTAATATTATTACTCATAACATTTCTTAATATATTCAGAAAGTGTGGGTTCATTCATTTTGTGTCATTCACTAAACTGATCAGTTTCTGGTAAATATGTATAAATATGTTTACTAAATTAAAACATGATCAAGTTCTTCGTAATCGATTCTTTTACATATGAACAAGTAAACAAGATTCTTTTGGACATGAGAGAGAAATAGTGCAGTGATTCTACATTAATTAAGGTCTTCAAGAAGACATTTTAAGTTTGTATTTACATAACAGTATGAAAAACAGCATATTAAGTCACAATTCTTCATGAGGGGCCTTGGGAGCCGAGTGGTTAAGGTAGTTTGTCTACTATTGATCATGTGGTCTGTCAACACTGAGATTGCGGGTACGATTCTCACTGCAGGCAGGGTGTACTCTACTCCAATCTTAATTGACAAGGATTGCCAGTTTTCCTACTGCAGTTCCGGGGTTTTCTCCGGGTACTCCGGCTTCCTTTCCCAATAAAAACTGGATGCCATGATATAGCTGAAAAATTGGTGAAAGTGGCATTAAATGCCATCAAACGAACAAACAATCGATTCTCCATGTGTATAATAGACGAACAATACATTTTCACCTTCAGTGCTTATTAAAAGACAGTTTTAGAAACATTACATATTTCCCACACACACACCAAAAGCAAACAAATCAGATATGTTCTGAAAGCTCAGTACATAAAACTGATCAAGCATGAGATGAGATGAATATAACATCAATATTCGGTATAAATTATAGAAAATGTCATTTTATAATTTAAAATTCCAGCTAGAACTGGTATCAATTTTCTAAACAGACTATCCTCTATATTTAAAATTGATTGACCTACATTTGTTAACTATAAATAGCTTGACTTAACCAGACTGATGCTAAAAATAGAAAATAAAATTCCCAATTTTTATGCATTAACTGACTTGACCAGAGTTAAAAATAAAGAAGATACAAGTATTCGCTTTCCTAAAAAGCTAGCCGTCTCTAAGCTTTATTTTTCGTGGACAAAAATACGTACTGTTTTTTATTGTTATTATGTATTGTTATTAATAACATCACTTCATTATAATTACACAATGTTTAGATAGCCAAATCAGGCAACCGCAAAATATAGGTCAGAGGCAGCAATTGAAGCATGCACTATGCTTAGCATCTCTAGATGCATCATTCCACGCGGAAAGATAGTTGATGTGAATCTTGTCAGTAAGCAGGAAAAGAATTAAAATTGTTCTCCTTTTCTCACTTGTTTTTCCGTGTTTCTCCATTTAAGTTTTATGATACACATTTTATGATAAACATACACAAATCAATGCGACTTTCCTTTTAAAACAGTTAAATTCCAAATATCTTGCATATTTTTCTTTTAACGTAACCGATTCGTGATCGCTCGGCTTTTGTCGAGTGGCAACGAACGGCGGTCGGCCTATTATTATTGCTACCGCACAGAAATTATGCGGGGTTTTCATCCCTAACTTAGCTCTGCTTATTTGTTGAGTATTTCAAGTTTGGTTTGGTCTAGCACGAATGATATATGGGCTTGAGATAATGAAATGTAGGCAATATGAAATAGAACAACTGGAAAAGATGCCGAGGAAAATCTTGAGGCAAATACAGGGCCTTCCAAACAAAACCTCAAATACTGAAGTTTACCTATTCGTTGGTGCAATTCCAATACAGATGCATATAGATCTTAATATACTGTCACTCCTTAAGAATATAATCAGATGCCCATCATCAACAGAGTATAATATCTTAATTAGACAACAGTGCTTCAACAGAAATAGCAACGAACTTTTCACAGAAAGGGCTGAACTAGTTTTAGAGAAATATGGAATGGAGACAATACATGAACTAATGAAAAACCCTAGATCAAAAAAGGGGTGGAAGAAAGAAGTAAGGAAGGTACAAGAATTATACTGTGCTCGACAATGTGAGGAAGATATAGCCAAGAAATCAACCCTTCAATACCTCCAATTACAGAAAAACCCAATGTCAGAACAACATAATATTTGGAAGGCGCAGAAAATGTACCTAGCAAAACAAGAGCGGCAGAAATCAAGATCAGCTTGTAACTCAAACATACCTGTTTAATACAACAAGAAAAAAGTATGGAGATAGTATATCAAAACTATCTGCTGCCTATGCGCCAGATGATCTACAACATTTTATTCTCAAGTGTCCAAAGCTGGAAAACGTTCGGATAAGGCATTTCCGGAATATCAAAAGCTACCTAGATAACCTCAGAAACTATGTTTACCAAGAGTTTGTCACACAAAACAACCTACCTCAACTCATACAGGACTGTACAAACCAACAGCTGCCGTAAATCAGTAAGCTGAAAAAACAAGGTTATAAAGAGCTGGAGGAACTAACCAGGAACATGTGCTATAACCTACATATGGAAAGAATAAGACTCCACGCTTGATCTTGCATCTTATCCTTTTAACTCAAACATCGTATTTCAGCAGCTTTTATAGTTTTAGAAACCGCTATGCATGCCCTTTTTTATATCAGAAAGTAAAATTTTAGATTAACAATGTTTGAAAATTTTAGTGCATTTGACTAGTGCCTGCTTCTTGCCTTTTAGTGCTTTTACGATGAAGTAGTGATTTTAGACTGAGTTTAATAACTCTGGATTTAATAACTTATATGTGGATGCCTAACTGTATTATATATATCTCAAATATACACTGTACATAAATGTTCAACTGACTCCGTCATCTATTCGTATTATCACCACATATATCTATCCAGAGGATAGAGTGCACCGACTAACAACGGTAGTTACCTGAACAAGACAGTTGGCCAATCGGCCGCTGTCTCCCGATTTAGCCTTTTACGATTGCTACCGCCCCATAATCATGCCGGGTTTTCATCCCTAACTTAGCTCTGCTTATTTGTTTTCCAATCGGCAACTATCTCCCGATTTAGCAGCCAGTCAAGACACAGCATTGTTTATCTGTTATCCTTGAGATACGACTGGTTTCTGCTGTTTTGCTTTTGATTATTTATTCCGTCTCGCATGCGAGACGGGAATAAATTTTCTAGATCCTTTCAATGTTTTTTTTCCATATCTGGATACTCCTACTTAAATGTTCCTTATTGAAAGAAAAGGTTATTTAGATGTTAAATTAATAAAGCATATATATATTAAAGAATATGGGTTTGTTTGTTTGTTTGAATGGTGTTTTAACGCCACTTTCAGCAATTTTTCAGCTATATCATGGCGTCCAGTTTTTATTGGGGGAGGAAGCCGGAGTACCCGGAGAGAACCAATATGGGTTTCATTAGGTATATGTAGAAATGAGTGTTAAATAGGGGAGTATATTTTTTCCATTTTCCAAAAGGTGGCCTTATAAATTCAAGCTTTAATTTCCTCAAAGTGCAATTAATACTCCTTCATTTTGATTTTTTTTTTAAATATATTGATGTCCTTATTGAACATTCCCATTTATCCATTTATTTTACACTGATAAAATTTTTGTTTTTGTCTGGCCTCACAGTTATGAAAGTTGATGGAGGATAGACATCAGGGTTTCTGGCGATGGTGGTTTTAGCAGTTGATATTTGGCTTTAGATCTTGTAAGCTTAAGCCATAGGTCAACCAATATGATCCAGTGGTAGCACACAATGACTATTTGTCAGTCAGTCACCTGTCACCTGATCTTGACTAAAATTTTGCAGCCCAGTGACTATACCATAAAGCTATTGGAGTAAGTTTGTCAGTAACCATGCATGGAAGGATGACAGTATTGGTACATAGGTTGCTGATGAAAGATACATGATAGGCTGGTAGTTATCACATCACCTTGACCTAAATTTCATGTTAAAGTAACTACATTAATGTTTCTGAATAAGGTCACTTCCTCGATTTATTTTATATGAAGACAATATAAGTATAGATTATTACATGTCAAATTCTATATCTACTCTGATATCTTCTCAAGACTTATATATCTGCCACAAGGCATCAGCTGCAGATATAGGTCGAGAGAAGATTATCAGGGCAAATATATATATATATGCCATAGATAAACTCTCAAATCAAAGGACTATGACTTGAGAAAATCATTTACAATCAAGAACTGTCCTTGTATAGCTAAAAAAATTGTATATCTTACTGCTTTAAGATTAAACTTGTTCTTGTAAGCACGACTTCTCTGCAACTACTGATCAGAATTTATGAAACATTGAAGGACACCATATGCAGTTCCTCATATCAGCAGGAAATTATGATACAATAGTTTTTGTAGGAGTTATTCCCCTTTTGTTTTCTAGAAATTTCGAAAAAGTTCTTTTAATCACAACTTCTCTGTAACTGCTGATCAGAACTTGGTAGGAATAAAGGACACCATATGTAGCTGTGCATATCGACAGGAAATTATAATATGCTACATGTATTATTGTAGGACTTATTCACCTTTTGAATTTGGAAATTTCTCAAAATATTAATTTAAGCACAACTCCTATAGCTGTAATTACTGATCAGAATTTTTTGAAAAAGGGATGGAGTTTTGCATATCAACAGGAAGTTATGATCTGATACTTTTAATTATACACATGAAACAACTCGTAAGCGCTTCACCTCAGAGCCTACTGGTCAGAATTGTATGAATCTGGGTAGGAATAAAGGACGCCATGGTTGTGCTTGGTAAAACAGAAAATTATGAGCATATATTTTTTGTTAGCTTTATGCCCTCTTTAAACATCAAAATTTCACAAAATATATGTATGAAACAACTCGTATGTGCATATACTCAGAAACTACTTATCAAAATTTTATGGAACTTGATAGGTTTGTGGGACCGTAAGGTTAGTGGGCATGCTGACTAAAGTTCTTTAATTTTGTTTGTTGGTATCCTGCGATTGTCAAACACAATTAACACAATTGCAGTGTCATTTAGTTTGAATTCTTGTTTAATCAAATACATCAGCTAGTTCAATTTGGTAGAACTTATTTCATCTTTTTATTATCCATATTTAGTTCTCCATATTTTGGTTGTTTCAATCAATTCATTTGACTGATAATAATCTTTTTCAATGTACTTATCTGTACGTGTTCCACAAATGTTGGCTAATAATAGACGGCTAATAATGTATGGTCATATAAAAAATATCCACATCAGATTCTTCAATTTATTCATATATTCCCTTTAGTTAAACATAATCAGCATATGTTTATGGATTTAAAAAAATCATTCAGTTTTTGTTCTGATAGGAAAAACTGAAAATCTTTGTCAGTGTGGAGTCCAGAACACACTGCCTGCTTTGTTGACAGGTTGGTCTAATGGAGACTAAACCAATGACTTTTTCCCATGTGAGATATCATTGACATTGAGTTTTTCTTTTAGTCATGTGACATCACTTCCATGAATAAATGACATTAATCTCTGATTTATTTTGTGTAAAATCGTTTTATTCAAAGTTTTTTTATTGTTTATTCAATGCATTATAATGAATTCTGTTCAAATAATCCTTCCATTTTATTTTATTTGTGAATTCCTTGAACATTATTTATGTGGACTTAAAAATGCATTGGTTTACGGCACAATATATCATATCTTGAATATGTAATTACCAATGAAACCAGAAACATTATAAAACAATGATGCAATGAGTACAAAAATAAGCAAATCTGAGGCACCCATGGGTAAGGCATAGTTTCTTCAGAGACTTGGTCAAATCTTGTAATTCCTCTTGTGTGCCTCAGATTTTCCCATCATGTACCAGTGTCGTATTCTATATTTCTAGGTTATGTGAGATATCTTAAATTACAGTTAATTGTGTTGCAGATTAATGAGTTATCTCCCCTTATGTATTTGTGTGTAGTACATTTTATTGAACTAATGTCATCAACAAAAATGACCACTTTTTAATCTGTCCTGTTATTGGTATGATGCATACTAATTAATTTATTGTTTGCTAGCCTGTTCTTGGCTTCAGTATAGTTGCAATAATTCTTGCTGGATGTAAAACATTAGTTAATTAAATTGTATTTCTATAAATAATAATCTTGAATTCTTCTTAATTGTTCTCAAGATATAATTGCTCTCTTTAAAGGATGTGAACATTGTAATGCTGATCACATTTTTTTAATAAAAATTTAGGGCACTTTTAGTGAAAAGAGGCCACGTTTGAAACAAAATGGGACAGCTTAATTTTAAAGACAAGCATTTAGTAAAGTGCCCTAAATAAAAATCACCTGATATTATAAATCATATGATTATAGATACAACAAACTACCTTTCTTGAAAATTTGAAAATGGCGTATTTTTGAGTTTCAGTTAATGTAAATCAACAAAACAAGCAATGAAATGTTTTTTAATATAAAGACAACCTTTTAATACAGTGTAATATACAGATCATTTTTACATTCATGTATAACACACACCAAACCAAACTTCTCGTATACAATACTAACTCCGGCTGATCAGATGAGATTTTAACTTATCAAGTGAGCATTATTAAAGATTTTGAATTTTTGTAAAATAACTGATTGAAAATCATATTTTATTAAAATACCTGTTATTTTAATACATAAAAACTAAAACTTTTTCAAAAACTACTGTTGGGTGAACACAAGATGTATGTACTGTAATAAAATATAATTTCTAGATATTTTGTGTAATGAAATTCATTTCTGCAATAAATATAACACAATATGTGAAATAATAACACCAAATACATTGTACAACATGTCAACCATCAACCTTACCATTAAACATGTAGCTATATAACCTATCTCTCCACATGTGGTAGACTTGCAATGACTTGACAGTGGCCATGTATAGATAATGCAATGTAGATACATGCAAACAAAGCTATAATAAAACTACAAAAAATCAGAATAATGTGCCAGAATATTGATGAGATAATAAATGCTACTGTAATACAAACTGGTTCTTAAAATGGTTAAGATAGGTATAACAGCAGTAAATGTATAGCAGTCACAGGTTACCAGTATATCAGTGAATACATGTGTTGTGTTATTGGTTACATGTGTAGTTTTTTGTCTTTAATTTCCTGCATCAATTCAGTTTTCAAAAGTGGTACAACAAATTCAGATCTTGCTAAATGAACTTAAATACATATACACATTAACAGTAAAATACTGCAGAGTTGTGTTTGCATCATGATTGCAGATTATGCATTTTTGCACCAAAATGGTGTGACTTTGTATGAAAAGAAATTACAGTGCATTCCTTCTAATTGCATAAGCAATTTTTACCTGTGACAATATTACATTAACAGGAAATGCCACTTTCCAATATAAAATATTGAGTTTACTCATAAATCATCTTATTAGAGATTAATTGAAACAATTCAGGTGACACTTTCTTACAGTAATAGTAGGTTGTAAAAAAAAAAATTAATCTTTTGGTAATTCTAGCGCAATACACTTTTATGACTTCATTAGAAAAATGTCAGGTTAATAATAATAGAAATTTCAATGCAGTTAACTAGAACATTTGATTTCCTCTGCATTTTCCATCCATATAGCATAACATGTTTACATGGATAATATAGGAAAAGGTTTAATCTATTGAGTTTGTATGCAATAAAGAGAACTATGCAATAGTTATGCAGTTAAGTGGAATCCACTGTACTTTCATGGGACTTCCCCGCCCCCCTCAGTGTACATGTAGTATTATATACTATATTTAAACTTTATTATAAACATTCTGTCACAGACAGATTTGTTGTGTAAATTAAACAATTTTGGTTAATTATTAGCTATTAAAAATAATATGTCTTTAACATGCTTGATATATCTAAGATTCAACTTCAGTCTGTGGAACCTCAAATCCATGGTCTATCTTGCCCTACTAATCTGTATCCATATGAAGGAATGTGGTGGTGTCAGATTTATAAAAATGTCAACTAGATTGGTGAAATTTCATCACTGCGTGTCCCAATAGTTTTTATGATTCCCAAATAAGTAGCAAAGCCTTGAGGGACAAATGGTCAAAAATATTTTAATTGCCTTGTGTCACATTTAAGTATAGCATCCCAGATTGCCAATTCCCATATTGCCGAGTCCAGTTAGCCGATTCCCAAAATGCCCAAAATCAAAAGTTCAACTATATGTTATTAATGATTTAAGAAATTATAAAGTTTTGTCTGAGAAGTTGTTTGTTAATACATTGATTTCATGGAATTAGTTTCATGAAGATCTTTGTATTGTTTCGTATATACGTAATTATTTAAATAATATAATTTATTTCATTAATTTGACATCAAGCCCTAGATTTATAACAATAAAGCACTATTAAATTTTACACAAAAGGAAAAACATTATACAATTACGGTAAACAAATTCAATAATGTTCACGTAAAACCCACATGTCGGCGAATGGCCTTTTAGTACTCTGTAATAGAATGCTTACCCGAAGTTAGTTGTTCCTCTAGTATCTTTGTTTTCTCGATCATGGCGTACTTTAGCTTTTTTTCTAATTGGTAGTGGATCGGAGACTAATTGAGTTGCCAAATCAAGACTTTACACCAATCAAATTTCCTCTATAGTTTCCGTGTCAATTAACACTTTTTTCTAATACGTTGTAAGCAAATAAAAAATATGTTAGCATAAATTTGTTTATTTGGCAATTTGGGAATCTGCAAAATGGACTTGGTTAATTGGGAGTCGGCAATTTGGGATTCTGCAATCCGGCATGGAATCCTTTAAGGTCTACCTTATAAAAACACAAAAATTAATTTAAAAAAACGAAGTTACCCAAGTTGGAGTTTCATGCTGTCAAAACACAGAT
Organism: Limnoperna fortunei; assembly: GCA_944474755.1. Taxonomy (NCBI): domain Eukaryota; kingdom Metazoa; phylum Mollusca; class Bivalvia; order Mytilida; family Modiolidae; genus Limnoperna; species Limnoperna fortunei. The sequence continues at coordinate 57,036,025 of OX104121.1, read as the reverse complement.
TTAAGACTGACCATAGATTTGAAACTTTTACAAATAAATATTTCACCTATTTTTGGACTTAAAAATTACATGTATTTAAAAGTCTTTTTACTTTTTTTACATGACTTTTTATTATAAATTAATATTTACATGTGTATTTTAGCTGTGACAAGGTAAACTGGCACCTTGATATAACTGAAATATTACTGAAAGTTGTGTTACACACCATAGTTTGTCCAAAATAGTGTTATGTTATGAAATTGGTGGAAATGAAGTTCAGGAACAATGTACATATATACTTACATTTGGTTTATGGAAGTAGATTATTCAAAACAATTTTGTATGAATTTTCAGTGAAATCAGTTTAGAAATCATTATTTTGGTATAGACATATTCAGACCAAATATAAAATTATAAATAGATTTTTATTGAAATATACAATCATAACACAAGTGTATGTGTATAAAAATTGGCATTTTTCTTAACATCACATAGCATCAAAACAATTTTCTTGTTAAAAAAATGTAATGTTCAAAAATGTAATCTGCATTCCCATTGAATCACAAAACTATTTTAGTTCTAAATAACAGTGTTAATTTAACTGTAGCAATTGAAATCTTATGTTAAAATCTGCATGGCAATTATTAATTTAAGAGTTATTATCATTATTATCATTGATCCAAGAAACTAGTGGACCCATGTCTTTGATAAGTGGGTCATCAACATTATCCCACTTCACTGATCCACCAGTGTAGTTAGCCAACATTTTGTTGAGCAGTTCATCATTTTAAGTATTTTCTGATAATTCCACATCTGTATTCTACAATCAAATTGTAAATTGTTTAAACTTGTAATTTTAACTCTGATATTTTCATGTTTTAAAAATATCAGTCAGCAAAAATAATACACAATAAAATTTTATGTCTTTGGAGGTTAAGGTTAACTACTGAATGACCAACATAATCGATTTTATTGCTAGTGTGCAAGTTTGTATTTAAAAAAAATACTAGTAATTTGTTTATATTTAAAAAAAATACAGTTTAACACAATTTTATATTTTCAAAAATAATCAGACCCATCAACATCAGGTCAATTTCGCAATTTTAGACATGAGTTATTGTTAAATAATTCCAGCATGAATTTCATTATAAGCATAAAATTGAGATGGCTTTTATAATTAAAAGGGAATTATCCCATAAGTCCAGGTTAGCCTAATGAAATCCTTGCTGTACCTGTCACTGTTCATGTGTGAGCTTTTACATTTACAAACAAGGATGCACACAACTAGATCTTGTGTGATAAGGTTAACTAGTTGTTAAATGAAGGACATTGGTAGTTCCATTATCTCCGTCATTATATTGCTGAAAAATGTTCAATTAAAATGGAATCATTTATTAAACAATTAATTATGCTTACATTGTATGTTGATTTAGAAGCATATTCTTTGTCTTGAGAAACTATGGCAGTATGCTGTACAGATATTGTTTGATTGCCTTGAGGCACTTTGTCCACAGACTGTCCACCCGAGGGGAAATCTATTGCTTGATTGTTCTGAGCCACTATGCCATCAGACTGTCCCCCTGTTGATACAGATATTGTGTGATTGTCAACAGGCTGTTCCTGTGGTGATTCTAAAGAACCATGGTTCTGGTCTAACTCTTGAAGAAGAGAATCAATCCATGGAATTGGTGGTAAACTATGGTGGTCACTGGGTTGTGATGTATATTTGTTTTCACACTATAAAAGAATAAAATAAAAGAAATTAAATCCTGTTGATTTAGTTATAAATTTCAATGATTGTATACTTTACATTACAGTATTCTGATGAAACTGTTTCTCAAACCCTTTGATTGGTGACCTATATACAATTAAAAGAAAACATTATGGTTGTCATTAGGTTATGCATCCTCACTAGTCAATAGTCGCTATTTTGATTGGCTACATCATAAATGCATGAAACCAATCAAAAACTCGCTTTCATATATGACTTGGTTAAGGGATATCCTAATGTTGATTGTAAATAAACAAATGTATGTGTTTCAAAGACCATGTGAAAATCAGTACAAAAGTGTCAATAGCTTGGTATAATTGTGATATTTATTCGTTATTTTATCGATGGATCCATCTTCCACCATGCTGTATATTCTACTTCCAAACACTTGCTTCTTTTAAACAATTTCATTGGTTGATATTTTAAAGGTGTGATGTCATATGAATACCTTTTCACCCAGGAATTTCCTAGCTAAGTTTGTCAGGGTTTCATGGACACATAAACCCTGACTTGTGAGAATGTAGTTTATGAAAGAAACACTTTGTTTTTTTTAGGATACTTGTTTCTTTTTTTTTTAGTTTTGTCTGTTCATTGTTGATCCTTAATTACTTTTAATTGTCTGCCTGTGCAAATTAAAATTTTACTAGAATCTTAATGTTTTGTTAATGAATACATACTTCATTAGAGTTAACTGTTTCATTGTGTGAGACAGAATTCTCATGATTTGCCAAATGTTCTGTAGTAGCAAACAAAGTTTTATTTAAAATTTATTTTCAAATGCTCATTGAATACAGATATGTGTTAAGCAGGCTAATACTTTTAATATCATGTTGACTTTTTGTGCACACAAAATTAATGAATCTACACTTAACATGAGTTCAGTAAACAGGAAAGGAACAAATGAAGGAATAAACTATTCCTCTGTATGCATTGTTCCATATAAGTTATCACAAAAACTAGCTCACAAATATGCAACAGGTAAAAATATAATTTTAACATTCAAAAGACATAACACAGACTTATATATATTGTAAGTCTGTGTTATGTCTTTTGAATGTTAAAATTATGTTTTTACCTGTTGCATATTTGTGAGCTAGTTTTTGTGATAATTTGTGTTAATTTCTGCTTAAATTTTTAATCTAGTGAAGAAAGTTATGTCATCCTTCTTTGATAAAATAATAAAATATCTAGTACCAGTGAGGCATTGTTAGATGATTGATTTTGTCTTTTTTTCTTCATTGTCGTATTTTTATCATATTTTCTCTTCTGAAATATAAAGTATGATTTGTAATATGTAACAAGCACATGTTTAATGTTTTTCACATCTTGGTTATATTTATAAATTAAGTAGCACAGAATTAAATCTTTGAAAGGGTAGTGTCTAGTCATCCTCACAAGTCAGGGTTTCTGTGTCCACATGTATCCATGAATTTCGTGGACACATGTGGACATAGAAACCCTGACTTGTGAGGATTGTGTCTAGTATCAATCTGTAAACAGAGTTGCTGATAGGTTGTTTGTTCAACATAATGTATAACATCTTCATTTCAAGTTTTATGCAATAACTCAATCTATGGTAATTTCATTACTTGTTGGTTTGTTCTGCTTCTTGTATAAATACAGAGAAATACTACATTTCTTTGAAATATATGCCTTTGTTAAATCAAATAATAATCGAGAAACTATCAAAAAATGAAAGGGAGATAATGTAGAAACGGTTAAAATATGATGTCAAAATTGTAAAATCTTTTTGTCAGGAAATATTGTGTTAATTTCAACCAGTTGTGCATTTCATTCAGAGAAAATTTAATAAACCAGTACTTACTTTATTTTGACATTTCCCTTTAACCTCCCGGATACCAGATGTCTTGTTTGATCTTTTCCTACAGCTTGGAGAATGAATTGAACTATCATTTAGACTAGGTTGGCTGCCATTTTGACCTTTTGAATTAAGATTTGCAGAATTCTGTTGTGCAATAGATTGATTGACATAGGTACTTTGGTGACTGGTAGAAGCTTGGTTACTGTCACAGATTACTGTGCTGGTGCTATATCCATCAAACCATTCTGTAGATAGCGTCAGACCTTCATGCTTTAATTTGTCCAGGACATCTTGTTTGTCTAATAATTCTTCCAGCTGCAGATACTTAAGAGCATTCTCAATCCCAGCAACATTCGTGTGTACAGTATAAATTTTACACATCTCTGGTATATTTTGCTGTTTCCAAGCTGTAACTAAGGCAGCATACTCAGATGGAATAGTTATAGTTTCAGTTTCAATGTATTCCACAAGGTTGTTCACAAGATTTTTATCCTGATCCTTCTCTGTCCTTGCACCTGCATTGTGTGGACTGTAAAATAGAACTCCTGCTTTCCATCTCATTGGTGGAGTCTTCCAAATTCCATCAATTTTATCCATAGGAGAAATTTGTTTGCTAATCTTACAAAGTAATATGGCTACTTCACGTATAACATCTGTGGGACCCTTTACTTTTTCATTCTTAAAATTTGGAACTGAAAGTCAATTTGGATTTTTTTCTGACCTAACATTTGTTGTAGTTCAAGAGTATCCTTGTAATTTATGAGGCCTTGTGTATATGTTTTTATTTTCTGTATCTCCATCCTACATGTATATAGTTCAAACAATAATTTCTTGTTGTCATCCCACCATGCAGTAATCTCCCTTTGATACTGGGATAAATCTAATAGTTGTTGACTACAAAGATCCAGAATGCATTTCAGGAGTCTGCCATCAGACTTGATGTCTTCATTACCTCCCTTTGATTTGTTCCTTGGATCATAAAATGGCTGGTCACATTGCCAGTTGGCAGGTTTGTCTTTCCATAGATCTTTTGGTTTACTGTCGACTGAAATTCTTTTTAAGGTCTTTTGTAGTATTGAACATATGTCCCAAATCCATGCCCTAAGCTTCTGGGATGCTGGAACAGACTTAAGTTTTTACAGGGATGGTCCTGGATTGATCTCGACATCCCCAGAACACCACAATAAATATAGGATAGCTTTATCATACTCATACTTCAGAGACAGGTACTTCTTCATTTCTGCTGACTTGTGGTGTCCACCATATGCAGAACTCATTAGCAGAAGCATCACAATAATCAGAAATTCTGAAAATTTGACTATTTTCTCCATTTCTTCTTCCTTTTCCATGGATTTAATGAAGGTAAAATGCTGTTGGTATTCATCAATGTTTATGTCTCTGTGGTCTTCATTATTTACTGCATGTCTTACTTTACAAAAACAATTGTATATAACTTTGTTTTTATCTTTGATAACTTCTTCACTAAAGTTAAGACATTCACCAACTTTCAAAGTAATCTTTGTTAGCAAAGAACATTCTTGTATACATTTATTGATATCCAGTACAAACAGAGCAATCTTTGTTGGCCGATTGTTTAGTGTGACATACACAAAATTACTTATTGCCATAATATACAGATCTTCTACTGCAGGATTCAATTCAATCTGGCACAATGTCTTAACAAATTCTTTTAATTCATTTTCTTCTTCACAGTCATATGCTATATGTTCTAATATTGCATATAAACTGTCTGCTAGATCAACCATCCTTGTATAACCACCATCATTGTCATCCTCATCGTAATCAGTACAGCAGTTATACAAAATGTCTTCAACAAAATTTCTGGATGCACTAGCACGTTTAGTTGAAGATGAAGTTAAATTATGTAGTTGCTGTCTTTTTTTTGTACATGTGAAAAGTTTATCATTTAGATTTTTCAACTTCTTAACAAAACCTTCTTTGTTTTCCTTATTAGAGTACCTATATGATTGTAAAGATTCTGAACTTAAAAATGTTTCAGTTTTTTTGTAATTATCCATATTTGATTCTTTCCCACACTTTTTACTTCCCATATAACAGTAACATCTATTGTTAGTCATAAATATATCTAATAAACTAACTTTCAGACTATATAATGCTCCAACTGCTAGTTGTGTACCATTTATGTCTTTAGATAAACTACACGTGTGAAGTACTTCCATCAGAATCCGGCTGTACATACATCTTGTTTTACAATCTACACTATTAATCAGATCCCCAGTAACATCTTGCACATATCCCAAATTATGTTGAAGAAAATTTGTACTTTTGTCATGATAAGTGTTCTCCATTAGTTTTACTGTGGTTTCAATAATTGCACACATTTTAATACTTTTGCTTATCTCTTTGACAAGAAACAATTGATGTATCAGTTGTTTAGTACATGTGAGCTGGTCTTTGTTTAGTAGTTGTAAAAAGTTATAAAATCCTTCATTAAAACCCCAGTTTATACTCTTATTGAAACACCAAAAATTAGGCTCTTCTTTGAGAATATCAGATGAAAAGAGGCATGGAATGCATGTATTTTCAATATTTACCCTTGTATTTGATTGGTTGTTGAAAATAATTGAACAATGGAGAATAAAGAACAGAACTGTAAAGCTTGCAGTATACCAAGTGCCGTCTGCTGATAATTGAAGACGAAACTTATTTGATTTAAAGTTTTCTTTTAAACATACTGCAAAAAATTCCATTTCAGTATATACTAAGTTTTTTAATTTCGTGTACTCTTTTTTCTCCAGTAGTCTACCACAGAATGACATAATTAATATAAACTCAAATTCAGGAAATGACTTCCAAACAGAATGTATTGTATGAATAAATTCTGATGGTGTCTCTTCTTGATAAAATGTATCAAAATACTTAATAGAAGCACAAGTTAAGTGTAAGCTATTGCCTAAATAATTGGCTGGAGTATGGAGTTCTGCTAACTGCTTTGCTAGATTATGATGTACAGGTATATAAGAAGTCGAATATATATGATACATAATTAATGTAACTACTGGTCTAGAAATAATTGATGTATTTTTTCTTATTGTCTTAATTGCTTTCTCTATCACGTAACAGTTAGTAGTTAAAATGAAGAGTTTGAATTCTTCAAGTAGTTTGTTGCAATTATTTCCTTAGTTTCCATATTAAAAAAAAATTCATCATATATCCACAATTTTCTGAAAAATTCATATATATAAGCTGTTTCTCCCATTGTTGATATAGTATTGTCTTGAGTGGCACGTATTATACAGTAACTTTGTAAGCATGAAGCTGTCAGTTGATCAAGATACCTCTCCATTACTTCATTAAAAACCAGATCCAGAATCCAAGATGTAAAAAGCTTAACCTATTTCAGTGTTTTTGAGACATGCTTTAAAGTCTCCAAGGTGGTCTGAACAGGTTAATTATGGTCTTCATTTTGTGTCCTGTTATGGAAACAAACAAAACAAGAAAAATGATTGTGACATGTCAGTCTAAGAATCGACACCTGTTTATAAAATATTTCAGTAGATGCACTGACTGTTTATGGCAACATGTGGAGTAAACGCAAAAAGTATGCATGGTTTGATATATTGAAATACATGTATACAATTTATCTCTTGTCCCAATTACATTGTAACAACATATCAATAGTTAACTGAAAGGTGTGCACTACCTTAGTTAGATTGACAGTGGAGAATTACTATTTTTTCTTTTGGACAAGTACTCTACTTTCCTTCCTTTCAAAAACTGGACACCATCTTTAATGTTACTGTTGTCACATTGTTGTTCATAGGCAATTGCCATCTAGTATTGTTGAGATCAAGAAATGACTTTGTGAAAAAGAAAACATTCTGTATTTTTCTTTGATATAATAAAATAAACTAAGAATTTCAATATAAACTACCAACACAACTTACCTTGTTTACAAAAATGTCTTCTATAACAATTGTCACTGTGAACTTCGATTTTTAAATACCTTGACTTAACCAGAACTAAAAATAAAAAAGAAGTACAGAGCAAGTGAAAAGCTTTATTGTTTGAAATCAATGAATGTAATGAAATCAATAAATGTAACTTCATTGTATATAGTCTTGCCTTAACTGGTTTAAAAACTTTGACTTACCGGTAACCAAAAAAAAGTCATTATCAATAAAAAATAATGTGTGTAGGTAAATGAATTAATCAATGTAATATATTCTGTTTATCTAGTAATCCAATTTCTGAAGGATTATGCATCATGTTTTGATTGTATAAATACATGTAGTTGTGATGCATTTAGATCTCTGGTATAATTGGGTTACATGTACATTTTACAAGGAGTAGATCACAATCTTAGTAAAAATATTTGGTTTTAAAGCAATATACATATATAGCTTTACTTCTTTTATTTTTGAAATAGTTAAAAATTGTGTATTTACCCCATTTCCAACATTAAAATACAGTGGTACATCCTCACAAGTCAGGGTTTCTGTGTCCACATGTGTCCACGAAACCCTTACAAACTTAGCTAGGAAATTCCCGGGCTAGAAGATTTTCGTATAACGTCAATCCTTCTAAATATCAACCAATGAAATTGCTTGAAAGAAGCAAGTGTTTAGCAGAAGTCATTCTTACTCATTCTTGAGTTGGAAGAAAACGTAACACAACTAATAAATAACGCGGTAATAACAAACTATTAACACTACTGTACAAAATACACTGATTTTCACATGGTCTATGAAACACATTCGTTTGGTTTATTTACATCGGGATATCCCCTAACCAAGTCGTGAATGAAAGCGAGCTTTTGATTAGCTACATTAAGGTATGATGTAGCCAATCAAAATAGTGACTTCAAAGCCTGGGAATTTCCTAGCTAAGTTTGTCAGGGTTGTGGACACAGAAACCCTGACTTGTGAGGATGACAGTGGTATAGTAATGCTGATTTTTTTTCTCAGACATTAAGTAAGATAATGTCCAGGCTATTAATGCATAAAATGTACAACAAATCATAAATACAAAATCATTAAATGCGCCCCGTTGTCCGAGTGGTTAAGGTAGTTAGTCTACTGTTGATAACGAGCCTGTCAACACTGAGGTTGTGGGTTTGATTCTTTCTGACTTGACTGTACTTGACTCCAATCTTAGTTGACAATTGCCAGTTTTCCTACCGAAGGTCCTTGGATTTTTCCGGGTACTCTGACTTCCCAAATAAAAACTATATGCCATGAGATAGCTAAAAAATTCCTGAAAGTGGCATTAAATACCATTCCAAAAAAAACCTAAAAACTATTTCTGTGTATACATAAACTTAAATATATAAGATATTTGCTGATTATAATAAGATTTTGTTTGTTTGTTTGAATTATGTTTAATATCACTTTCATCAATTTTTCAGATAAATCATGGTATGAAAAACAGGAGATTGGTTTGTTTTTAGACGATAACTCTAAAACATTTTCAAGAATTTTCTTGAAAGTTTGGGGAATTGTTTATTTTGATAGATGTAAGTTTTGTAAAATTTTTGGTAAAATTCTGATTTATCATTTTATTGTTAATATACTTTGTTCATGAAAATAAGGTGGGATTTTTTTGTTTTCTAACTACAACTGAAAACACAATTTCTTCAGGTTTATTTAACGTTTGGGAAATTGTTTATTTTGATAGATGCGAGCTTCCTTGCATTTTTGGTAAAATCCTTATAGAGTACAAAGATTTTTTTTAGTTTTCAGACTCTCATCAATCTTTTTAAATTTGGGTGCATTGTTGATATTAATATATGTGACTTTGTCTCTTTAGTTCGAATAGAATTATGCATCCGAGTACAATGATATCGGTATTATTCCAATTAAACTAATCAAAATTTTAAAATTAATAGGGAATTGTGGAATTTTTGTGAGGTTCAAAAGCTTTGTTCACATTAGGTGTTTTCTAAACAAACTGAGCACTAAGCAACATTTCTAAGATATCCAACATATTTTAAGCTTAACAGATTATATGTAAGAGGTTTTATCACATGGACAATATAAGCAACTCTAATGCTATCATTGAGTACCACACCCTTCACTCACAAAGTCCTTAACACTTTCTGCATGTTATTAAGATGTTTCTTTTGGGTAAAGCTGTAAACCAGTATGTCATTGACTATCTCAATTTCAACATCAAGTTCTGCATAATCTTGTCTATTCTAGTTTGAAATAATTGATGTGAGCCCTGCGCCTGAAACAATATTGACTGTGCTGCAGATTGAAAGTGGTACAATAATCTCTTTATTGATCTTTGATTTTAGTAAGAAAATGACCATTTAACCAGTCCAGTAACATGTCTTACAATGTGTTTATTGACATGGATTGCTAGATTTTCTACCAAACAACAAGTTTTTTCATTGGTACTCAGGCTTCCTTCCCTGTAAATACTGGACATCATGATATAGCTGAAAAATTGCTGAAGTTATGTTAAGCACCAGAAGTGCAGTTGCTAAATTGCATAATTCAGGTGTTTGAATCTAAGCATGGCCATGATGAGTCAATAAATCAAAGGGTTTTGTCTGTTTTAGAAATACCATAATGTCAGATTTCTCCATTCTAATAATACACAATGGGTAACCATTTTCTGTGTGTGCACCAGGGAGTACTTCTGGATCTGTGTATTTGTAGCTTCCCCTAAAGTAAGACAGACACTTTTTACAATATAGGAATAATCAAATGGTGACAACTTAGTCCTTTGACTTTTGAGTTTACTATTGAATTTAACCATCTTTGTGCCACGGGCCAATTTTGGGCCACTTATTTTATACTACGTTCAATGCCAATGGGCCAATTTCGGGCCAATGTTTTGTTGGTAATGCTTGGCAATTCCCGTTTATGATGTCGTTTTTCCCGCGACGTCTGTCTTTCGAAGTGCGCGAAATGTTGACATTGGTTAAATTAATTTGCGTATTTCTTTTGCTACTTCACTGCAAATGAATCTACATACCACCTAAATACATATTCGTTGTTGTATCTTATTACCCAATAATGTTCTATAGTTATATTTGACCTTTTTGAGTCTGATTGAGCAAAACGCAAGTACAAATGGACGGAAATGTGGGTCAATTTCAATAGGAAAATCTACAGAAAACCTTTTCGATTTCATAATAAATATTTGAGTTTGATGAAAAACATATACACTGTCCTTGCGGTATGTTGGTCAAATTTAACCAAGAGCAAGTTAACATCAACTGGAAGAGTTAGACCTGGTAAAGAGTTAAAAAGGAACCTGTGAGCTACTGCTCACTCAGTATACCCCCGTTATTCACATCATTGAATTGACTAAGTCGGTAAACAGGAATCATATATGCGACAGACCTGAAATCGGTACTTGCAATATAGGACCACATGGTAAGGTCACATATAAAATTTCAAGTGGTTGTGATAAGTAGTTGCTGAGAAAACTGCTATGAAATTTATGTTGCGGACAGAAGGACAGAGGTAAAAAAAATTGACTAAGTCGGTAAACAGGAAGTAGATATGCGACAGACCTGAAATCGGTACTCGCAATATAGGACCATATGGTAAGGTCACATATAAAATTTCAAGTGGTTGTGATAATTATTTGCTGAGAAAACTGTAACGAAATTTATGTTGCGGACAGAAGGACGTACGGACAGAGGTTAACCAGTAAACCCCCCTGTTCTTTGAAGCGGGGTATAATAAAGTATGTCTGATGTTGTTGTTTAGAGGACAGGAAAAAAGAAATTGTGTGGTTGTTTTAAGACAGCCCAATCGACAGTTTGGCGAATTAATGACATTTCTAAGGTGAGAATTTAACGAGTTCAAATTCATATGTATTCCGGTGTGTAATATTTGCCCTAGATGAATATTACAGGGTTCACTGGACTCCAGTCTTAATTGACAAGAATTGTCTGTTTTCCTACCGATTGTTGGGGGTTTCTCAAGATACTCCGGCTTCATCCCAGTTAAAACTGAATGATGTGGTATAGCTGAAAAATAAAGGAAATTGGCGTGAAATACAATTCAAACAAACAAATAATCTGTCAGTAGCATCTGAACTTGCCTTGTATGAAAGTGTTCATTTTCACCAAGATTTGCGTATTATTTTATCGGTAATTAGTACATTTTCCCTTTGATGTACTGGCATTTATCACCGAATTTATCGGGTCAGTAGGCTGCGGAGGAATCTAATTATGATTACGTCACAATAACTAACAGAATGTTCAAAAATAAACAAACGTCAAAGCAAGATAAAATAAACACACAATCTACCCCCCCCCCCCCCCCCCCAAAAAAAAAAAAAGAAAACGAACACAACGCGACCACCAGAGCTCCGTTTTTGCAGCTACCTACCGTTAACAATAATACAGTTTAAATAATCTGAACAAAACTCTTCAAATTGCACAAACATTAATAGCAAGTGACAATCCCGAATTCCTGTTCATTCACCACAAGAACTTGAGAATGACCTTGCCATTTTTGGGGGTTAATCCGACAAATCACAAAACTGTAATAGGATTATTACGGCAGGAAAATTCGGCATACAAGAACCTACAACTCATCGCATTTATGCATTGGAATTACAATTGGAATTTATAAATAAATGATGACGATGTGTAAATCGTATCTCCCCTGGCCACTGCAAAGTACTGAAAATTAAAAATAACACAGCACCAAACAGTTACCAGAAATGATAACGATATAAAATAAAAAATATAGAAAACATTAAAAGGGGAAACTGACACTCAATGGAAAATCGGTCAGAAACGTTGGGTATTGGCAACATAAATTTGAAATACGGTTCGTCAAACGATGAAAAAAAGACTTGCCTTACAGGAGGATCAATGAAAAAACACGTCCATTTATCACGCCACATTCCGATTGAATGACGTTGACACTAAATGACGTAGCAAACCGTTTTTCACAGATCACTTCGACCAAAAAAGTAGTTCCTTAAAAAATATGGCCTAAATTGACAAAAAAATACTCTTTTTTGAAAATTACCGATAAAAGGAATATAGGACATTTTGTTTGTGATACAGACTTTATCACGGCTTAACTTAACAGGTTCGCCCTACGGGCTCACCTGATACTGGCCGTGATAACGTCGGTATCACAAACAAAATGTCCTATATTCCATATATATTTGGCATATTGCTGGATTGGTTCTCAGAGGTCCTTTCAAATTTGTTTGTGCAAGAAGTAACCCCCTGGCTAAATTTATAGAAGTAAAGAAATTGTTGCAAACTACATGATAATACTTATTTAATAAGTTTGAACATTGAAGAAGGGTTTAAATAACATGAGATCCTAGTGTAGCTGTCAGGCGGAATTCGGTCGTATCTGTTAACAATAGTATGATACATAAAACCCGTCACAGATTCTGCTATTTACATAACCTAATTTAGCAGCTTTTGATGGAAAATGACTGAAGTTTTAGGGTAATCATGTTTTGATTCATTAGATAATAATATTTCAATTCCCAAAAACCAGAATCAAATCACTTATTGAATTATCTTCTAAGCCGACCCCTCAAAATCTAATGGTCGTTTGTTTAATTCAGATAACTGGCTTTTCTCACTATGATATATACAGTGTGAATAAGTTAATCATGCACACGGGCAAATATATTATTACAACACAGATAGTTTTAAATATTTATTTATTTGTGGTGGTTAAGTTGAAGTTAAAATAGTGATGGTTTTAATGAAAAAAAAATGTTCTACTTGGGCCCTTTTGGCAAATAGCATATATAAGCATACCTATTACCAGGTAGTATCTTGTACTGAACCAGGGATATGCTCTATTCGGGTTCTTCTTTGGACTCGTTGGATTAATAGAGTACTATCTTATTTAACTTATTTAATTTATCCCCCCCCCAACCGCCAACCCAAAACTTCAGCTTCCTTGTTGTATCATAGGTGAACTTTTTCAGTTGCATGCATATTCTTTTTTACTTCATTCGGGAAATTCTTAATATTTACCTGGTTTATCTCAATCTAATGAAATTACAAAATAGGTTGAGCATGTGAAAGATTTGATTTTTATACCCCCCGCAAACTTGTTTGGGGGGGTATATAGGAATCACCCTGTCTGTCTGTTTGTCCGTCTGTCCATCTGTCCACATCCCTTGTAAGCGCTTCTCCTCCTAAACCGCTTGACAGATTTCGATGAAACTTTACATCAAGGAAGTACATCATATGTAAATGGGCATGAAGAATTTTGTTGCTGTCGAATATTATTCAGGGGAATTTTACCGACCTCGGAAATCATTAAGGGGAGATAATTGGACTGGAAAGCGCAGCAGGGGGGGGGGGGGGGGGGGGGGTTGTATCCATTTGTGAGTGTGCTCACAGTCCACACTTGTTTTCACTGTATTTGTTTTTAAATTGCAATTATTGTATTTTAAAATAAAAATTTTCTCTTTAAAGGTATTTCAAAATTTTGCACACTAGTTTTTTCATCTTTGTTAAATAGATGTTGATAAATATTTTTTTTGGCAGGCAGTGAGACACAATCCTGTAACCTCAATGTTGACAGGCTAAGTGAACTATAGTAGAGGAGGCCTCGGTGGCTGTATGGTTAAGATAGTTCGTCTACTATTTATTATGTGGTCTGTCAACACGTATTGATGGTTTTACTTCTAGTCTCACTACAGGCAGGGTGTATTCGACTCCAATTTTAATTTACAAGAATTGCCAATTTTCCTACCTAAAGTCGGGGTTTTCTCCGTGTACTCCGGCTTCCTCCGCACAAGAACCTGGACGCCATGATGTAGCTGAAAATTGCTGAAAGCCATAAAAACAAAAAAAAAACTATAGTAATTGACTACTTTCACCACTCGGCCACCGAGATCCCCATCAAATTGGAAAAAAATCAACTAAGTTGTAATTTAAAAAATAAATCAAGAACGCAAGAAAGAACGTGAGAATCAATACATTCAAGAGATGGAATAAAAACAAATGATTACAGTTATCGTACAGTCCACGAATAGCACGAATATTCCAAATTTCATCAAAGTACTGATAACTGAATAAGAATAAAACATGTAATCTGGAGAATGAACAAAATAAACACAAAATATGTATGTTTGGACCTTATAATGCCATAGTTTATTGCCATGTATGATACAAGTTAGGAATGTGTTTCTAGTTGTTTGGTACATATTTCTTTCTGTAACACAAGCACTTTTAAAAAATTATATTACTGTACGACATCGCCTAGCTATATAATAATGCATGGCGCCTATAATGGATTGATAGATTTCAATTAAATCAATATATGACGTCACTGAACACAATTGCCCTTCACAACAACATAAAAAACATTCGTAACTGAACGTAGATTTTGACCTAATTCTTGTGGCACTGTAGAGGTTAAGGTCGGTATCAGTCAGATGTGAGAACTAGCAGTTTCAGGTGCAAACTCGATCAGCTGGTTTTCAACAAACATTTATTGTATCAAATGCTTAATCTCTTTTAAGATTTCCTTTATTAACACAATCTATAAAGACATTTTGGAATAATTCATGATCATCTGGCCGTTTATGGCACTATGGCTACACCTTCTGCTTTAATTAATCTGCAGTTACTGGAAATGTCTTTACTTTTGGCAACTGTTGCAGGTTTTCTCTTTCACTTGGCATTCCTCACATATATACCAAATATTGCAATCCATGTTTTTATAACAGTTAATTAAATGAAAAACCTCTATCAGAAACGCAATGAAAAAGTATATATGGGCAATTCATTACTCAATTTCCACATGAAAATGTTCTTTTAATTTCTGTGGAATGTTGACTTAACTTGATCTAGTTGGTGGAACCTGTTTCAATATCTAGCTCATAGTACTTTTATAAGCATGTTCCTGCATTTTAAACAGTAATGAAAATAGTTTGATACACAGAAAGACATTGAGGTGGGTAGATAAGCAACAATTGAATTTGTCATGTCTGGAATAAACCTGTTACTTTCAACTCTGCAGCATTTGACCATTAAAACAAAACAACAAAAAAGATTTTTAATCAAATAAATCCTGCAAACCTAAATAACTTTAGGATGCACAGTAAAAAAAACCAATAAGTTATTTATAAGACATAAAATTGTAAACTCATTTAACAATCAAGAAATGATAAGAAATGAGTACATGTACTTTAAATAGAATTTTTGCGTAACAATTAAAACAGTGATCACCACAGTGTATAAATCTAACAGTGCTTCAGTTAGTGACATGTATACATATTTTTAAAGTACGCCTTGGTGATCGAGTGGTTAAGGTAGTTAGTCATCTACAATTTATCATGTGTTCTGTCAGCACTCAGGTTGTGGGATTGAATCACTCTCACTGCATGCATGTTGTACTCGACTCCAATCTTAATTGCCTGTTTTCCTACCACAGGTCGGGGGTTTTATCCTGGTACTTCTGCTTCCTCCCCAAAAAAATTGGAGACCTTGATATAGTTGAAAAATTGCTGAAAGTGGCATTAAACAACATTCTAACAGACTTATATATTTTTAAAACAGTTTTTGCATTATACCTCATATTATATTTATTCAAATTCCCATTCAATAATGTTGGTACATTGCAAAATGTATTATTATTATACACTGTAGACCAGCTGCATCATGGCACTGCTTATTTTCTTGTATTCAGATTAATTTGCTAATTTCACTGCAATATGTTTTAGATTTAGGTTTCAATTTGATCACTGTTACCATTGATGAACAGAATTCAAAAACAGAATTACTATGGTTTTTTATGTTTCTATTCCTCAAACAAATCCAATTTAATCTCATGAGAATGGACGTTAGTTTACAGTACTTGATATAAGAATTTGTTCTTGGATAACAAAAATAAATCTATTGAATTTAATACTGAATGTTGTCTGTATGAACCAAACACCATTTTTCAGTTTTCAGACAGGTTTTCAAGGTCATTTTACACATCATTGTTTATGCACATTAGTTATTTTTAAATCACACTTTTGCTACAGTTGTTTATATCACATGTATCAAAATCATAAAGGTCAATATCTAGATCATTTTCAGTATGATCCTGTAAGATATCTGTTCCACTGTTGCATAAAAGCCCATACTTGTCTATTATATGAGACAGTTCATTGTTGATATGTTTAGAGTTTTGGACACAGCGTTTCTCCATATAATTTCTTCTTAATCTCTATGATTTCTTCATCTGTGGTTTTCAAGGATGATTTATGTGTACACTGCAAACAAAATTAGAGTGATGAAATATTTGGAAAGCTTATAGAATGTGGATATTAGGAAGGATTTTATAAAAAAAGCAGTGTTTTTTTTTCTTGTTTAATAATTCTGTTGTAGTGAATGAAATAGCTATGAATGTTATTAAAGACATTGTGCTCATAAATATAAATAATATCAGCAATTTGATTCATGCAAGATGATAGAAGAAAATAGTGGAAAGTACTGTAGCTTCAGCATTTAGAATATCCAAATAAAACCACATCGTCTGATACCCACATCCCGTTGTGTTCATGCTTTGCTACCACTTACGGACCGTGGGCACACATGGAGATGATTTCTCGTTTTCATGAATATTCATTAAATTTAATAAGCCAATGGGAACGAGGTTTATTGGATAAAACATTTATTAACCAAAACTACGTATGTCATGCCTTTTTTTATTAGTTGTCATGCTTCGCCGGAAGTACAAGCGACCAATCAAAATAGGACATTAAATATTCATGAAAATGAGAAAATATCTACAAGTGTGCCCACGGTCGGTAAGTGGTAGCAAAGCGAGAACTGGACTTTGGTTTCCGATGACTTTGAGTATATCTCTTTATATTTCTACATTAATATATGGTGTTATTTTGTTTAATCCTATATTGTTTATGCATTTAATCGTTGTTGCACTTTAGGTACCTTGATCTTAAAGAAACTTTGTATAGATTTGATAACTACATGTATATAAATTTTCCTTGGGCAGTATAATAATTATTAATTAATGTAATTGAAGACTTGTCACTGCACTGTCTGTTTGTTTTGGTGGACTTTTGATATCAGCACCACCAATAAATACTATAACACTAATATATAGCCTACTTTTAAAAGTCCCATGTTTTACTCGATTTACTCTCTGTTTGTCTTAGTGGAATGTGGATGTCAGCAGCAATATCTGATAGTCCATCAGTCTGTCACACACCTTTTCTGGAATTTGTTCTGAACGCTTCCAGATATAGAGCTGATATATGCATGTGAGTCAACCATCAATAGTTATTACAGATTAGTTTTGAATGTTGCTCCAGTCCAATGGTTTTTGACAAAATTATAGTTGTTGGACTTAAGAAAATTTCTTACGCATAGTTTTCAAATAGTTTTCTGGACTTTTTTCTCATTTCCCCCTAGCTCCTCTACACTTCGTGGCGGACGCCCTATTGTGATCAATCGCGGAATCCGTCCGTCCATCCGAAACTAATCATGTCCAGGCTAAAACTTTTTTATCTGTTGAGGTAGGCTTTTGATATTTGGGATGTGGGTAGATAATATCAAGGTGCTGTGTTGCATACCATGGTTGATTACTTTTGACCTTGACCTCATGGTTTGCGGGGCCACAGAGATGGATACCATCTCACTGATATCTAGTTTTTTTTTAAGTTTTGTGTTCAACGTGCTTTGATGATTTTTATTGCCATTTTGATTTTGAGTCCTCCTCTATTCCATGTATTCTTCTCACTTGTTATTATTATTATTATTATTATATTACCTACCCAACTAGTGGATCTTTGTCTTTCAGATGTGTTTGAGGAATCCATCATGGTAACTACCCAATCTAGTATTTCATTTAGTTCTTTATCATTTTTAGGATTTTCTGACAATTCCAGGTCTGTATGCTTCAATAAAATTTTAAAATTATTTTATTGGTACTTAATTTTTAATATCGTATAATTTGTATTAATTGAAAATATCACTCAACAAAAATAATACATAAATATTATACTTTTAGGATTTATTGTTCATTGAATTTCTTTGGAAGCTTAAACAGTCCATAAAATCGTATATAGACTGGCCAGAGTATATGGACCGACCTCTTTTTGACAAAACTGAAATTCCAAATTACGCGTAAAACCAGTTTTGGTCAGAATTTATTCTACACTTGTAAAGAAAAATGTCGTCTGCACAGTTTGCATCCTTGAACGAGGATGAACTGAAGGCAATTACAAATGCCAAAGATTCTGTAAACACCAAAAACGCCACAAAATATTCAGTCATCACTTTCAGGACTTACCTAAAAGAAAAAAAAAAACGCATCATGTGGAACAAGATTACTTATGGTTTCTGACATTTTACATTTTTGATTACTTGAAGTGTCTCGCAAATAACTTTGTATAGATGACTTGTTACGGTGGCCTGACACTCATGACATGCATGATGTGACGCGATTCAAATCCTGCAGTATCCAATGTCAATATGGTAGTTGCACATATACAATGGTTCCTGTAAAAGTTGTTGTTCAAATGTAGTTTTTTTAAATTAAATCTCTGAAATTTGGAGAAATATTTAAAAGTGGAAGGCAATCAGAAAATAAATATTCTTGAGAAAACGCAGAAAAAAAACATAATGCAATCTTAAATTAAACACAGGAGTAATATTGTGAGATGTTAAATTTCTAGACATGTCTACTGTAAAAGCTTCAGATTCATTAAGTATAATATAACAAATAGTTCATTGCACTTCGGGTCATATGGCAGTATACGGACCGGTCAGTCACCCCCAAAAACTTATATGGACCTCAGCTTCACTTCGGTCCATATATGTAATGGGGGTGACTGACCAGTCCATATACTGCCTTATGACCCTCAGTGCCATGAACTATTTAACAAATAGTTCATGACACTGAGGGTCATATGGCAGTATATGGACCGGTTGGTGGCCCTAAAAATTTATATGGACCGAAGCGCAGCTGAGGTCCATATATTTTTTGGGGCCACCAACCGGTCCATATACTGCCATATGACCCGAAGTGACATGAACTATTTGTTATATTATACTTTACTTTTTGTAAGCTTCTATGCTCATTTATTTGCTCCATATGCACATCATGTACTGTCATGACTGATCATTTTTGTTCTGAAAACTCATTTTGCATATCAGTTACTTGTCGTAAATAATCTTCACTGAGATTACTAATCACATATTTGGTTATTTGTGTTTTTCCAACAGATGTGTAAATCAAATGCACATTTTATCCACAGCCGGTCCATATACATTATATGGACCGGTCCATATACTCCGGTCGGTCTATATACGATTATATGGACCGTTTATGCTTACAAAGAAATCATTGAAAAATAAATCTTCAAAGTATAATATTTGTTAAATACAATTTTACTTCTTTGGTATTGGAAGTTTAGAACTTCATTTAAAACTACTGAATGTAATTTGCAGATCATTTTAAAATAACATTATTAAATATCATAGTATGCAGATTGGACCCTTTTGAATTTCTAAAAAAAATAACCTGTTGAAATTTTTGTAACAACTAATTTGAACAAGATAGTTATTAAATTACAGGTAATATCTTCGTCTATAATCAGAACCATCACTTGGACAATATTTATAATGGTGCACATCAGTTGTATTTAAATAATGTCATCATGAATTTCATCAAAAACTAAAATAATAATAATATTAATTAAAAGGAAACTGATTCTTTTAGAGCCTGGAAGTGATTATACATATATATTATATTGTAATTTATCTTTGTTTAGGCATTAGGTTAAATTTGTTTGACAAAAAAATGGACTGGAGCCTGATTTGATATTGTTTACCAGTTATTTACAAATGATTAGGAGTAGATTTCACAAAATGTTGTAAGTGTAAAATCCATCATAAGTGTTGGAAGATGAAAGGGAAATGCGTGGTTACTTCAGAATTAAAGATGTATTTTACACTTAGGACTTTTGTGAAAAACACTGCAGTATTTCTATTATGGTATTCCTTCCATCTCCTTCATATTTCCTGAAACAGGGCTGAACTTTTCATTTAAAATGCATTCAATCATTAAACAATTATACTAACAGTGTCTGTTAATCTACATGCAGTTATCTTGCCACAGACCTTGCCACAGGGCTCTGTGGCATCATGATGTTCTCCTGTCTGTACAAATGTTGTCTGGTTGTCTTCTACCACTATGTTATCAGGTTGTTCCTCAGGTAAGACATCTGTTGTCCAATTGTTCTGATTCACTATGGCAACAGGCTGTTCCTCTGTAGGATCAAGATACTGGTTGAACTCTTCAAGTAGAGAAATCGATGAATTTGGTGCAATTAAAATATGTTGGACACTGGGTTGGATATCATGCTGTAAAGAAAGTATTAAAAAAAATGAAATGATATCCTGTTGATTAAATGATAAATATAAATAATTATTACTTTTAACAATGCTTTGCATTAGAAGATTTTCATATTCTCTGGAAACCAATCGCAAGCCCTATGCTTGCTTATATATATATGACTTCCGAGTCCTATAATCCATGGGTTATCTTGTTATTTGTCTGCAAGTAGCACTGGTAGTAAACTTGATTAAAAAATTCAATGTAGATTGAAAATTATACTGCAGGATTTTAATGGCTTTTTATAAATATACATTCTTCAATTGAGAAAAATTAATCTTTCATGTAATAAAAAAATCATATAATTTACAAAATTTTCTACAGAAGTACCAGTCTAATTACCATAATAAGCATTGAAAAGCCTTCACATTTTTTAATATTTTTATTTACTATCAACATTCAGCATTTAAATGCAAGTATATACATATTTATAACCCCCCGCAAACTTGTTTGGGGGGATATATAGGAATCACCCTGTCTGTCCACATCCCTTGTAAG
Organism: Limnoperna fortunei; assembly: GCA_944474755.1. Taxonomy (NCBI): domain Eukaryota; kingdom Metazoa; phylum Mollusca; class Bivalvia; order Mytilida; family Modiolidae; genus Limnoperna; species Limnoperna fortunei. Next base: position 57,014,601 of record OX104121.1, on the reverse strand, counting down.
TGCTTCTCCTCCTAAACCACTTGACAGATTTTGATGAAACTTTACATGAAGGAAGTACATCATATGTAGATCTGCATGAAGGATTTTTGTCGCTGTCGGATATTATTCAGGGGAAATAATTGGACTTGAAGCAACGTGGCGCGTATCCCTTTGTGAGCGTGCTCACAGTCCACACTTGTTTAATATTATTGTTCATATATCCCTTTCTCATCTTTAAATGTATTACAAATGCAAGTTAAGCGGGATAACTCAATAATAGTACAAAGAATTTAAATAAAGCATTGAAAATGGAAGATATTTAAATGTCTACTGTGGAGCCAGCATGAAATGAAAAAATGGTAAATTTACTACAGAAATCCATTGTACAAAAATACAATCAAAGTATCCAACCTTATAAACATATTATCATATATGTTCCATATTGAATAATTTTTAATTGACTGATACTCAAGTACTGTGTTAAATACTTCCAGATGGAATTTTGAACACTTTTCAAATAGCTGTTGCCTTTTATTATTCACACCCTTTACTCAGATAAACCAATCACAGACGGATTAAATTTTCAATCTCAGAGGTGAGTTTAGCATTTTTTTTATATGTGGTTAAATAAAAAATCTTTTCAAATATATGAAAGTACTAGTATGTGCTACATTGCATGGGTTTTCTTTATATACTAAATGTATGTAAATATCTTCCAATGGTAAACTTGTAACTTATAACTTATATAATATAATCGGTTAATTTAATACAATTTCTATCAGGAATCAGGTTCACTTGAAAAAAAAAACTTTTTCCAAAGGTATAAGCCAGTTTGAACTAACAGTACAAGAATATTAGAAGTTGAGTACCATGGATGAATGATCAGCAGAACTCTGAACTATATACTGATCCCTCATGATTGGCTGATCTGGGTAAAGGGTGTGTTATTTGGTGCTTCCAAAGGTAACAAATCTACACATCAAATGGGTTTACTTTTAGGAAAGGGATGAAGACATCACAGAATAAATAGTTTCTTTAAAAGCACTTTTCAATATACAGTGTAAATTGGTTAAGGGTGATGTTTCATGTCTATTCAATGTCATAAGCTTAAAATGTGAAACAGTCATTTAATAATTGTTGAAAAGGCTTATGGTTCTGTCAGGCCACTTCAGAAACTTAATAATTGCCAGCAATAAGCATTGAAATAAAGCATTGAAAAAGCAAGATGTCTTCTGAGAGGGCAGTATGAAAAGGAATGGAAAGATATGAAGGAATAAACTGTTCTTGAAATGTACAATTTACAGTGTAAATCCATTAGGTAATCTGGTTTATGTGTAGTCATTGTCAGTAGCTAAAATTACTTAACTATTTTAATTTTGGTTTTTGTCTCGCCTGCGACGAAAGTCGCTGGAGGCGAGACATATGTATGGGAATCCGGCGGCGGCGGCGGCGGCGGCGGCGGCGGCGGCGGCGGCGGCGGCGTAAACACTTGACATCTTGCTTCATATCTTTGTAAGCCCAAGCCCTAGGTCCATCAAATTTGGTCCAGAGGTAGCTTATGATGAGTACTTGCCAGTCAGTCACCTGTCACCTGACCTTGACCTCAATTTCACGGTCCAGTGACTACGTTAAAGTTTTTGGGTTACGACAGTTCCTCTGTAACTACGCATGGTAGGATGACAATATTTGGTGTATAGGTTGCTGATGACTAGTACATGACTGTCTGGTAGGTGTCACCTGACCTTGACCTCAATTTCACGGTCCAGTGACTACGTTAAAGTTTTTGGGTTACGACAGTTCCTCTGTAACTACGCATGGTAGGATGACAATATTTGGTGTATAGGTTGCTGATGACTAGTACATGACTGTCTGGTAGGTGTCACCTGACCTTGACCTCAATTTCACGGTCCAGTGACTACGTTAAAGTTTTTGGGTTACGACAGTTCCTCTGTAACTACGCATGGTAGGATGACAATATTTGGTGTATAGGTTGCTGATGACTAGTACATGACTGTCTGGTAGGTGTCATCTGACCTTGACCTCAATTTCACGGTCCAGCGACTACGTTAAAGTTTTTGGGTTACGACAGTTCCTCTGTAACTACGCATGGTAGGATGACAATATTTGGTGTATAGGTTGCTGATGACTAGTACATGACTGTCTGGTAGGTGTCACCTGACCTTGACCTCAATTTCACGGTCCAGCGACTACGTTAAAGCTTTTGGGTTACGACAGTTCCTCTGTAACTACGCATGGTAGGATGACAATATTTGGTGTATAGGTTGCTGATGACTAGTACATGACTGTCTGGTAGGTGTCACCTGACCTTGACCTCAATTTCATGGTCCAGCGACTACGTTAAAGTTTTGGGGTTACGACAGTTCCTCTGTAACTATGCATGGTAGGATAACAATATTTGGTGTATAGGTTGCTGATGACTAGTACATGACTGTCTGGTAAGTGTCACCTGACCTTGACCTCAATTTCACGGACCAGCGAGTACGTTAAAGTTTTTGGGTTACGACAGTTCCTCTGTAACTACACATGGTAGGATGACAATATTTGGTGTATAGGTTGCTGATGAATAGTACATGACTGTCTGGTAGGTTCCACCTGACCTTGACCTCAATTTCACAGTCCAGCGACTATGTTAAAGTTTTTGGGTTACGACAGTTCCCCTGTACCTATGCAGGGTATGGTGACAATATTTTGTATACAGGCTGCTGCTGATATTTAATGCTATTTACGTAATGCTTATGACGAAATTTATTTTCGTTACTGATGCGGAATGCAGGCGAGACGTTTTTCTGTGTCCACACTTGTTAAATACAAGCTGAAGCCTAACAACCTATCATTGAAAAAATTGATGGCTATTTCTTGTTGCATTTGTATGCTAATTTATAAGAATTTTTATTTTGGTTTTGTCAATAGATTCTATTTGTCTCAAACTAAACTTGATACCCTTTTTTGATAAAATTAAACAAATATTTGTACCAGTGTGGCATTTTCAGATGAGTGATTTTGTGGCCCTTTCTTCATTTCTGTATTTTCATCATGTAGTGTTTTCCTCTTCTGAAATAATACAATGATTGTTATGATGTATTAAGAACATATCAATTTCTTTTTTACTTCATGCAAATGTTTAGTAATTAAATAGTACATTATTCAACTTTGCTTTATGGAATCAAGAAATCCATGCAGTGACTTGTTTCCATAATTCTCCTGCATCCTGGAAACAAAAAAAATGCTACATTATTTTGAAATGTATTCCTATGTTGAATCAAAATATGTGCAGTATTTTTTAGCTCACCTGGACCGAAGGTCCATGTGAGCTTTTGCTATCACTTGGCGTCCATCGTCCGTCGTAAACTTTTTCAAAAATCTTCTCCTCTAAAACCACTGGGCCAATTTTTTTCAAACTTGGCCACAATCATCCTTAGGGTTCCTAGTTTCAAGTTTTTACCCAGGGTGTTGATCAACAGACAAATATTGCTGCTGTTACTAAAAATAGAACATGGGGGTCAACACAGGTCTTTTATCATTATCTCAAAAATAATAATAGCTATAGAGAAAACATTACTTCAAATTGATCAGCACATCAAGGTCTACAATAGTTGCTATTAGTGTGAAGTTGTGTATTGGCTTTTTGTAGGAGTTATTGCCCTTTATTGATGATTTTTGACAAAATTTTTGGTATTTACAATATAACCTGAAAACTATACGAGGTAGAGTGAAACTGTAAAAGGCAAAAATAATCAGCAATAAAAGCCCTACAATTCACTTGATTGGTCTGAAATAGTCAAATGACTCCTTATATGAGTTATTGCCCTTAAATGGCAATTTTTTATGAAATTTTCTGTTTTTGTCCTGTAACCTTAAAACTATAACAGCTAGAGTAAAACTGTAAATAGCAAAAATGATCAGCAATACAAGCCCTACAATTCACTTAATTGGTCTGAATTTGTCAGATGACTCCTTATAGGAGTTATTGCCCTTAAATGGCAATTTTTTATGAAATTTTCCGTTTTTGTCCTGTAACTTGAAAACTATAGCAGCTAGATTGAAACTGTAAATTGCACAAATGATCAGCAATAAAGGCCCTACAATTCACTTGTTGGTCTGAAATTGTCATACAACTCCTTAAATAAGTTATTGCCCATAAATGACAATTTTTTATGAAATTTTCCATTTTTGTCCTGTAACTTAAAAACTGTAACAGCTAGAGTGAAACTGTTAATAGCAAAAATGATCAGCAATACAAGCCCTACAAATTACTATATAAGTCTGAAATTGTCAGATGACTCCTTATAGGAGTTATTGCCCTTAAATTGCAATTTTTTATGAAATTTTCAGTTTTTGTCCTGTAACTTAAAAACCATAACAGCTAGAGTGAAATTATAAATTGCAAAAATGATCAGCATTAAAAGCCCTACAATTCACTTAATTGGTCTGAAATTGTCAGATGCCTCCTTATAGAGGTTATTGCCCTTAAATGACAATTTTGTTATGAAATTTTCCATTTTTGTCCTGTAACTTGAAAACTATAGCAGCTAGATTAAAACTGTAAATTGCACAAATGATCAGCAATAGAAGCCCTACAAATGATTGCTTAGTCCAAAATTGCAAGATGAATCTTTATAGGAGTTGCCTTTCATTATGAATTTGGACAAATGAACAGTTTTTGAATTATAAATTAGTCTATAACACACCTACTAGTAGAGTAAAACTGTAAATTTCTAAAGTACCCTAAAGGACAATGACTATAAACCATTTAATTTTCATAAATTGTCTGATGGCACCTTATAGGAGTTATTGTATTTAACTAAAATTTTTGAAGAAATGTTTAGTTTTTGCACAGTAACTTAAAAGCTATAACAACTAGACTGAAACTGTTAATTTCAAAAATTTAAATATAGCTGAAGTCATTTGGATTCCAGGTGAGCGATTACAGGCTCCTGGGAGCCTCTAGTTTAATTTGGTATCAAATTGATTTATTATGAGTAAATAGAACTTACTTTATTATGACATTTGCCTTTCGTCAATTGCATACTACAAGTTTGGTTTGATCTTTTCCTACAACTTGTTGCATGAGTTGAATTATCAAAGAAACCACATTTGCTTCCATTTGAATCCAGACCTGCAGAATTCTGGTGTGCATTAGATGGATTGATATATGTACTTTGGTAACTGGTAGAATCCTGATTACTGTCACCGAGTCCTGTGCTGGTACTACATCCATCCAGATTGACATATGTACTTTGGTGACTTGTAGAAGCTTGAGTACTGTCACAAATTTCTGAACTGGTGCTACATCCATCAAACCATTCTGTAGATAGAGTAAGACCTTCATGCTTTAATTTGTCCAGGATATCTGGTTTTTCTAGTAATCCTTCCTGCTGCAAATGCTTAAGGGCATTCTCAATCACAGCAACATTTGTGTGTATAGTGAAAATTTTACACACTTCTTGCCAGTTTTCTTGGTTACATGCTGTAAAAATGGGAGGGTACTCTGGTGGAATATTTATGTTTTCTTTTTCAATGTATTTCACAAGGTTATTCACAAGATTTTTATCCTGATCTTTCTCTGACCTTTTCCCTGCATTGTGTGGACTGTAAAATGGATTTTCTTCTTTCCATCCGATGGGTGGAGTCTTCCAAATTCCATCTCTTTTTTCCATAAAAGGAATTTGTTTGATTATCTTACATAGTGATACAGCTACTTCACGTATAATATCTGTGGTACCCTTTTGTTTTTCATTCTTAAAATTTTGAACAGAATAGTCAATTTTGATATTTTTCTGACCTAACATTTCTTGTAGTTCAGAGGTGTCCTTGTAATTTTTGAGGCCTTGCATATATGTATTTATTTTCTGTATCTTCATCCGACATGTGTGTACTTCAAACAATTTCTCATCCCTTTTCTTCCATGCAGTGATCTCCCCTTGATACTGGGATAAATCTAACTTCTGTTCATTGCAAAGATCCAGAATACATTTCAAAAGGCTGACATCTTCATTATGTCCCTTTGTCTTGTTCCTTGGATCATAAAATGGATGGTCATATGGCCAGTTGTCAGGTTTGACTTTCCATAGATCTTTTGGTTTTGTATTGGCTGGAATTCCTTTTAATATCTTCAGAGATATTGAACACATGTCCCAAATCCATGCCCTCTGCTTCTGTGAGGCTGGAACAGACTTTAATTTTCTCAGTGTAGGTCCAGGATTGATCTCGACATCCCCTGAACGAATTAATAAATAATAGAAAGCTTTATCATACTCATACTTTAGTGACAGGTACGTCTTTATTTCTGTAGGCTTGGGGTTTCCAGCATATGCGTATGCACCGAACATCAGCGCAAGCATCATAATTAAAAGAATGTCTGATAATGAGCATGCCTTCCCCATTTCTACTTTCTTTTCTTTGGATTTTATAAAGGTAAGCCACCCTCCAACTGTTCAGTCCAACTGGAGTTTCTTTCTTGTTCTGGCAAAACAAAAAGTGGGATATTTTTCAATAAGTCATTAAAATCTAATTCTTACAGTGTTGGGCTTAATTTGTAGACATAATTATATTTTGTCGATTTCATCGTTTTTGCATAAGTAAACACTGTTAAAATACCTGTCATCTATCCATCCGATTTCTGTTGAAAAGAAAGCTTGAGTACTGGAGACTGTAAAACTAAGAGTCATTTGGTCTTACACTCAAACTCAGGGTTTTATTATTCAAATTAATTGTTGTTTTCTTCATTTTAATGCAACAGCATACAAAATCTGACTGACGAAGTGACTCAACTGAAATTATTTATGTTATCCAATCAAAATTTAGGCTTAATTTAGTTTTGCATTAGAATTCGGCTTAACATAACTCACACCAAAATACAAAAGTTTCTCTTGGTGGTCACATGGTTGCGAGACCAAGACAGACTTTTTGTCAAGAATTTAAAGTAAAAGGAAAGTTTTCCTTTTGAAGGTTAGTGGGTCATAAGGGTACCGGCTTCCTCCACAGCTAACGGTCAATGCCATAACAAGCTAAATACATGTATTGATGAAAAGGACATGAAACCTCACACAGAACATTTATTATTTCATAAGAAATTTAAAAAGTTACAATTGCAATACCACAATAACAACAACTTCTAGATTATTAGCTGAGGGTATGTCATCACAACATGTGATTTGACAGTTCTTGACACTTAAGTCAACTTAGCTAACATGGAAATTATTAAAGCAACTGGATGTAATTTATAGATTTTAGTGCTACTTGATTGAAACAATTGATATTCCAGGTGGAATAGAAAACAATGATCATAATTTTAATTTATCATCAGTGCTTTTGAAATTACATGTAGCTAAACTGTCTACATACATCTTTCAGTCTTTTATGAATGCTTCTGTCATTTAAATGGCAGGTAGTAATCTCTGACCAGTAGCTTGTAGATAGTTTGTAGATGCTTAGACAGCAGGCTATTTAAAGATGTCAAGAAACTGTAATTTCATCTAGTTTGTTTGTGAAGCAGTGTAATTTATATAATTTGAAAAAGTTAAATTGGATTCAGCAAGCTGAATTTTATGTTCTGTTCATTAGGCAACCATGTGTTTTCTGTCTAGCCAAATCAGCTGTTACTTTTGCTCTACAGACCATTGTCATATGGGCCATTTTACTTATTGTTGACATCTTCTTTGAATTTTTTTAGTGAGCACAGTGGTGACCTCTATGGCAATTATGTGTCATGTGATCAAAATGAAATCACGTGATCAAAATCTGCTTAATGCCGATATTGATTTTTTTCATCCGGAAGTTGATATATATCGTCAAAAAACTGTAACAAAGTGAATGAAGAAAACTACTAAAAATAATTTTAAGAAAGACTTGAAAATAAAGTTGACATCGATAAAAAATAAATGTTATATTTAAAATTAACAACAAAAATCAATCTTTAAAAACTGACAATCAAATTACATTTCATGTGACGTGACGTTATAAAGAAAGACATCACGTGACCACTGGAATTTAGAGGCACTTTTAGGGTGTTCGGAAGTTACGTCAATTATGAAATGCATATTAAATATTGATAATAAAGGACTATATTGTCTGTGCTCACATTTTGGCGATGCTTACTCCATACTAAAATTTAATTTTATGGTTGGACAGTGGGGCTGCTAAGTTCAAGTTCACATTTTGTTTTGTTCTGACAGGTTTTTCCACGTGGTTTTTCCAAGCAATTATTACCTTGACAATTGGTCATCAAGTATTATAGAGATCAAGAAATGATTATTTGAAAAAGGAATGTATTTGATACATTAACCATAAATTGTTAATTCAAAGTTAAGCTATCAACATAACTCACATTAACAGCACTCTACTCTTTGAAAATAACCAACATGTTTTGATGTTTTAGAAAATAAATAAATGGGGAGTAAATATTTCATTTTCATGGTATCTGTATGTGTTGATATCAGTTAAAATGCCTTGACATAGGCAGATACTTAAGGTAAAAAATATTTTAACCTGATAAGATTATTTTTTAAAAATCACAACATTCTGCAGATATGAACCTGTGGTCACTCCTTGTAAATCGTATAGAGATTAAGTAATGGCATAAATATTTGTAAACATCAAAATTAAAAGTCTTCATTATATCTACCATAAATTTATAAATTGTTTATTTAAAATGTAATGTAAGTTAACACAAAACAAATTTATAAACTTTGTTATGATAACATTAAACATAACTTACCTTCTTGACTAACTATGAATATTCTGGCACTATGTTGTTGACCTTTAAACCTTAACTTAACCAGATTGAAGCTAAAAATAGAAAGTTAATATTTTTTATGAAGTTGTCTTTCTTGGAATTGATTGACTTAACCAGCTTCTTGAGGCAAAACAACTAAAACTCCGAGTACAACAATTTCTTCCCTCTTCCCATGTATTCTATGAAATCAGAATGTATTCTGCTTCTTTAACTTACATCTTATTGAGACTTTAATCATTGTTGGGCCAGATATAAAATCAGACAATTTTAAAACATTTCATGATTAAAGTGAAATTTGCCTGTCTGGTCCTCTGGTGAGGCACATTTTGTGAATATTTTTAAATGATTGATTGATATAACAGCTGATGAAATTACATATGACAATGTTAAAACTGTTTGAAGAAAAAGTAAAAACATTTTTATGATATATTTGTGAGATTAAAAGAATCATATTTCTAAAATGATTATCAAAATTACAAACTAAATTTAATTATTGTCTCATAAAAGGCTGTCATTTTTCAATCTAATTAAAATTAAATCCTTCACTTGTTCCCCCCTTTTTGCTATGGTCACTTCATTGTACACACAGAAACTATAGCAAAAAGCATGGAGCAAGTGAGAGTTAATTTTAGTTAGATTGTCACTTATTACATTTTGTCTAAATGGACAATCTCAAGTTATTTTTATTTGGTTAAATGCAAGCAAGGTCATGGCTATCATTAGACCACCAGAAATGATGGATTTCAATGAAATGCATACATAATGCAATGATACATGCATATAAATGAATTTAAAAGCTGCCTTCTAATTTTTACAAACCATTTGAGTATAAAAGTTTCCAACATTGTACTATAATACTAAATATTGCATATGTTTTTTAGTTGCCTACCTTCATGTGAACAAAATATCTCCATCTGATAGTCTAAACCTGTGTTGATGTCTTTTTAAATGCCTTGTCTTAACCAGCTGGATACTCTCAGTCACATGTGACTGACAAAAGATTTTCTTATCAAGGAAAAACAAACAGTTTTATCAAATATTACTGCAGATAAATTGTATTTTATTAACAGTTGGTAACAGTTTTAATCTTGATTATTACTTTTTATTTTTATATTCCCACAACCCAAAATAAGTGCCTGGTTGGTCCTTTCTTTTGAAAAAAAATCATGCAAAGGGGTGTATGCTATGTTTTGTAGGATGTAAAAAAATCTAAATTGTATATGTATTCTGGTGGATTTCAGATTTTAACTAATTTTTCCATTAAATTTAATCAGAGTTTCTTAAAAGTGTAAAATCTAATTGAATAATAGTCCATCCATGGACACGCATAAAACTGGCAATAATTAATCAATTATTGGCTGCATTGCACGAAGTGCAATCGCGGGTTATAGTATGGTGAAGTAGGGCGGATGGGCGAGAAGGCTAGCAGTCGTGGGAAAATAGGGTTTCTATTTTGTGTAATCACCCCCCTACTAGTTTTCAATATAGATCTCTAAAACTTGACAGAAAGATTGCACATGTATTATAGTTCAGTGCACCTGCAATTATGGAATTGTTCCAGGATTTTTTCCAGACTTGGGAACTTAATAATTTTTCATAACTTTTGGAGAAGACGGTACCTACTTTGTGTAATCAACTCCTCCTACAGTTTTCAACCCAGATCTCTTAAACTTGACAGAAAGATTGCACATGTATTGAAGATGTGCACCTGCTATAATGGAATTGTTCCAAGAGTTTTTTTTTGCTAATTTTCTAGATTGGGAACATTTCAGAACATTTGCATCGTTTTACCACGGGGTGACCATTTATGTCGTATTATTGTATCAGGAGCGATAGCGATGGATAAAATAACGACATAAATGGGCATCCCCTAGTAAAACAATGATAAACAGCCTCCATGAATTATTTCTATTCTAATAAGACAATTATGGTACATTTATATTTTCGTACCTATTGAAAACATCATTTCCACCATAAATGGCTGTTCCGTCAATTTAACACACAATATATTGCAACAGATAATTATAGCTCGTGTTGCTATTTATGACTAATATGTCATATGCAATAGCTTTCCAGTGGAAATTACAATTTTGTAATTGGAACAGTCCTTTAAAAGACGCCCTCCTCAGTGGGTGTTGCTCATATCTAATTTATTTTTTTACCACACTTGTGGTCTCAAAGCCTTTAAAGCACGTCATGTTGGAATTGTTAAATTCTTTTAGTAATCATCAATATATATGTAGCTCAACAAATAGCCATTTATATAAAATGCATGAAGTATAACACATTAAGAATTTTGCATATTATACTTGAATTGTTTAAATCTTTTTGGCAAAATAATAAAATATTTACAATAAAAATTTAATTTAGACTTCCAAACTTGGATTTCCTTTAGTTCCACTCTTAAGGGTAAAGATTGTTCTTCCATTAAACTGCTATAAAAATATTACTATTAGAAGAACGACAACAACACTTCATAGGATGATTGATTGATTGATTGCTTTATGTCCTGCGAGCAGTATTTCAGCTATATTTATGATGGGAACAAGTTAACAAACGATAAATCATTGGAAGAAGGGGTGGGATGGGACACAGGAAACAAAATTTTGACTGCCACCAGTAAACTACGGAGTATTGGGTAGGGTCGGAGAATTTAGCCTTTTATAGCAGCTTCAATGAGTCTGCTCTTTTTTTTTCGAAAACTACAAAAGGGGTCTTTATCGTGCATAGAACGTGGCACTCTCCAAACATGATACCACTATGGTCCATGGCCAGGCTTTCTGTATTATGACCTGACAACCCCCAATGATAGGGTCTCACCTATCCTGGGCTGCTCTGTGGGTCAAGCACTGGGAACCATCCCAGTATTTTTCCAGCTTCATAGGATGCTTAAGTTTGCAAACTTAAGCTACCATGTAATGTTGATGTCTTTCTGCTAATAGTTATACTACGACAACCCTACCTACCTATAGGTATCCACTTCTTAGGAGCATTACCTACAGATCTGCTTAACAGGGTTGGTTCACCTTTACCTTTCTGCCCTAAAAAGAAAAAATAGATCATAACATAGCATTATCATTAAAATTATAAAGTTTATGTTAAATGGTGTTCTGTTCCTTTATTTAATAAAATTAAAATTTTATCCCATTTGTGACCATTTTTTTATGATTTATGTTCTGTTTGTGTTTGAACATTCATTATTCTGAAAGTGTAAGAATCCATACCATGTCTATATCCACTTGTTGGTTAGTGGATTATCCTTCTCTAATTTTGACGTAATATTTCAACCGCTTGACCGGTGTGGAAAAAATATTTCTCGTCACTAGTGAATTTGTTGTTCTCAGCATTTGATTGGTTAAAAATAATAACATCACAATAAGAACTCATGACGTCATAAACAAAACACCTTCAATTTATCGTGATTCACGTCATGAACGTAAAATTGGGGTTGGGAGAATTTGTACTTTGTTTTGCAAATTTACTACTTTTTAAAATTAGAGAAACAGAATCTTACATTAGTACTCTTGGATTATCGGATTTCTCCAATCTCGATAGTTAAATTATGGAAATTTAAGTCCTCGCCAAGGCTCGGACTTAAAATTCCATAATTTAACTATCTCGATTGGAGAAATCCGATAATCCACTCGTACCAATGTAAGATCCTATATTTCCACTATCTGCATGCCAACCAAATTAAAAGATAATGCATTTTTTCTTGCTTTGCGTTAATCTTAATACATGATGATACCATAAATCTGGTTATTTTGGTTGAAGTTTTATTTTGGTTTATTTGGTGCTTTTGGTGAAAATGCCAAAATTAAACACACAAAAGCATGCACCAACATTTTAAATTCAAAAATAGCAAACCAGTAAGACAGCATCATATGGTTTATGGCTTTTAATACAGGTAATACACAAGTGAGAGTAAGGGAAATACATGTAATAGCCTTGCTCAATACTGTGATTTAAAGAGAGCCACTTTGTGGTTTTCTGTCTTTACCTGTGCTAAAATTCAACACATTAGTTGCACAAAACACCAAAATTATATACATTGCAAAATAAAACACTTGACTTTTGAGAGAAAAAAGCAAAAAAATACTGACACCAAAATAATCTAATTTCATCATCCAATTCTCAATAATATTTCCTCCCTCTGCTTGACATATTTCATTTTCATTGCTTCTTCCTCATCATTGAGATGGGCAGTTTTCGGAAATATTTTTTCGTCTCTTCTTTTGTTAGTTTATTGAATAGAATATGATTAAATTATCTGGAAATGATTATTGAGGTCTTTCCCCTTTCCAAGATAAAGATAATTTCTTATGATTATTTTTTTTTTCTGCTGCAGATGTCAAAAAAGTGTCTTGATGTATCGCTTCGAAACTTGGCACACATAATTGACACTACCTGGGCTCGACCTGAGTCACGCTGTGAAACCGATCTATTTTTAGAAATGGAGTTATCTCCCTAAACACTGTTTACCCTTGTTTTCGATTAAACTCATAAACCATAACGGATATCAAAATTCTAAGGTGTGGAAATTGTCATCTATCACGCAAAAAAAATTGTTCGATCAACTTCCTGGTTACGCATTTTTGACGTGAATTAGTTTGTCGAAAACGTCAGAGTTGTTTGATTTTCACAGAACTTGGTTTCCAAGTAGTTATGAGGGTCCTAATTATATATCCGGGATCAAAATTTTTTTTTCTGTCCACCATTTTCAAAATGGCCACCATCGAAATTTTTTTTTCAATATAACTCAAAAACCATAAAAAATTGAAGAAAACAATACATAAGAAAAATGTTCCTCTCATTGAGATCTACATTTGATATAAGGGTAGAAAACTGTGCGACAAACTGTTTTCGAGTTATGGCCCTTGACACGTTTCGGCTAATCAGTTTTTGGCTTATAATTTTTAAACTGTCAGAGATAATATATCAAACATATGGTTTTTTTGTGACCGTCATAACAAGCCCTTTCGATTTAAGACCAGAGTCGAATGGTTACTGGCAGCCATTTTCAAAATGGCAGACACTGTTAACAGTTTTTTTTATAGAATAACACGTAAACCGTACAAAACTGAAGCAGACAATAGAAGGGAAAAATGTTCGTCACATTGAAATGTACAAAAAATGTTCAGGTACGAAAGCGTTAAACTTGTTCTTTTTTGAGTTATTGCCCTTGATTCATAGTTTGAAAATGGTTTTTGGTTTATAACTTTTTAAACGTTACAGATGATGAATGAAACATTGGTTCTTTTGAAAGAGAATTAAAAGACCTACAATTTGATCCCAAGAAATACATGATTCAGTTGAGTGGTTTCAAAATGGCAGCCAAAAACATATTGTAAACTGCGTTATTTGTCAATAACTTTTAAACTGTTACAGATTATTTAGTAAACATATATAATATATAAGTTTTTTTGTGACCGATATGTCAAGCCCTCAACACTTAACTGACACTACCTGGGCTCGATGAACAAATGACTTTTTTAACATTTGTTTTATTATATTTTTTGTGAATAAAGTCAATGTGCATTCAAAATTTAATCAATGTTTAAAATTTAGCTATAACTTAATTTGCAATTATACAGAGCAATTAAGTTTGGTCATTTAAAAAACATTTATTCTTGAATTCTTTTCTATTAATCAATTGTAAAATCCTGGGGGCTCCACACAAATAGAGGTATTTTATAACGATGTCGTCAATTTCACTTGCGATCCACAATGTACTATATTACAAACATTACATATCCTTTGTAATTTGGCCTCTTCTTCAGATCTATCTAAGGGTAAGAAGCAGGAATTATTCTTCTAGTCGGAAGATCAATGGCTACATTGCAGCTGATGAAATTGACTTCTGTTTTTAAAAGGATTGTTGTGTGTTTTTTTCTGACTGGAAACACTGCATGAAATATGCCCTCATATAAAGTATCATATTTTCTATGGTCAGTGGCATGATTTGTCTTCCTCATCAACTCCACCAGCTACTCCTTGTCCAAACATCACCTGTTCCTTTTGTTCCAGTTTTTATACCCCTGCTGGACATGAGTCGGGCGTATATAGTGGTTCTCATGTCCGTCCACATTTGGTTTCAGGATGATAATTCAAAAAGTTTACATCCGATTTGAATGGAACTTTGGGATATTGTTATATATCAGGTTGGTAAGAAGCCTATCCATTTTGGTGGAAATCAGTCAAATTTCAAGGTCGCAGTCCATGAAAAACATTAGAAATTTTAACCAAAATGTTGTTTCCAGACACAAACTCAAAAAGTTTGCATCCGAATTGAATGAAACTTAGGTATTTTGTTATATATCAGGTTAGTAAGAAGCCTATTGATTTTAGGGAAAATCCATCAAATTTCAAGGTCGAGCCCACGAAAAAAACATTAGAAATTTTTACAAAAAAGTTGTTTCCAGACAATAACTTAAAAAGTTTGCATCCAATTTGAATGAAACTTGAGGATATTGTTATATATCAGGTTGGTAAGAAGCCTATCGATTTTGGGGGAATCCATCAAATTTCAAGGTTGCAGTCCGCAAAAAAACTTCAGCAATTTTTATAAAAATGTTGTTTTCGGGCAATAACTCAAAAAGTTTGCATCCGATTTGAATGAAACTGTGGGATATTGTTATATATAATGTTGATAAGAAGCCTATTGATTTTGGGGGAAATCCGTCAAAGTCGCAGTCCACGAAAAACTTTAAATTTTTTTACAAAAGCAGGGTTTCTTTGTCGAAGAAATACAACATCTTGGATTTGTATGCCCCCACAATGAAAAGTAAGGGATTTAAGTAATTTACCTTGCCCGTTTGTTGGTAGGTTGAATGCAGGAGTACATTTTTTGTCCTTTATCTTTTCATACAGCTTCTTTGCAGACCAGATACCGGTAACTGAGATAGAAGTGCATGTCTATAAGGCTATCATCTTGTACAGCTTTGAAGCTGCAGCATTTATATTTGGCAGTAGAACTTGATATATAATGGAGGTGTGAAGGGCCATAGGATTTTGATTTACATTAAATTTCATGACATTAGAGATAGTTGAACTAGTTTGCAGGCCAGATAGCTGAGGATTTTGATTTTTGTGGAATATTTTTAAAACTAGATAGTTGGACTTAAGTGATGGTTCTCCATTTTTAGGGCTGCAGCGTTAATATTTCATAGAATGTTTGCAAACCTAAGTGTACACAATCAAAAGGGTTTTTTTTCATTCATTTTTCTTAAAATTTCTGCCTGTTGCAACACATTCATCTTGTCACAGGGATATCATTTGTTTCATACAGACACACTTTATTTTAAAAAAAACATTGCCACTAACATATCAACTTTTTATTAGCTCACCTGGACCGAAGGTCCATGTGAGCTTTTGCTATCACTTGGCGTCCGTCGTCTGTCGTCCGTCGTAAACTTTTTCAAAAATCTCCTCCTCTGAAACCACTGGGCCAATTTTTTTCAAACTGGACCACAATCATCCTTAGGGTTCCTAGTTTCAAGTTTGTAGCCAGGGTGTTGATCAACAGACAAATATGGCCGCTGTTACTAAAAATAGAACATGTGGGTCAACACAGGTTTTTGATCATTATCTAAAAAATTATAATAGCTATAGAGAAAACCGTTACTTCAAATTGATCAGCACATTAAGGTCTACAATAGTTGTTATTATTGTGAAGTTGTGTATTGGCTTCTTGTAGGAGTTATTGCCCTTTATTGACGATTTTTGACAAAATTTTTGGTATTTACAATATAACCTGAAAACTATACGAGGTAGAGTGAAACTGTAAATCACAAAAATGATTGGTCTGAAATTGTCAGATGACTCCTAATATGAGTTATTTCCCTTAAATGGTAATTTTTATGAAATTTTCCGTTTTTGTCCTGTAACTTTAAAACTATAACAGCTAGAGTAAAACTGTAAAAAGCAAAAAATGATCAACAATACAAGCCCTACAATTCACTGTATTAGTCTGAAATTGTCAGTTGACTCCTTATAGGAGTTATTGCCCTTTAATAAAATGGCAATTTTTTATGAAATTTTCTGTTTTTGTCCTGTAACTTGAAAACTATAGCAGCTAGATTGAAACTGTAAATTGCACAAATGATCAGCAATAAAAGCCCTACAATTCACTTTATTGGTCTGAAATTGTCAGATGACTCCTTATAGGGGTTATTGCCCTTAAATGACAATTTTGTTATGAAATTTTCCATTTTTGTCCTGTAACTTGAAAACTGTAGCAGCTAGATTAAAACTGTAAATTGCACAAATGATCAGCAATAGAAGCCCTACAAATGATTGCTTAGTCCAAAATTGCAAGATGACTCTTTATAGGAGTTATTGCCCTTTCATTATGAATTTGGACAAATGAACAGTTTTTATAAATTATAAATTAGTCTATAACACACCTATTAGTAGAGTAAAAACGTAAATTTCTAAAGTACCCTAAAGGACAATGCCTAAAAACCATTTAATTTTCAGAAATTGTCTGATGGCACCTTGTAGGAGTTATTGTATTTAACAAAAATTTTTGAAGAAATGTTTAGTTTTTGCACAGTAACTTAAAAGCTATAACAACTAGACTGAAACTTAATTTCAAAAATTTTAATATAGTTGAAGTCATTTGTATTCCAGGTGAGCGATTACAGGCTTCTGGGAGCCTCTAGTTCATAGCTGCATTACATATTTTTCATCAAGTCTTCTTTAAGCCTAGCTTTTCAGCTCACCTGACCCGAAGGGTCATGTGAGCTATTGCCATCACTTGGCATCCGTCGTCGTCGTTAACTTTTCTTTAAAAATCTTCTCCAAAACCACTGAAGGGATTGCTTTGAAACTTTGCACACATCATCAATAAAATGTCCTCTGCCAAGTTTGCACAAATCATGGCCTCAGACCAACCAACATGGCCGTCATGGCTAAAAATAGAACAGGGGGGTCAAAATACAGTTTTTGGCTTATAGTTCAAAAGTATAATAGATACAGGAAAACCAAAGAGACCTTCCTTCTTCAGCATCAAAAGCTCTACAAAATACTCCATTGTGTCAAAGTTGTATGACGACTCCTTGTAGGAGTTATTGCCCTTTAATTGTCAAAATTTATGATTTTTGCCATTTTTGCCTCAAAATGTTGAAATTATTAGAACTAGAGAAAAAGTAAGCATTGCTTAATTGTTCTGTTATATGAGGGCTACAAAATTGGCTTTAGAGTCAAGATTGTCTGATTAACCGTTTAAGAGTTATTCCCCTTGAACTGTTTATTTTAAACCGGTTTTAATTGATTTTTAAAAATCTTCTCCTCTGAAACTACTGAAAGTACTGCTTTGAAACTTTGTACACATCATCCGTCAAATGTCCTCAACCAAGTTTGCACCAACCTTGGCTGCCGATTAACCAACGTGGCCGCCATGGCTAAAAATAGAATGGAAAAGGGGGGGGGGGGGGTAAAATACAGTTTTTGGCTTATATTTAAAAAAGTGTAACAGATACAGGAAGACCAAAGAGACATGCCTTCATCTGCATCAAAAGCTCTACAAAACACTCCATTGGGTTGAAGTTGTACAGGCTTTCAAGCGGCCATAAATATTCCTAATTTTCCTTATTTTTTATCATCATCCCTAAATTTCCTTATTTTTTCTGAAAAGCCCTAAAAAGCCCTTATAAATCATGAAAAATCCGACATTTTGAAATTAATATATTAAACATTTTTTAAGCTATAATTTATTGTAAAAGGTCAAGTATTTAAATATTTTATAATGCAGTTAACTCACTTACTGTTAGTATACTTCCAGGAACTTGTGTTATTAACAGATGCCAGCTCAACAGACATGAACAGATCTACATTCATCAGATATCCAAAAGAACAAATTGCAGGAATAAAATTGGATCATCTGTTGCTGAATGTGTCTGTTGATGGCTGATGAGTTGGTGTTGTTGGTAAGAAGTTCATTTTGTATGTGTTTTGTCCCTGTAGGTGAGTATATATATCAACCTATAGTGCATTTGTGATAATTTAATGGAACTAACATCCCTTATTTTCAACAAAATGCCCTAAAAAATCCTTAAAATTGCCCATGTTTTGGCGGAAAAGTGCCCTAAATTTATCCCTTATTTTTTGTCAAAAGGTGCTTGAAAGCCTGAGTTGTATGAGGACTCCTTATAGGAGTTATTGTCCTTTAATTGTCAAAATTTATTATTTTTGACATTTTTGCCTCAAAATCTTGAAAATTGTTAGTAATAGAGAAAAAGTTAGCATTGCTTAATTGTTCTGCTCTATGAGGGCTACAAAAATTACTTAGGGTCAAGATTGTCTGATGAACCATTTAGGAATTATTCTCTAGAACATTTTTTTAATAAATTTTACTTGATTTTAAAAAATCTCCTCTTTAACCCC